>LR812530.1:31766429-32287227 GCA_903798195.1 Danio kyathit | reverse complement strand
TATATATAAAAATTATAATAATTATACATTATACTTATTTTGGTTGTATATATTGAGTAATATCTTATAATATACATTTTAATAATACATCCCCACAATGGACGTCCAGCATTTTCCAGCCTCTGGCGCCTAGACTGCAGCTTTGCACAAGAAGTTTTGCTAGAGGAGAAATAGCCGTGCCCATCTGAGCCTGGTTTCATCAATTGGTGAAGTTTTATTCCTTGTCACTGTCGCCACTGGTTTGCTTGGTTTGGGACTTGTGGAGCTGCACATCGATGGATTTGCTCTTCAGTGTTTTGACTTTCAGCAGTGAAAATTAATCCACACTGAACTGAACTAAACTGAACTTTAACTCTGAAAACTGGACTGACACAGTTTCAATTTAGTAGAACTTCTATGTTAAGCTGCTTTGACACAATCTACATTGTAAAAGCGCTATAGACATCAAGATGGACTGAATTGAATCTTTTGAATGATATAAATTCATATTATATTCATTATTATTTATTTTTGAAAATAATATTATAATTATAATATTATATCACATCATATGGATGTATGATGTATTCATTTACAGTAGATAGAATTCCTTGTCTTTCAGTGAGTGGACAACACAGATGGTGAGCTGCAGTGAAGTACATCTCACTTGCTCTGCTTTGACAGGCTTATGACAGGTTAAAGGGCAGTCGTAACTGCTATAAAAAATTCAAAGGAATGATTTGACCGAGAATTGATGCACACTGTTTACGATTTTTAACTGTATTTAACTGTAATATCAACTGTATTGTACAGTAGGGCAGTTATGCAGTATGTTACTGTATTTTAAAGTTTCAATTTGAAAATTGCGATATATTTTACAGTAAAGGTATACAATACTGTAAATACAGAGCAAGATAAATGGTGTAGTAAATGTAAATACAGTATTTTGCTGTAATTGAGTTGTAGTAAGTTACTGGCGGATTGCTGGCAGTAAGTTACTGCAGATTCTACAGCAAATTGTTACAGTGCACTTTACATTATTTATTTGTTTGTTTCATTAAGGCTAATAGGAGTAAGGCTAAGGAGTTTATGTAATAAATATAAATCTGAAAATAAAATTGTTACAATATTAATGTTGTATATGAAATATACTTTCCATCCACTAAAGTAGTCATAACATTTTTTGCTTTGTGTATGCGTTTTAAATGCTTAACAACATTAATTTAACTCAAAATGTCAAAAAGCAAAAAAAAATTTCTGTAGGTTGTACACGTAAAGTTAAAATGTTTTTGGTACCATTTCTCAATACAGTCTCATTTGTCAACACTAAGCATTAGCCAACGTTCACTTATTTTTTCAATAAAAATGTTCAGATTAATATTTTCTTTGTGGAGTTTACACTTTATGTTCTCCTCAAAATCATTACAGATTTTGACAGCTTTATGATCAGTTTTTTCCGGTTTTTCTGAGTTTAGCTTCAGTGTAGTTTCTGATACTGACCCTTCAGTCCTGCATCGTGACACACTTGGCACAGGTTTGAATCCTGCCAAATTTGGACTACATCGGACACCCTTTGGCAGGATGGGTGCAGGATATTTAGTCCACATCCAGGAAGGATCACTGTGGGAAAAATGGACCTTGTACTGATCCTCTTTCTCTTTTGCTTTTTATTCTGTGTTGCTTTCAAGTTTTGTTAAACACATAATTTAACTGATGTTAGAGTTCAAAACAGTGTTTAAAGGGCACCTATGATGAAAATCATCGTTTGTAAGCTGTTTGGACAGAACTGTGTGTAGGTATAGTGTGTCCACAGTCATATTGGTGTGATATAAAGACAATAGGTCTCTTTTATAAAATTTCCTGATGTTAAAATAGAATCCAAATCCCTCCCATTTTGAGGCCCACCGCAACGTGACATAGGGGTGCAGTTTCCCTGCCCACCGAATTGATCGACAGATGCGTATTAACATTTCTCTGTAGTAAAGCATATAATCATATCAACGAGACAGGACGTGCGCAAAGCAACTGGGATTAAAAGATCTGTTGAGCTCTCTGTGATCATCAATCATCATCAAATGTGATCAAGAATGAGTTTTATAAGTTTAAAACGTTTGTAATGAATGAAACACATTGTAATGGGTTTGTAATGAATTACAGTGATTTTACCGTCTTTATCACCTTGGTGTCAGTACAATTATAAAAGAAGACGCTTCAATCTCAGTTTGTGGACGTTCAGTCAGGTTTATATTGTAGATTAACATAACGGATATCCATACAGCAGTAGATATTAACATGTATCCTGTCACCATGTGTGCATTGTGTGTGACTCGTCGTTGCAGAAAGGCTTGAATTGACTCCACAACAAATACATCAAGTAATCATTGGTAAAGTTCTTACTGTAGTATTTCTCACAAACGTTAAATGAGATCTGCTTTCTTCATGTCTGTCACTGTGTAATTGAAAAGTATAATATTAAATTGTAACTTTTTATAAACCTAAGGTGGGTGATTTTCTGCCACTAAACAAGATATTTTAAAGAATGTATTAAGTGTGCTTAATTTATAATTTAAATTTTGCTATTTTCTTTGGTCCGATATTCTTAATTGTACGTTCATTAGGGACTAAACACTGCTTAGAGTTTCATGCCCTGGGATTGTGTTTCTTCTTACAGACATTATCTTGACACTCTGAAGTTAGTCAGAGGATGTAGGGTTCACTAATACTCAAGTAGTCTGGTTGCTTCCTGCTGGCTCGTACTAAATGAGTAGTGAATTTAGTCATTTCCATACAACTTGCTAATTCATTAATTTATTCGTTTTCTTTTTGGCTTAGTCCCTTTATTAATCAGGGGTCGCCACAGCGGAATGAACCGCCAACTTATCCAGCATATAGTTTTATGCAGCGGATGCTCTTCCAGCCGCAACCCAACACTGGAAAACACCCATACACATTCAGACACACTCATACACTATGGCCAGTTTAGTTTTTTCAATTCACCTATAGCGCATGCCTTTGGACTTGTGGGGGAAAACGGAGCACCCGGAGGAAACCCACGCAAACACGGGGAGAACATGCAAACTTCACACAGAAATGCCAACAGGCCCAGCTGGGGCTTGAACCAGCAACCTTCTTGCTGTGAGGCAATCGTGCTACCCTCTGTGCCACCATGACGCCCAGAACTTGCTGGTATTAGTGATTAAATGATTAAAAGATCTTCATGCTGCCGTGCCACACTGCTCCGTACAGTCAAAATCCACCCCTTCACCAGGATGATAAATGTACTTCTTTTTATTAAAATCCTTTTCAAAAGTTAGCGTTTTTAAATGAATGGCCAAACACCTAATGGGTTTACATTTTGCAGTTTTCAAGATAAAAGTGGTATACTAAATTAACTATTAAATCTCTTACAAATTCATACTTTAGACTGTTGTACAATAAAATTAAAGCTGTTAAAGAAGGTTTATTAAACCAATAAATAATACCAATAACATTTGAACTTCATTTTAAACTTTCGTTGACCCATTTTTTCATTAAATTGTGTTCCACAGAAGAAAGAAAATCACACATTTGGAATGAATTTCTTTTAAAGTGCACTTTTCCTTGAAAGGTTAAGGTTTTAAGATCTTTTGTGTTTTAGAAAGGTTTTACAAAAAGCATAAATATTTTATTTTTTAACTTTTTTATTCAAGTTTTTGTAGGTTACACCAAGAAGATAATGTATTGTGAAAAAGTTGAACTTTTAATCCCTTTTTAAAAGTTAGCATTTTAGACCTGTGCGATGTATATTTATAAAATTATATTATAATTTTAATAATAATATATTATAATAAATATTTTCACAAAATTACATATACAGTTGAAGTCAGAATTATTAGCCCCCCTGAATTATTAGCCCCCCTGTTTATTTTTCCCCCAATTTCTGTTTAACAGAGAGATTTTTTCAACACATTTCTAATCATAATAGTTTTAATAACTCATTTCTAATAACTGATTTATTTTATCTTTGCCATGATGACAGTAAATAATATTTGACTAGATATTTTTCAAGACACTTCTATACAGCTTAAAGTGACATTTAAAGGCTTAACTAGGTTAATTAGGTTAACTAGGCAGGTTAGGGTAATTAGGCAAGTTATTGTATAACGATGGTTTGTTCTGTAGACTATCGAAAAATAAATTAGCTTAAAGGGGCTAATAATTTTGACCTTAAAATGGCTTTTAAAAAGTTAAAAACTGCTTCTATTCTAGCCGAAATAAAACAATTAAGACTTTCACCAGAAGAAAAACATTATCAGACATACTGTGAAAATTTCCCTGCTCTGTTAAACATAATTTGGAAAAATGTTAAAAAAGAAAAAAAAATAAAAAATTGGCTAATAATTCTGACTTCGACTGTATATTTTTAAAAAGTTTACACTAACATGATAACTGTACTTGTTTTCATTAATATCTTTGCTAACACTTTATTTTGATGGTCCATTTGAGCACAGTATTAGTAGAGTGTCTGCTTAATATCTGCTGATACTGCTCCTTCAAGAGACATTTAACTGACTATAAAAAACTTTGCAAGTACATGTCAACTTACACTAACCCTAACCCCAACCCCAACCCCAACCCCAACCCTAACCCTAACCCCAACCTAACAGTCTACTTATAATCTAAAGAGAATTAGTTGGCATGCAGATACAATGTAACTTAAATTCAACAAACGGTCCATCAAAATAAAGTGTGACCATATCTTTTTCAAAAGCATTACCATTGAATGCAAATGAATGGCCAAAACTGATAAAAGGTTTACATTTTGCAATTTTCACAGAATTTACACTGAGATAAAAGTGTTGTTACAAAATTACATTTGAAATCTCTTACAAATTGTTATTTTTAACTGCTGTACAGTAAAATTAAAGTTGTTAAAGAATGTTTATAAACCATTAAATGTTGCCCTTAACCTTTGAACTCCCCCTTTTAACTTGTTTTGTTGATCTGTTTTATGTTTTGTGTTCCTGAAATTGTGAAATTGAAATTGTGTTCCTGAAACCACACCAAGCAATTTTTTAGCAAGTTTTTTTTTGTTTTAATGGAAACCCATGTACAAAAAGGTCAACCAAACAGTTAGGATGCAAATTAAAGTCTTAAAATATTAAGAAAAATTATTATGATATAGCTACCATTCACAAAAGTTTGAAAGTTTCTTTCATCTCCTTCCACTTTCCACGCTGGAGGGCTCGATTTTTAAATTACTGTAATAATCTTCCAATTGATTGAATGATTGACACACCAGGACATGCATAATGATGAATGACTCAATTTAGGGACGCTGAGCAAAAGGCAGTGATGGACAGGTGCCCTTTCTGTCTGTGAAGCCACGCAAAGTGCAAAGGACTTGGGCATGAAGAGCAGGGCAGGACCTTCACCGTGGCGAACGCTGGGATGTGTTACTCAATTCCCCCTCTAGGATTTGGCCTTGGTCACTCCTGCTTTTAAACTGTGGCACGAAGCAGACATTGACGTGTATGTGTGTGTGTGTGTGTGTGTGCATAATTTACAGTATTTGTGTGCCTGTGAGTGGCAGCTTGTACAGCGGGCTCAGCTTAAGGGCGTTCAACACCAGCACTAAGAGGCTGGAGGTGGTGGGTGTCATGGAGGCTTTAAGCGGCCTTTCATGTGACAACAGCTTGCCATCCAGAGGTCTTGCCCGAGCCTCTCTTCTATTTCTAATTCGTCCGCTTTTATCAGTACCAATCATTCGAATCATGTATTTTTAGTGGGATATGGTCTCTCTGCTCTGCATCCCCGGGCACTGGCTATCGGCGGCCTGCTAATGAGTGTCAATCTGCTGGCTTTGGCGATTTTACCACAGACACCTCGTCTGACAAACGCAGGGCTGCAGTCAACATGCATCATTCCTCCTGACACCGAGCTGAGCTGCCGTGTCACGCGCCGAGAACACAGAGTGCTCGGCTTTTGTTGTGAGGATGTTTATGTGACGCTCGCTGAGGTCAGAGAGTCTTTTGGGGTTCGTGTGTCAGAATGTACTTTTGAAAGAACCTGTGAAAGCACTTGAAAGTGACATTGCCGCATGAAACACAGCTAGTTGTGTATTGTAGGTCATATGGCCTTGATTTTTTTTTTAAAGTAACTTATGGTATAGAGAAAGAGAGAAGCTGTGATTGATTTGGAACAGTATTCTAAGATGAAGCATGACAGCATTATGTACAGTATCTGGAAGTTTGGAGTAAACAGTGGAAGTCATCCTGTGAAATTTTTGATGTGATGTTTAACAGAGAAAGGTCATTTTTCAAAGTATTTCCCGTTATATTTTTCGTCTGGAGAAAGTCCTGTTTCTTTTATTTATTAAAAAAAGATGAAAACTAAGGGTATTATTCATTCATTCATTCATTCATTTTCTTTTCTGCTAAGTCCCTTTATTAATCCGGGGTCGCCACAGCGGAATGAACCGCTAACTTATCCAGCACATGTTTTATGCAGCGGATGCCCTTCCAGCTGCAACCAATCTCTGGGAAACATCCATACACACTCATTCACACTCATACACCACGGACCATTTAGCCTACCCAATTCACCTGTACCGTATGTCTTTGGACTGTGGGGGAATCTGGAGCAAACCCACGCGAACGCAGGGAGAACATGCAAACTCCACACAGAAACGCCAACTGACCCAGCCGAGGCTCGAACCAGCGACCTTCTTCCTGTGAGGCGACAGCACTACCTACTGCGCCACTTCGTTGCCATTATTATTATTAGTTATTATTTATAAGGTTTATAAGGTTATTATTTGACTTGCCTAATCATCCAAACTTATTTAAGTACCGGGTTGTTGACATCTTTTACTTCCGAATTCTTTAAATTTTAAAGTTTAAATTTAAATTTAATTTTCTTTGAATTTTAAACCGCATAAGTGGTTCCATTCTCTCATCAGTTGGAATAGAATCACTTTTGCATAGATTATGATAGACGTATTTTTCTTTTTTTTCTGATTACTGACATTTGCAGAAACCACCAAAATTAATAGCAACCTAGACCACACAGAACCTAAAAGGTACTTCAAGAGTTCACACTTAGCTCATGATTTATCACATAGCTTGTTTGGCATGCTGTCCCGGGAGAGAGCCCTGAGCTCAAGGGATCCTCGGGCCCAGGGCTCCCCCCCTTTCACATGGCGAGGGGAAATTGAGCTCAGGTCGATCTCAAACTCCCCCGCTGCTGAGGCCAAGGTGAACTTCTTGAGAGTAAGACATTAGAAAAAGATTTAGGCTTATTATAGAGCATATTTGGCCGGTGGTAGGAAACCGGGGAACCCGGGGGAAACCCACGCGGACACGGGGAGAATATGCAAACTCCGCACAGAAATACCAGATGACCCAGCAAGGACCTGACGCCATTGGTATTCTTGCTGTGAGGCAACAGTGCTAGTCACTGGGCCACCGTGCCGCCCATTCTGGATAAAGGTGGAAGAAGGGGAGGAGGGGGGTTTCTTCCAAATGAAGATAGATGTAGAGAGGAAATAAGGATATATATATATAGTGACTTGGGGTGCTTTGATCGGAAGATCATGATTAGCTAATGTGGGCCAGCTGGGTCAATCATGAGCACATGCTCCTCTCGAAATTAGTTTAAAATTAAACTTCACATAGGGGTTTATTATAACACAAACAACATATACAATTATTTTAATCACTTTCAACAGTGGTTTATGAAAATTCAAAGGGTTTTCTTAAAAATGATACCAAACTTTTGCATTTACACCTCTGCATGTGGATTTGGGAAACTTTTGAATTTAGGTAGGCAAAATCCAGGCGGAAACCTGAAAATAGCACTTGACTTTAATTAACATAGTTAAATAGCACTTTAGGCTGAATACTAGTATCTTGCAATATATTATTTACTTTAAATCAAAAGCAATGAGTTATTAGAAGTTATTATGCTGTAGTTATTACATAGTTATTACATTATAGTTGTTATTATGGTTTTTACCACTAACTCACTTTCCTTCTCCTTATTCCCTGCTTTATCATGCGTTACCACAGTGGAAGGAACTGCCAATTACTCAATTGTTTTACACAGTGGAAGCCTTTCCTGCCCAACTTAGCACTGAGAGTACAACCCTCAGTGCTGGGAAACACCTACACATTCTCCAATTCACACACTATCGCCAATTTAATTGATCCAATTCACCTGTATCACATGTCTTTGGACTGTGGGGAAAACCAGAGCAACCAAAGAAAACACATACATATCAGCCGATTCTAATGTTATCACTCGATTGAATGGGCATTATCAGTGGTTATCAGTTGACAGATATGGGGTTAGAAGGCTGTAATCATCCATCCACATGGTTAATCAGCTATAGATCACATACGGCTGTGGCTGGAAGTTAACAAGAATTATTTATATTATTTATTAAATTTACCATTGATTGTATTTTATTAACGTCTACCCCTACCCCAACCCTAAACCCAACCATCACAGTAATGTAAAAACAGATCTGGATCTGGAGTCTTCTCTATTAGTATAGCTGATTAACCATGTGGATGGATGATAACAGCCTTCTGAGCCTACCACTAGGCCAAGAAGGCCCCTACTGGCCCATATCTATTAGCTGATAACAAATGATAACTCCCATTCAATCGAGTGATAACATTCGAAGCGGATGAACAGACATGGGAAGAACATCCAAACTTGAAGAAAGGCCTCCTGGTCCAGCCGGGACTCAAACCAGTAACCTTCTTGCTGTGAGTTCATCATGCTAAACACTTAATCACCATGCTGCCCTTTATTACAACTATTATCTCTCCAATAAACAGCACTTGGAAATCATTTGAACAATAATGAGCTAATAAAATTGTCTTCAACTGTGCACATTCCTATACTGCTTATAAACAGTTATTTACACAATATTCTACAGTTATTTACAATTTATTATTTTTACAATTCTTCCTTTTCTGTTTCTGACATATACTGTATAGAATGATCATGCAAATGTCATGTAAATTGACATTTTGAAATTGAAGTATGAGCAGTATGGTGGCTCAGTGGCTAGCACTGTCGCAGCAAGAAGATAACTGATTTGAGTCTTGAATGGGTCAGTTGGCATTTCTGTGTGGAGTTTGCATGTTCCCCCCAGGTTGGTGTGGGTTTCCTCCGGGTGCTCCACTTTCCCCCACAGTCCAAAGACATGCGCTATAGGTGAATTGAATAAATAAAATTGGTGTGTCTATGTGTGCATGCGAGAGTGTATGGGTATTTCCCAGTAATAGGTTGCAGCTGGATGGGCATCTGCTGCATAAAACAGGAATAGTTGGTGGTTCATCCCATTGTGGCAACCACTGATAAATAATGGACTAAGCAGAAGAAAAATGAATGACTGAATGAAATTAATATATGTTATTCATGTTTCTGAATTTGGAAACAAATCATATAATCATAAAATCTATTGGAATCTGTCAGAATTCACTTTCAAAAGAACCTACTAAAGCAAAGTGATGTAAAAAGCAACATTGTTGCTAGAAATGCAGTTATTTAGGACATATGTCCTTAAGTTTTTCAGTAGTCTATAAAGATAACCACACTCATTGAATTTGCAGTAGTGCACGAGATGAATGTATATGAAAGTGAAGTGGTGGTTTGGTATGTGTTAGGAAAACATTTGTACCTAGAAATTAGATGAAACTGTCCTCATTTACTGTACAAAAACATTGTTTACTTCTGAGGCTTTTTCTTTTTTTTTTGGATTACATTTAGATGACAATTTATTCAGTGGCATGTACACTACCTGACAATAGTCTTGTCGCCTATCCAAGGAACAAAAAATAATAAGCTGACTTCATGCTGATCATTTGGTATCAGAAGTGGCTTATAAGAAAGGCAAAGATTTCGCTTATTTTACCAAAATAAAATATGATCATGCCTTGATTTTTCATTATTTAATTAGAACAGTAAGGTCTGACTTTGCTTAGACAAAAGTCTTGTCACTTAACAAAAATAATGTACAGTATAGAATATAAAGTGGAAAAAGAATTAATATTGTGTATGTCTCCCATGAACTTGGAGGACTGCATCCATACATCTCTGCCATGACTCAAATAACTTATTAATAAAGTCATCTGGAATGGCAAAGAAAGCGTTCTTGCAGGAATCCCAGAGTTCATCAACATTCTTTGGATTCATCTTCAATGCCTCCTCCTTTATCTTACCCCAGATATGCTCAATAATGTTCATTCTGTTGACTGGGCTGGCCAATCCTGGAGCACCTAGACCTTCTTTGCTTTCAGGAACTTTGATATGGGGGCTGAAGTATGAGAAGAAGCACTATCCTGCTGAAGAATTTGCCCTCTCCTGTGATTTGTAATGTAATGGGCAGCACAGATGTCTTGATACCTCAGCCTGTTGATGTTGCCATCCACTCTCCAGATCTCTCGCACACCTCCATACTGAATGCAACCCCAAACCATGATTTTTTTCTTCACCAAACTTGACTGATTTCTGTGAGAATCTTGGGTCCATGCAGCTTCCAATAGGTCTTCTGCAGTATCTGTGATGACTGAGATGCAGTTCAACATAAGATTCATCAGAAAAATCGAAAAAGTCGAGTTATTATTTGTTGCTTTTACAACTGGGATCGACGACAAGACTTTTGTCAGGTAGTGTACAAGTAAAAAATAAAAACAAATTCTGTTGTTTAATTTAGCTTGCTTTGAATGTTTGCATATATCACACACACACACACACACACACACACACACACACACACACACACACACACACACACACACACACACACACACACACACACACACACACGTGTATATATACCGCATGACATGCCTATAGTTCATGTGCAATATAAACTTAAAATTTTAGCTATATATTCTGTCATTTTATCCGTGTGTTTAAAATATCATTGCATATTATGTACCCATAAAATCAACACTAGCCCCACTAAAACCCCAACTGACTCCCTCCAATATAATCCAGTCTAGATTAGAAACGCCAGTGAATCATCATATAACACTGTATGTTTTGACCGGAGTGCACCTGGGCAGCTGTGTCTGTGTCAGAAACTGCATGGCCACAAGTGCACGAATACATTTTGTCTGTTTGCGTATCCTTGTTCCCGGGGTTCTTGGGAGAGTTCAATTTTCTAGTAACTCAGCAGACGTCACGGAGCTATTCTGGCCGGCCAGTTGTGACAGGCGGCCAGCAACAGCAGTGCCGGGCCAGGAATGAAGGCCACTGGGGGAGGGAGACTGCTGATCTGGCCAGAGGAAGTGGAGACGCGGGTTCTCCATTACACACAGAGGGTGGAGGGTGGCAGTTTGGGAGAAGGAGTGTATCGGTGGATCTCCGGAGAGACGAGGAAGAAAGGGAACAGGCACAGGAAGAGGGGTGGGCAAGGTATTTGGGTTTGGTGCCAGCCGAGCCAGGCCTCTGGCATGCTGCATTCCTGAAGATCAACACAACGGTGTTTCCTTTCAGTTCCCCTGCCCACCAACCCCTCCAGCTACTCTACTTTGCAACACACACACACACACGCTTGCCGTTCTTGTCTGGTGAGCCCAATTAGGGTCGTTATACTTTTGCAGCCAATTTTCCATAGGTGTCTTATAAGATCAGAGACGGGCACAAATACAACAAAACATATTTTATTATAAATGCAATGTATTCACTGGTGTAAAAAGCACAAGAATACATAACAATTTGAAAAGAGCTAACTTGAAGAAGTGCAAGGCATGTATTATGAATATTACAGCCTGATCTCACGAGGAAACGTAAGTATTGTCAGTTTAGTGGCTAATTCGTACAAATTCGTATGAGTTCAGTCGTACGAAAATGTACGATTTTAAAAAGGAGGCATGGCACCTAATAGGCATGGCACCTAAACTAAATCATACGAATTAGCCACTAAATCAAAAAGTTACGAATTGTCGTGAGATTGCGTTGGAATATTATGTTAGCCTTAAGGTTATCTATATGGTGGGCCATTAGCTTGTCGGATGGTTATCATTACCACACTTTTTGATGCAACAAAAATACTTTTTATTTTTATCAAAGTGCTTACCATACTATTTTTTGTTTACAAAAATGTATGATTATTTAAAAATGTGCATTTAAACTGTAAGTTCATTCATTCATTCATTCATTCATTCATTCATTCATTCATTTTCTTTTCGGCTTAATCTCTTTATTAATCTGGGGTTGCCACAGCGGAATGAACCACCAACTTATCCAGCACATGTTTTACGCAGCGGATGCCATTCCAGCTGCAACCCATCACTGGGAAACACCCATACACACTCAATCACACTCATACACTACGGCCAATTTAGCTTACCCAATTCTCCTAGGCCACATGTCTTTGGACTTGTGGGGGAAACCGGAGCACCCGGAAGAAACCTATGCGAACACAGGGAGAACATGCAAACTGCACACAGAAAAGTCAACTGATCCAGCCGAGGCTCGAACCAGCGACTTTCTTGCTGTGAGGCAATTGTGCTACCCACTGCACCACCACGTCGCTTCTAAACCGTAAGTTATTACAGTTTAATATATAATGTAATGAGATTAGAATTTATAAATATGAAAAAATATTTTTAAATGCTAGTTTATTATTATCTATCATAAAAAACAAGCAAAAAACTTAGACAAATCACAATCTGGTCAGCTCATTTCCTTAGTCAGAATTTGTCTATTTAACTAATAAAAGCCTTCTTTTATTGGTTATTTTATTGATTATTCTTCTACACATACAGATTACTGTCAAAAATGGGACAAATTCTGGACTCTGTCAGACTTTGATCAGTCTTTTGAACCTCCCGAACCCCCCCTGGCTACGGGTCTGATATGCTAGGTTGTTTCAAAACAGTGACAACATTTGCATTTAGAAGATATTTGCATTGCACTTACAGACTTCTGCTTCTTGCCAGTATGAATCAATGATACTGATGGCATCACTCAACACTTTATTTTCTCATAATTATTTTTGGTCCAATCAAATGCTGTCTAAAATCTAAAGCATCCTGTCCCCTACGCTATAAGCAGCTGTGTCTGAAATCATTTGTTCACAAAGTACCCTATTTGAACCCATTCATCTATATGAATCTAATATGTTGATCCATTTTTTTTCTATTAGCTACATTGTAAAACCCAACAGTTAACTTTATCAAATGAAATGAGTGTAGTTAACTCAAAATTGACTGAAAGTTATTTCTACTCATTTGAAAAGAGTGTTGAAGGTAATGAGTTAATTAAATACCTCATTACTTCAACTTAAATGGAGTAAGTTACAGTACTCATACTGTATAGATTAGTTTTTTAACTCAAATGGTTTGCAGCAATCGGTTTCCTCAAACAGTTTGAGTTGACTTAACCTAATGAGTTTTACAGTACTCAGTTGGTTTGAGTTCTCTTCATTTATTGGGGTTTACTGTACTCAAATTGCTCCATTTACTCAAATAGATTAAGTTCACAGTACTCATTAGGATTAGTTTTTGAACTTAAATGGTTTGTTGCAATCAGTTTCCTCAAATGGTTTGAGTTACCTTAACTTTTTGTGTTTTACAGTGTATATATGTTCACCTGAGTCATAACTGACTTTATGAGACATTTTTGATATATATCTCAACCTGCCCTTATGTATTAACTCTAAACTTTATGATGATACATAATCTTCACCAAATCTTCCTGTAAGAGACTGCTGGCATTTGTTTATTACTATAGTCAGAGGTTTGAATGCTTTTCAGTAATGCTTTATTATTTCCTTCGTGCATGTTTTTTTTTTTTGTGATAATGTTTCAAACTAAGCAGTAAGGTGCCACGATATATTCTGTAATTTTGCCCAACTGAACTTTAAAGCATGCCTCAAACTATTTTGCAAAAAATTATGTCTATATATAAAACATATGCTGGATAGTTTGGCGGTTCATTCCGCTGTGGCGAACCCAGATTAATAAAGGTATCAAGCCAAAAAGAAAATGAATGAATGAAAGAATGAATGAATATATAAATCAGTATAAATAGAGTAGTTAAGTTACCTAGCATTATTTAGCAAGCTAATGACACTTGAAGATAGCAAGAAAAGTCAGCTAAGCAAATTCATTTAATTTAACTTATAAAGCACAAATAAACACAACAATAGTTGACCACTGTGCTGTACAATGAGATATAAGGCAAACAGAATATCAAATAGATCAAATAAACATAATAATAAATACAAAACACTGCGAAAAATAACCATTAAAAGATCTAGATATTAAGCAATATTAAAATTGCTTCTTTCTTTGTATTTTCCACTTCACAACAAGTGCTCTGGGTCAAATAGAAGGCATGGTCAAATTTATGCCAATATTTGTGGATAAAATGAAACTTTTAATGAAGTATTTTGAGTATTATGAATACTGTACCATATGCAGTTTCTCAAAGTATTTGATTACAGTTTAATGTTGATTATTATTGTTTTTCCACAGCAAAATAAAATTCTGATATGCTAATAATTACAATTTAAATACATAAATACACGACGCAGTGGCGCAGTAGGTAATGCTGTCACCTCACAGCAAGAACGTCGCTGGTTAGAGCCTCGGCTGTGTCAGTTGGTGTTTCTGTGTGGAGTTTGCATGTTCTCCCTGCATTCGCGTGGGTTTCCTCCGGGTGCTCTGGTTTCCCCCACAGTCCAAAAACATGCAGTACAGGTGAATTGGGTAGGCTAAATTGTCTGTAATGTATGAGTGTGAATGAGAGTGTATGGATGTTTCCCAGAGATGGGTTGCAGCTGGAAGGGCATCCGCTGTGTAAAAACATATGCTGGATAAGTTGGCGGTTCATTCCGCTGTGGCGACCTCGGATTAATAAAGGGACTAAGCCGAAAAGAAAATGAATGAATGAATACATATTTAAAAAAATACTGTATATTACCTTTAAATACTCATATCACTAAACACCATGCATTTACTGTGTGAGGGTGGTTTTTAGGGTTTTTTTTAAAAATAAAAATGTAATTATACTAGAATAGAGGTCAAATTCATTCCTCTTTTTATTTATTTTCTGCATGTAGTTTATTGTATGCAGTCGTGGCCAGTGAAATCTCTGTTCATGTATTTCTTGCAATGCAGGGTTCAGGAGGTTAAAATGCCTGCTGCCTGCAGACTGTTTGGCAGCGGGTGTAAATTAAGAGGGTCAGGACCCTGTTAAAGGATCCTACAGGGTAGTGATGAGTACAGACATGCTGGGTCAATATTCAGAGCTGAAACTTGACTGGATGGGTCAGCTGGTCTGCTTTTACTCTTGAATTACACTATAGAGCAGCCTTTCATAAGAACTGTCATTCATGAGAATAAAGGTTATGTAATCATGGAATTAGCTTTGCAGTGTATTGCTGACAAATGGATTACTGAGAAGGACCACAATGACCTTTAAAGTCGCACGTATTGCTGGTCCAGCCAGTGATCATAAGAAGTGGTGATAACAAAACTCGATTTTACCCTGAAACACTGGCTAATAAATATTCACCACACACAAAACATGTATTATTATATTATATTATATTATATTATATTATATTATATTATATTATATTATATTATATTATATTATATTATATTATATTATGTTATATTATATTATATTATATTATATTATATTATATTATATTATATTATATTATATTATATTATATTATCATAGTACATTTGTTTAAAGGGGTGGTCCACTACGATATCATATTTTAAACTTTAGTTGATTTATATATTATATATGTTTGTGTAAACATAAACAACATCTCTGAATGTAATACACTTAAAATTCAATGCAAAGGGAGACATTGGCTTTTACAGATCTAGCTTAGCAAAGCCTACAGCGAACAAAGTTTGGGGACTACAAAAAAAAAAAAAACATCCGGGTTAGTGATGTCATACACCCTTCAGTTTACGAGCATACACCCCGTGAAGTGAAGGGGTGTGGCCAGATGCTCAGTAATGTTATAGCAGAGACGCTTCCTAGTGACATGGAGCCAATCCGCAAATCACAGCACATTATGTTAGCTGACCAATCAGAGCCTCTTGAGGGTAGGCTTTTGGATTAACTAGGAATTATGACAGTCGTTTTCATGTTAGCTGAGTACCTGTATATAATCAAAGTAGTATATATGGAAAAACAAGGTGATTTTTTTTACAAGTGAAGCATGAGCACACATTGCTTTGCATCTTATAAACACAACCAAGCCTTAACAAAAAAAACCTTTAAAAAATGATGCTATTAATTTTATTAAGTATTATTATGACACACTCAAAAAAAATTTTTTGGGACAACTTCATTGTTTTATGTTCAATTCACTTGGGAAAACATGAATGTTTTAAGTATAATCATATTAATAAAGGATTATTATATATGGATTGATATTTTTATTTTACTTTAAGAACAATATAAAGTATTAATGTTATTGTTTTGTTATAATTTTTTGGTCAATAATTTTTCTATTTACGTGTTATTTTATCCCTGTAAATGAAAACTGTAATGATGATATATATCATATTATATCATATTATATATATATATATATATATATATATATATATATATATATATATATATATATATATATATATATATATATATATATATATATATATTATATATATATATATATATACACACACACATATGGGTGTGTGAGTGTGTGTGTGTGTGTGTGTATATATATATATATATAATATATATATATATATATTATATATATATATATATATATATATATATATATATATATATATACATATATATATATATATATATATATATATATATATATATATATATATATATATATATATATATATACATACAATGTTTCGTTTTTTTTTATAAAATGCTGTAGAAAAATAAGATAATAATAGTATAAGCAAAAGAAATGTTTTGCTAATAAATAAAGGTTTAAAATAAGCATTTTCTCTAGACAGTTTAAGAAAAAAATGTCAGACATGCGCCTTCTATTTTCGAAGGTGTGCCCTGAAGTGAAAAAGGTTGAGAATCCCTGATCTAAACCATATTAATTACCTATTCAAGAGAGCAATCTGTTTTCATTTTAAAGCCATAGCAGAGGTTAACAAGACATGAAACAAGCAAAAAAATTTGTTAATACAAGTCAGTATCAGTTAAGGCTCAATTGCACTTGATGAGCTTATGATGATTAATGATATGATAATTAATGAAGTCTTGTGTTAGTGTTTTGACATGATGTGTATTCACAGATACTCATGCAGGGGCTCTGGCAGAGGTGTTTTTGCAGCACCTGAAGAAGAGTTTTTCATCCTCCTGTTGAACACGGCAGCTGTTTTGAGGAAAGGTGAAGAAAGACGCTGCTAATTTGAGGGCTGTTGGTTTGCAGGATTGCAGAATGAAGCTCTGTGGGCTTCTTCACAGACACTGCTGACAAGACCTGCAGTCTGCCTTGATGTCTTAGTTAGGACGAGCAGATCTTCAGTCTTAGTGGTAAACTTTTTGCATGTTGCCAATAATTGGAAATATTTAGATGTGTTTATATATTTTTATTATTTATGTATTTATTGATATTTATCGGATGTATTACCGTCTTATGAATATTCAAATATTTTGTAGAATGTCAAATATATACACTATTATTGTATACATTGTTATACAAAAAGTAAATGATAAAAATATAATTGTAATTGTTAATAAACATCTACATATTGTTAATATTAATCTTCATCTTCATCTTCAAAATTTCATGAATATTGTTATTTATTATTATTGTTAGTGTTATTATGATACAAAGTCATATCTTAACAAAATATTATTAACAGTAATACTTTTAATATTAATACACTAACAATATTAAACATTCATTTAACTTACTCCACAGTGGAATGAACCGCCAACTTATCCAGCATATGTTTTACGCAGCGGATGCCCTTCCAGCTGCAACCCATCACTGGGAAAATTATTATTATTATTAATAATATTATTATTATTATTATTATTATTATTATTATTATTATTAATCGGTTTTTGTTGTGTATTAATTTTTTGAGAAAACATTTGTAAAAAACTACTTATAATGATAATGAGAATTTTGTATTATATTACATGATATTATATTACATAATTTATAATATTACATTATATGTATTATTAATAATGAACATTTTGTGTTATATTACATGATATATTATAGTAATAGACAAGTCTTTTTATTGATGTTTTTAAAAAAAACTGTTTAACAGTCATAACAAACTGAAGATCTTAACAGAGCAACTCAAAGATATACAAGAACAAAGTACATGAAAAGCTTACAATTCAAGTATTTGGAATAAATCTGCCCTCAAAATTTGACAGGAATGGTTTCCGAACTTTGAAGAATCTATTATTTGAGCCTTGGGTGCAATATTTGAGGTTTTTCTAGCTTTAGATATGCCATGACATTTTCTACCCATTTAGTGTGTGTTGGTGGTTTAGTTGACCTCCACTGCAGAAGTATAAGCGGTCGGGCCAACAAAGAAGAGAAAGCTAATGCATTTAATTGACCTGCTGGTAGTTCAAGGTTTTCGGGTATCATGCCAAATATTGCTATTACTGGATCTGGTTGTATCTCCTTTTCACATATACAGTTGAAGTGAGAAATATTAGCCCCCTTTTTTTCCCGAATTTCTGTTTAACGGGGAGAAGATTTTTTTCAACACATTTCTAAACATAACAGTTTTAATAACTTATTTCTAATAACTGATTTACTTTATCTTTGCCATGATGACAGTAAATAATATTTGACTAGATATTTTTCAAGACACTTCTATACAGCTTAAAGTGACATTTAAAGGCTTAACTAGGTTAATTAGGTTAACTATGCAGGTTAGGGGAATTAGGCAAGTTATTGTATAATGATGGTTTGTTCTGTAGACTATTGGAAGTAAATAGCTTGAAGGTGCTAATAATTTTGACTTTAAAATGGTTTTAAATTTAAACTACTTTTATTCTAGCCGAAATAAAACAAATAAAAAAAATATTATCAGACATACTGTGAAAATTTCCGTGCTCTGTTAAACATCATTTGGGAAATATTTAAGATAGAAAAAAAAATCAAAGGGGAGCTAATAATTCTGACTTCAACTGTATAAGAAAAAGTCTCAAACACCGCAGAACAAGGATGGGATGGACACGTGCAGAACATATGGCCCAAGGTGGCCTCATCTCTGTGGCACCTAGAACATGTTTCATCAATTTCTGGGAATCTGCAGCCTATGAATTATCTTAAATCGTAATAAACCGTGTTTGACGCAGATAGATGTTGAGTGAATTTGCTTAATTGTTGATTGCCAGACTGTCTCTGGAACTATATTTCCTAAGTCATCTTCCCACTGTTTTTTTTAAAATTCTAAAGACGGTGCAGCTGCTCATTGAATCAGACTGTACACTTTTGATATCAGACCACCCTCAGATGCAGTTAAGTCAAAGATCTTTTCAATCCAGCTGCTTATTGGAGGAGCTGAAAGTGTACTAAAATACTTTTTCACTAGGCTTCTTACCTGTAGATATCTGAAGAAATGTATTATATTAAAAATTTGATTACAATGGTGATGATGATGATAAAATGATGATATAGTTATAACTACATTAAAATATGCTAAATGATTATTTTAAATCAATTAATATTATTTGAATATTATAATTATAATTATCATTGTTATTATTATACATAAAGTGCATATAACACTCAAAACATTTTTGCTGCTTGTTTAAGTTACTTATTTAAAATGAGCTGAATCAACACAATTCTTGAGTCTTTTTGGAACAACTTATGTTTTATGTTCAATCCCCTTAAATTTGTAAAAAGAATTAAGTTATCTTAATCGACGTGTTGGGTTTGTGTGTAACCCAGCGTTTTTTAAATAGTACTCCTACCGATACTATATGCTTCTAAATGACTGTAAAAACGTGGTAATTGGTAATGTGGTGATAAACACAGTAATACAGACTGACTCTCTTTGTGTGTGTGTGTGGTCTTATAATATAAATTGTTAAAGAGTTGCACTTTCCTGCAAGTGCCACACAATCACATTGCTCTCCTGTGAATGCATGTTTTTTTTTTTCTTTGACAAACCTGTGTATGTGTTGTGTAATGTCACAGTACATGTTTTGATATGTGTGTGTCTCTGTGCCTGTGTGTCTGTATGTGTCAGATTCCTGTCCTGTGTGTGTGCGTGTGTGTGCATGTGTGTGTGTGTGTGTGTGTGTGTGTGCATTTCTGTCGGCTCAGGTTATGTTGATGCTGAATGGCTGCTCCTCGAGGGTCTGTGGGCCTGCAGGGTGGTCTTTCTCTCATCAGCAGCATTAGGGTCCGGTGTATGATGGCTGCTGACCCCTGCGAGGGCCAAAACCAACCTAAGCTCTGCTCCTGTCACTGGCAGCACTCCGTCACACCGGGCTCTACATACACAGAAAACAGTAAAAAGCTTTTCTTAAACAGGTTCTGTGTGTTTAGTTGGGGTGGAAAGCTGAGAGAGATCTCTGTGTTCTGAGGAAGAAATAAAAAAAGATTGTTAGTCATTAAGGCAAAGTTTTTTTTTATAACTTTCCAGTCTTCAAAATGACACATTTGGGTCTGATTTGACCAGGAAAAGACAGCAACTTTAAAGTTTATTTAAAAATTCTGATCAATAAGCCATGACAACACATATTTTAATGTTAATTTAAACATAACAAAAGGTGGTGCGGTGGCGCAATGGGTAGCACTGTCACCTCATAACAAAAAGGTCGCTGGTTCAAGCCTCAGCTGGGTCAGTTGGTATTTCTGTGTGGAGTTTGCATGTTCTCCCTCATGAAATCTGATATGAGACTGATCAAAAGAGATCCCGGGAAGATGAAACTGTGCCCCTGGATCAGGATAGCAGGAGACAGAAGTAAAGCGAACTAAAGGCAGCCAGAAAACATGATGGTAGAGCTAACTGTGGGCTATTCTTGAAGATTAGACAGAGTGAGTTATTTTCACTTGGCACATAATAGTGAAGTGAACTGAATGTCAGAGTGTTGGTAAACTAAATAGTAAACTAAATAGTGTTTGTTTGTTTTTTTTTATCCATGGTAGACCCATAAATTTATATTGCACAAAATCATTCAGAAATTTGACGCCCGTGTGGTGGACATCGGTTACAACTTTTATTTCTTGGTTTTGTTCTGGAAATTATTCCTTTACAAATTTAGCACTGAGTGTACATCATGCTATATGTATGTATATATATACATGTGTGTGTGTGTGTGTGTAATATTCATGACCAATCCAAATGGATCCAAATATAGTAAATTGTGGACCTTCTGATTCTAAGGGTATTCTATAGAGAAATAAATGAGCATATAGAACTGATTCTGGAGATTTTTTAAACTAAGCTAAGCCATATACTTATGTAGATATCAAAGAACAGTTTAACTTTTTTTTCCTTTTTTGCGCTTACCAGCTGATCGCTTACCTCTGCATGGATGGCTTTCCCACTGTTACCAGTTTGTCCAGTAGCTCGCCATATATGGCGGCGGACTTGAGACGTAGAAAGGAGTGGACCACAACGATGGGGTTCTAGTCCGGCTAAGAATGGTTCCAGAAAGCGGGTTAGACAAAAACAGAAGCCAAAAAATAAAATAAACAATTAAATAACAGGGTGAGAATGTGGCAAAATCTGTGGTAAAAATCAGACAAGGCTTTTCTTTTTCTGAATTGCTTTTTAAAACTGTCGGTTGGGTCTAGGGAAGGGGGTGGGTGGTTCAATCGGTGCTTTTAAAAAAACAATTGGTTGGGTTTAGGGAAGGAGGAGGGTGGGTCAGTTGATCGGTCAGTCAGTCAGTCGACAGCGGCCTCTGGTGGATTTACACGAGAAGAGCAGGCGCAAATGGCACTCGCAAAAGAAATTTGAGATCTCAAAAAGTGTACACAGCGGCCTCTGGCGGATTCGTGAAAACAAAAACTGTAAAAAATTTACCTCCTGGGACATATTTGCTGCTCTCCAGAAATGCATATAGTGGTACGTTTTCAAAATGAGCCTGGGTTGCAATTCTGTATTCATTTACAATCTCATTTGTACATTGTAGTACAATTTGCTCATCCCCCAATGAGGGGTAGAGTAAGGGGTTGGGTTTGGGGGCAAACCTTAAAAAAACATTTGTTTTCATACAAATTAAGTCATGTGATTTCATGTAAATTAGGCACATTTCTGACAATATGGAAAAAAACGAAGTACAATTTGTTTTTCAAAAATCAGTTTGAAGCACCAGGTGTGAACAGAAATGTGTCTCTCTTATCCACTTGTGATGTGATCAACCAAAGTGCATCTTAAACCAGTTGTAAACTGAGATTTGCATTCACTTACACTAATCTCATAGCATTATTAGATGTCCTTTATTTTCACATTTTAAATGTTAAGATGTTTCCCAGTGATGGGTTGCAGCTGGAAGGGCATCCGCTGCGTAAAACATGTGCTGGATAAGTTGGTGGTTCATTCTGCTGTGGCGACCCCGGATTAATAAAGGGACTAAGCCGAAAAGAAAATGAATGAATGAATGAAATGTTAAGATGTTAAGATGTGAAATCTGGACTGAACACAATGATTCCACACCTGTGCTTGTGCCAAAGGTGAGACTGAAGCCTGATGGCAGAGTGCCCATTACAGTGGAGGCGACAGTAAGGCAAGGAAAGCCTGGAAATGTGAAGTGACAAAGGGTGCCCTTTGTGTGTGAACTGATGGGGTGGAGGGCTGACAAGGTGCTCCCTCTAGGGGTTAACCTTCCAGCCTGGATCAACTGCGAAATCTAGGTCAGAAAAAAAGAGGGGGAGGGTGTGTTACAGGGAGAGCGGAGAGCAAAGAGGGAAACTGTGATTAAGATGAGGCTGAGTAGGACATACAGCAAATGTTAAGCATTTGTATGGCCATTAAGGGCCTGTTTACACCTGGCATTAAGAAGCTTTAGAATCCTAGAGTGAAAGACACTAAATGTAGGAGTTAAATGTTTTGAGCCTTGTCCACTTTTGACTACTTCCTTAAGTAGTTAAAAACTACCTTGACCAAGTGACCGTTTTGCTTTTGTAATGTAAACATCTATGAATGTCTCGCTACAGTTTTATAATATATGTACATTTGGTTTTAAGTAGTGCTGCGCGGTGACGCAGTGAGTAGCGCTGTCACCTCACAGCAAGAAGGTCGCTGGTTCGAGTCCTGGCTGGGTTGGCAATTGGCATTTCTGTGTGGAGTTTGCATGTTCTTCTTGTGTTTGCGTCGGTTGCAGCTGGATATGCGTAAAACATATGCTGGATAAGTTAACGGTTCATTCCGCTGGGGCAACCCCTGAATAATAAAGGGACTAAGCTGAAAAAAAAATGAATGAATGAATGGTTTTAGGTAAATGTTAATAAATAATTTTGCCATGTTTGGTGTAGTTTTGGGTCTGTAAAAGCAATGAACGAAATGAAAGCTATTGCTCTCTGTATCATTTTCCATTGTCTTCTTTCTGTAAAAATAATTCAGTGATGATTTTATAAATACCAGAATAATTTAAAATATATGTTAAAAAGAAAATAAATGCCCTTTTTTTCGGTGGTTTACAGATTTATATATTCTTTTTTTATATCAAAAGTTAGATTTTAGATATACCTCTACCTTTCTTTAGAGAACAGCTCTCATTCACTGCAATATTTGGTGAAAGTTTGTGAAAGTTTTATTACTTTTAAAAAATCCTTAATGTCCCATTATTCATTTTATTTTATGCAAAGCAACATACTGTACAGGTGATGTGATTTCATTCACCAAAGGTAGTGTTGCATCATCAGTATTTCTATGTGGGAAAATTGGCAGCAGGAACATCAACAATCTTAGATATGCCAACGACACCACCCTACTGGCCGAAAGCAGAGAAGATCTGGAGCGACACATGCTGAAAGTGCAAGAAGAAAGTGAGAAGGTGGGGTTGTGCCTGAACATCAAGAAAACGAAAGGTGATGACGACCTCCGAGGATGGAAGATGCAGCATAAAGATCCACAATGAAGAAATCGAGACAGGACAGGACTTTATATCCCTTGGTTTCAAGATATACCGAAATGGGGACACAACACCTGAAATCAAGAGACGGTTAACCCTTGGACGGAATGCAATGGTGAGCATGAATGCCATCTGGAAAAGGAAGGATATCAGCACTGCAACTAAAGCAAGGCTAGTCAACGTGATTGTCTTCCCCATAGCAACTTATGGCTGCGAGACCTGGATGATCAAAAAAACAGACAGAAGAAAGATCGACGCCTTTGAGTTGTGGTGGTGGAGGAGACTGTTGCGCATCCTGTGGACAGCGAAAATCACAAACAAAGAAGTCCTAGGGTGCATCAAGCCAAAGACCTTGCTGGAAGTCAAGATTACCAAACAGAAATGATCATATTTTGGCCATGTCATGTGTAGCAATTTACTTGAGAAGGCAGTCATGCTGGGAATGGTCAGTGGAAGTAGGAGGAAAGGCCGCCCAAGAACTCGTTGGCTCGACACTGTCAAATCTGATACCAACATGAGCATAAGCGAACTCAAAGAAGCGGTGATTAAAGAGCCCCTATTATAGGTTTTGAAAATGACCTTACATGCAGTGTGTAACACAGCTCTAACTGAAGTGAAATATCCAGCTAAGGCTTAAATTTGTTAAAACCATTGATTCGTCTATAAAAGAGTCGACTCATAATGGTCAGAATGAATTGCTGCTGTAATGAGACTTTTTTGCCCACAAACACTATAGAAAGAGGAAGACAAACACTGTAGCAGATCCTGGTTGAATCAAGTCGCGTAGACACTGTGCTCTGAAGTGTGAGGGAAAGTTAGTATTATTTTTCCTATAAAGATGCGGCTGTGAAGAGTCAGTGGTTGAAGTTTGTTTTTGCAAAAATACCTCAGCATTACGTATAGCACCAGTCTTGTGCTGTGTTCCCGTAATTCTTCTGACGAGTGCTTCAGCAATCTACACACTTACAACTGGGGATTCATTGGCCATTTGTTAAAGGAAGTGTGGCAGGAGAGGTAATTAGTTTCTTTGCGTCACGGATTCCAAGGACTTTCTGCCCTATCACTAAACGCCGTTTTGGCTATAAAAACAGGAAAACATTTGCTACCTGGAATGTGTCCATAGATATATACATTAGATGTCGCCTACCCTACTGTTGTCTATTAGAAG
This sequence comes from Danio kyathit, assembly GCA_903798195.1. Classification (NCBI taxonomy): domain Eukaryota; kingdom Metazoa; phylum Chordata; class Actinopteri; order Cypriniformes; family Danionidae; genus Danio; species Danio kyathit. The sequence continues at coordinate 32,262,038 of LR812530.1, read as the reverse complement.
GAATGCGTCAATAGAGCCGCCATTTTAGTACAGGGTAGCGCTCGATTGAAATGAATGCGGGACCAAGGTGAAGTGGAGGACTGTGGCCATCCAAAGCCAGAGAAATACACATATACACATATATCTATGATCGGGAGTTTTCCCCGGTGGTCCGTATGCAAATATTTTTTTAAATTACGAAATATTATAATTTTACATCACTTTTCTACATTGATGGATCAGTGACCGCACGGGCATTCCTGACAAAAGCGAGTGTTTGTGTGCATGGAAATGCATTCCCCTTCTTCCCTGTTTAATTTGATCTAATCCATGTCCTGAAACACCCCCCCCCCTCCTGCTTTCACTTCTCATTCTGACGGAGGGAGCGATTTGTTTGTGAATGAATTTCTGTTCACCTAGCTGACAATAATACAAGTTTCTGGCAGCGCCGCGTCTTCTTGTCATATTTCATAACATTGTTTGCTTATTTTATTCAACAAAACTAGCATAAGCCTAGACTTTAGTGCAAGTTGGTGCTACTTTGCCTTATAGTGCATGCAGTAAGAGACTGTATTATCATCAATAACATTACTTGTTAAGCACAAAAGTTTATAACATACAAAAACATAAAAAACGAAATCTTACCTATGAAATGTGATGCCTTTGTGCTTTGTTTTATTTGTTTGCTCGTTACTACAACACAAACACAGCGCTAAAGTCTAGCATCTTCACGTTGGCACACTGTCTTGACTAGTGCGGTTGAATGACGTTTGTCCTAGAAGCACTGTACCAATGTGGCGGCGCTATTGACGCATGCTCAGGGTCCCTATGTGATATCTAGTGTATATATCTATGGAATGTGTCACTTAGATGGGTCTGAAATACGGGATTCCCAGAGACTCCCAGGAAAAAGGGAGTGTTGGCAAGTACGCTTACACATACTTTCTGCACTCTGACTACTTAAAAATTGTTGATAAGCCATGCCGGGCATTTCTCTCTCTCTTGCGCTTAACGCAGTCAACCAATCACAACAGACTGGGTCATTGGACTAACCAGCGCAGATTAGCATTGCGCTAAGGAGGGGTTTGGGAACAAATGAATCGCTAAATGAATCATATGGGAGTCGCTGGCATATTTAGGTAAAAATAAATGCATATTATAAGACAATGAAAGTGTTTTTGACCTTGTATGCTTATCAGACTGTTGTTGGAGACCCATAAAACCGAAACATGACCCTTTTTAATGCATAATAGGGGCTCTTTAATAGAACTGTGTGGAAGGGAATGATCCATAGAATGACTGAAAATCAACCTCGACTAAACAGATAATTGAACTGAATTTATATATATATATATATATATATATATATATATATATATATATATATATATATATATATATATATATATATATATATATATATATATATATATACGTACAGTATAGATAATTTTGTTTCTGACACTGAATTTTATTGTTTTTATGTTCTGAAATATTTGTTAAATGAGTCTAAATGTAGACAATAATGTATGTAATAAGACAGTTTAAGGCCCAATCTCACACTCGAAACCAAGGGGTAAGAACATTTCCAGAATACACCAGCCACAATGGCAGATAGTTACACCCGGAAGTAAGGAGATCCACAAATTATTATTTTTGTCATTATTACGAATTTTTACAACAAACAAACACATGTTTTGATATATTCATAACCGTGTTCGTGTTTTACCGTCATGCTAAAATAAAATAAAATAAAATAAATAAAAAAAATAAATAAATAAATAAAAATGCTAAAATAAATACCGCTAAATTTCGCTATCTATAATCCATATTAATAACCACTGTACAGCAGTCCCACAACATTCTGACACTCGGTGACACTCGCATACCCTGTCAGAAAAGTCTCGTGTCTGGCAATGAGCTTTTTACAGTGTCTGCTATAATGTTAATATTGTTTTAGGTGTGTTTACATTGGCCACTGTGTTAAATGCACAGTATTACGATGTTTTTGCCACATTAGATAACATAATATATGCCTTCAGTGATTTCCTGAAGATAAATACCAATAAATAACACAATTGAATTGGGATTGGGCCTAAATGTTATAGCTTATTGCAAATAAATAGACAATGCACCTTTTACTTACATTACATTCAAAAACTATATTTAATTGATTTTACTGTTTTATCATTTATATATTGAACTGTAAATATATATATATATATATATATATATATATATATATATATATATATATATATATATATATATATATATATATATATATATATATATATATATATATATATATATATTAGTGTGCAGTATGTGAATTACGCAAACATATTGTGCTAGTTACAACAAGTTGAAAGTGGACAAAAGAAACACCTTGTGTAACAGGAATTTGTCTTCCTCACTTACTTTCACCTCCTCCTCACAGCCTGTGTCTTTTTGGCCCAGTTTACACCTGGTATGATGTGAGGAGGAGGTGAAAGGTTAGATTGTGAATTGGGTGAACCTTTACCATTACTGACCAATTCATTTACCAATAGACCAAAAATAAACAAATTAATATCATAAATGACTTTGCCATGGGTGTGGAGTATCAGTTACACCCATTATAGCCTATATATCATCTCAGATCATACTGTGAAACCAGATGAGGCAGAAGACGAAACAATGCCATTATTAGTTTAAGTGCTCTGTTTGACATCACTCAGATTGGAGGAAGCCACAGCTGGGTCTCTGCACACACAGAGACTGTCATCTGGAGCTCACAGCTTCATTACACATGATAGGGATGCATAATAACACTCTACTCACATTTATCACACAGGTTTCATGCACTGGAGAGATGAAGGGGGGAATTAATTAATTCTATATGACTATATACTTATACGTTCTTAATTTTTATTTTGTAAGAATTAATGACAACAGGTTTGAAAGGACTTTAGAGTAAATAATGTCAACAATGTATTTTGGCTGAACTGTTCCTTTTAAGGATTAGCATGAGTTGGATTTAAAGGGGGTTGTTCCCCTCTCCTAAATGTGAAAATGCTTTAATTATTGACTCATCCTTTCATTATTTAGTGTCAAAACTTTGACACTTGTTTTTAGGTTTCATTTCATAATTTATAATTCATTTCATTTCCATTATCCTTCCGATTTAACTAATAAAATAAAAAAATTACACCTGCTGGAATACAAATAAGTTTTGCAAAAAACACCCTTTTTCTGCTAGATACACTACATACATGTGGCCACTCTTTATATTTAATTACAAAGGGCTTTTCTTGCTTAGATAGCATGCTTAGATATCTTATTCGTTTAAAGTTAATGACTAATGCAGTGGCTACAATAAATATAAACCCACAGTCAACATGTGGTGGTTTTTAGAATGACTTACTGACCTTATACTTCACATACAAGTGGGTGCAGCCATTGGAATCTTTTAGGCTCGAGACTTGCGATCTCAATCACATCCATTGGTTTGTAATATATGTGACATATGTAAAATTGGCTGTTTTCCTATATTATACTGTATCTACGTACATATAATATAATAATAATTTTTTATACTGTATAGGTTATTTTTGTGTGGGCTCTCACTTATTTGCCATAGTTAAATTCCATAACATGCCAATTACATACCAATTTCAAGTGTTCGCACATACATACGTTTTTTTGCATTTTTTTTTAGTTCTTAGTTTTTGCCTTGATAATAGAAAATATGAGCTAGGCATCATGTATGACAGTTGCCAAAGTGAGTTATGAGCTATTTAGGAGACATATCCTGTATGTACATAGGGCTTATATGTGGATATAAAAGAAGCAATACAGGAGACCTGGCCTGTACAGTTTATGCATATATACAGTAAAGTTGGAGTCAGAATTTTTAGCCCCCCTGAATTATAAGCCCCCTTGTTTATTTTTTTCCCAATTTCTGTTTAACGGAGAGAAGATTTTTTTCAACACATTTATAAACATGATGTTTTAATAACTCATTTCTAATACTGATTTATTTTATCTTTGCCATAATGACAGTAATAATAGTTTTTATAATAATATTTGAATATAAACTAGATATCTTTCAAGACACTTCTATACAGCTTAAAGTGACATTTAAAGGCTTAACTAGATTAATTAGGTTAACTAGGCAGGTTAGGGTAATTAGGCAAGTTATTGTATAACAATGGTTTGCTCTGTAGACTATTGGAAAAAAAATATAGCTTAAAGGGGCTAAAAAGTTTAACCTTAAATGGTTTTTAAAAAATTAAAAACTGCTTTTATTCTAGCCAAAATAAAACAAATAAGACTTTCTCCAGAAGAAATAATATTATCAGACATACTGTGAAAATTTACTTGCCTTGTCATTTAGGAAATATTTTAAAAGGAAAAAAAATTTAAAGGGGGGGCTAATAATTCTGACTTCAACTAAATGCACCTCAATTTTGCCTATATGCAGCATATATATTATCATATAAGTTTCATATAAGCGCATATATCCTCATATAGGTTCTTTCCATGTGGGGACTGACCTGCTCTAAAAGCTGCACTAATGCAAATGAACCGTGTCAATGTTTTTTTTTTACTTTTTTTTTTTTGAAAATTTTACAGTATTTCTTTTCAGAACAACCCCTTCCCCAACAATTTAACCCCTTACAGATGAGAGAATAAATCTTTTAAAATAAAATATGAAAAATAATACAAAATAAATAAATAAACAAATAAATAGATATATAAATAAATAGATAGATAGATAGATAGATAGATAGATAGATAAACAAATAAATAAATAAATAAATAAATAGATGAATAAATAAATAAATAAATATACCTCTAAATATACATATCTAAATATGTAGTAATACTTTTCTTCATTTGTACACATGCGGTCATTTTTTCCATTACATTCAGTCTTTGAATCCACTGAGCCACATTTGGAGGACCTTCTTCCATCCAATGTATCGTTATCACTTTTTTTGCAACCAGTAATAACATCCTTAGTACAAATCTTGTTTCTTCATTACGAGTGTCAATCTTTATGGGGATTTTTACTTACTTGTGCAGCTTCATTTTGTTTATTTTAATATTACTTTTAATTTATTACTATTATGAACTTTCACAAACTCTGATTTGGGAACCTTACTCCCTTAAAGCGCATATGCATGCAGTATACAAACAGCAATCTTGTTGAAAGAGAGAATTATGTGCATCTTCAACAGGTTCTACCAAGACTTCTGTCGCCAAGAGGTCAAAAACTCCAGCACTGGTGCGTTTTGGGCATTTAATTTTGATGATGATCTTTGTTGTGGTTTACCTCTTGGTAATTTGTCCACGGCCTCCACTAGCATTTTAGCACAAACTGACCCTTACGTTCCATTAATTAAAATTAGCATCCATCCCCTTAGCATTGACTTGTTACGTCAGATAGAATCAACTTTGTGTCATCAGGCCTGAGGCTCTCTGGCCTTAACGAGCCCAAGATCCTAATTAGGCACAGAAGAAATGAAGGGGGGCAGAGGGCCAGAGAGGGTCCTGCTGGGATGAGCATGGCCACGGGGTGCGCGGTATTTATATTTCACGCACCTATGGTACACATGGTGTGGGTGAGACCAGAATGGAAGTGGACCCGGGCAGCGCCTCACACCCCAGCCATCACAACCACTATCAGTCCAGATGGAGGACAAGAGCGAAAGAGAGACGAGGGGGAGAGAACGGTTGTTTTTTTATAAATGAGAACAAAGACAAAAAAACAAACATTGGGGACAGAGGGGAAGTGAGAAAAACATGCAGAGAAAAATAGACGAACTGAAGAGAATAGATATCAGTATGGTTAGCATAGATATCAGTGTGGCTACGTAGAGGAAACTTTTTAGTTGCTTCCTTTATTTGTGGTGCATTCATGACTCGTTAATGGTAAAAAATCAAGATGATATCATAGTTTCAATCAAAAAATGAAAATGCACTCCTTATTTACTCACGCTAACACCCTTATCACAAGCTTCACTGGCTTTTTTCTGGAACAGTAAAGAGATCAGCCGATTCGATTGTTATCACTCAATTGAAAGGCCGTTATCAGTGGTTATCAGCTAATAGATATGGGCCAGTAGAGGCATTCTGCACCAACTATTGGGCTCAGAAGGCTGTTCTCATCCATCCACATGGTTAATCAGCTATAGATCACATACTGCAGCCGAAAGATAAAGAGAATTATTTTTATTACTTATTAAATTTCCCATTGATTGTATTTTATTAACGTCTACCCCTACCCCAACCCTAAATCCAACCATCACAGTAATGTAAAAACAGATCTGGATCTGGAGTCTTCTCTATTAGTATAACTCATTAACAATGTGGATGGATGATAACAGCCTTCTGAGCCTACCAGTAAATGCAGAAGGCCCCTATTGGCTCATATCTATTAGCTGATAACCACTGATAATTCCCCTTGCAGTGATAACATTCGAAGCGGGTAAAGAGATGTTTTAAAAAACCTCACTTCTAAAATGAAAATAGATGAGGACCAAATATATTTTGTATGTATGTATGTTTTTAGTATGAATGTATGTATGTATTTTCAATATTTCTGTTTCATTTTCACTCATTCATAACTTATTATTATATTTACTCAGCGTTTGAAGTAGATAAAAAAGTTCATCAAAATTAGAGATGTCTAGAGGACTTCTAGAGGTCTCCATAATCTTGGACCAGGCCGTAACCTGAGCAGATGCTGTGGTGGCCATGGAGGAGCAAAGAGCTTGAGACTGATTCCTCGTGGGCCAGCCTGCACAGCTGCTGGTGACTTAGTCACACCTGCACCTTCTTACCAAAATTTTACATGAGCATTTCGTGTCTCCAGAATGTGTCTGCAGGGTCGGATTAACGTAAGGGCTAGGTGGGGCTGAAGCCCCAGGGCCCACGGAAGAAGGGGGCCCTTGATTGGCTGATAAATTAATTTGCGCTATGAAAATATTCTGATTGGGCTACGGCCACTTGAGCCCCAGTTAAGCACCGGCGTCACTGTTTTTGAATAGCAGCAAACCGAAAGGAATACTTATCGACGAGAGAAAGCATAACGCAAAGAGGCGTTTCCCACGTCATAGCGCAAATTAATTAATCAGCCAATCAAGGGCCCCCTTCTTCCGTGGGCCCTGGGGCTTCAGCCCCACCTATAGCCCTGTTTTAGTCACCCATAAGGGTGATCAGGCACTACCGCGAGAACCGTCCATTCAAAGGTAGGCTAACCAAACTCGTAGTGGAACAAAAAATATAATTCAAACAGTCTTCATCATTGATACACTTGTACATGTAGTAACAGAAGCTGTGATATAGGTGGAATCATGCTGAATAGACCCATGATGACTAAAGCGCTTTCTCCGCCGTGTAGCGGTTACAGCTGGACTTAAACCGGCGCGCGCCCGCACTATCCTTCCATCACACAATATAACTGAGACAGTGTGCGAACGAATCAAATAGCCTACTCAAGCAGTTATCAAAATACCTATCATTGCTGAGTATCTATCTCAAGTAAATACACTCGGTTATGCTTCACAGTACGTCTAACTTACTTTGCCCCTTTTATGAAAATGACAGTAATAATATGGAGCAATGAAATAATGGCACTTACTTTCATCAGACATTATATTTGATGCAAAAAATATATAAATAAATAAATAAATAAATAAATAAATAAATAAATAAATAAATAAATAAATAAATAAATAAAATAAGGATGCTAGACCACAATTAGCTATTTTGGATATTACAAGCATGGATATTAAAGATATTATATCATTAGAGATTTCTAGTCAGCAAAATTTCTAAAGAACCTTTTTAAAGATAAACCCCTATTTAATAAATAAACCCCTATTTAAAATATTTATTATAAAGCACTAATATAGAAAGTATTGCAAATGTTTTTTTGTTTTGTTGATTTTTGCAGCCTGTTTGAACTTTAAAGTCTAAAAATATACAATAATCTAATATAAATAAAATGGCGGAAAATTAGATAATAATATTAATTAGTAAATTATTAATAATAATAACAATAATAATAATAACAACAACAACAACAATATATATATATATGTGTGTGTGTGTGTGTGTGTTTGTGTGTATGTGTGTGTGTGTGAAGTCAGAATTATTAGCCCCCCTGAATTATTAGCCGCCCTATTTATTTTTTTCCCCAATTTCTGTTTAACAGAGAGAAGATTTCTTCAACACATTTCTAAACATAATAGTTTTAATAACTCATTTCTAATAACTGATTTATTTTATCTTTGCCATGATGACAGTAAATAATATTTGACTAGATATTTTTCAAGACACTTCTATACAGCTTAAAGTTATTGTATAACTGGTTTGTTAAATTAAAAAATATAATCATTGAAAAAAAATTATCGAAAAATATCATGCTTAAAGGGGCTAATAATATTGTCCTTAAAATGGTGTTTAAAAAAAATAAAATGTGCTTTTATTCTAGCCTAAATAAAACAAATAAGACTTTCTCCAGAAGAAAAAATATTATCAGACATACTATGAAAATTTACTTGCTCTGTTAAACATCATTTGGGAAATATTTAAACAATAAAAAAAAATCAAAGGGGGGCTAATAATTCTGACTATAACTATTTATATATATATACTTTTGTGAGGTAAATTTTTTTTAAAGGGGGGCCCTTGGATTTGCTATAGCCCCAGGGGCCAATGTGCTCTTAATCCAGCCCTGTGTGTCTGTAAAGTTTCAGCTCAAAACACCCATCAAATTATTCATTATACCTTTAAGATTTTCTGCTCTGAACACAATGTAGCTGTTTTTGTTGCCTGTGCCTTTAATGCTAGTTCTCCCCACTCACCGTTTTTGCACGGCAAATGTGACCAGATGCACGTTAATTTACTTAAAGATGGCTGTAATTCATTACAAACATGCACTGTTTTAAAAAAATTTTAAACTTGTAAAACTCATTCTTGATCACATTTGATGATGATTGATGATCACAGAGAGCTGAACAGATCTTTTAATCCCAGTTGCTTTGCACACGTCTTGTCTTGTTGATATGATTATACGCATTACTATGAAGACATGTTAATATGCGGCTGTCAGTCAATTCGGTGGGCGGGGAAACTGCACTCCTACATCATGTTGCGGTGGGCCTCAAAATGGGAGGGATTTGGATCCTATTTGAACATCAGGAAATTTAAAAAAAGAGACTTATTGTCTTTATATCTCCCCAATATGACTGTGGACACACTATACCTACACACAGTTCTGTCCAAACTGCTTACAAAAGATCATTTTCATCATAGGTGCCTTTTAACTCTATATTTATTCATTAATATTTATTTTCAAATGTAGTGCACCAAGATAACAAAAATCAAACAAAAACAAAAGACAAAATATTTTTCCAATGTCCAGTTTTGCTTTTAGAATTATTCAGTTGTACTTTTAATCCTGCTATAAAATGATTTGGTCTACTTTGGCCTCTCATTCATTATTCATAGCACTCCAGCAGCATCTCATCTCTTTATTTGTTAGTATCTGTGACGGTGACTGAGGCCTGTAATGTGTTCGTGTCACCTCATCTTTTGATTCGAGTACACAAGTGTTCACTCTGAATGTGACAGATCCTTTTGGTGATGCTGCTTCCTCCAACATGAGCAGACGGAGAATATGAGGCCGGGACCCGAAAAGACACGTGTCAGTAACACGAGGGTTAATGGGCTCGGACACCAGTAGATGTTAAACCTGTGTGAAGCTCTCGTGATGGACGGAGGCTGAGGGTCTGCACATCGCATCTGACAGCGGGAGACGCATCCACTTCGGCCGGCTGCTGGTGGCTGCTGACTCGACCGGGCATGTGGGACACAGACATGTGGCAGTGACAAGTCTGTTCAGAGGATGGAAAGTGAAGTTTTAACCATCCTATTTCTTCTGAACTCTCACCCTTCACCCTCAAGTCTGTTTTCTGCAGAACTTTAATTATCTTTCCTGTTTCGTTTCATTTTAGATCAGTCCTTCCTGTCCTAGCTCTTTCTCAACTCTGTGACTCATTCTGACTTGTTTTATGAAGATCGTTTCATTAATTAAATACTTTCATTACAACTGAACAGCTATTACTATTTTTTAGTTACCAATTAAAGTTAAAATATTTGCTATTGGCATTAAATAAATATTTCATAATGAATATATATGAGTATATTTCAGTTAAAAGTACCTTTAAAGCTCATTTCTCCAATTGAGCATTTAGGAATTTCTTAAATATTAAAGGATTATACTGATTATTTACAAAAAAATAATGAAATTTGTTTTTATACACTAAGTACAAAAACATATGAATGGATAAGATGGAATAGTATATTATCCAATTGTATTATATATCCATCCATCCATCCATAGGTGTGTGTATTTATGTAGTTATATGATGTAAATAAATACTATACATTAGTATACATTATTACACTTTAAAACTTAACTAAATGAAATAAATTAGTTTAACTCATATTTTTAAGTTTCTTTGACTTAATGAAAAAGAGTTATGGTAACTCATAAACTGATTAAATTAAGCAGAACTCAAACCAAATGAGTTATGAATGAATTAGCTCTATTTTTTGTGTTAACTCTAATCCTTTAAGTTAATTGAATTTATTTAATTTAGTTTTTTTCTGTAGCTGTCAGACTCCTGTATTTGCGTCATGTGATCTTCCCCATGTGCTGCGCTCCATTGCCTTTTTTGTATCACGTGATCGCTTTGTGCTGTTTCCCGCCGTTTCTTGATGTTCATGAGTATTACCTGTGTCTTACACCTGTTTGTAATCTGTTCAATCCTGTCATGTGTATTTATATCCCTGTGTTTAGTTAGTCCATGGTTCGGTATTGCATTGTCAAGATCCCATGTTAGCTGCGTGTCCATGGTCTAGTGTTTGTAGTAAGCGTTTTGTAAATAAATTTGTGTTTAGTTTGAGAATTCCAGAGTCTCCATCGTCCATTGTCAAAGAGCGAATGTGACATAATATTGGACCTGAAAAACAGAAAGTTAGTGGCATTTGTTTTCCCTCATTTTTCTTTATATTGTCTTTTTGCCCCAGTGATTTCTTTTCCCTCCACCTCATGTATACTATGGACTCCATCCACACCTCCAAATTCCTTCTCCTCATGCTGAAGCAGGGGCAAAGCAGCCTTGAGGATTAAACAAGACGATTCTTATTTCTAGCTAATTACTCCCGCTGGCCGGACGACGTGCTCTGCTGGTTTTACAACTCCAACCTGAACACCGCTTGTGGAGCACTGTCGTCCAAAGATGGTACTCGAGGCAATTTTGCCGCTTTTGTGGAGTGGACACTGGCGAAGAACGGATCATTATTTACCATCTGTGTAGAGGAAGACCTCGTCAGTGCCCCTCCAGACCTACTGACCAGCCAATCACCAGCCATCAGCCGGGAACGCTTGCCAGAGCCCACCGCAGACAGAGAGCCAACCGTTGTGTGTGAGTCATCACCGTCACGAGCGACAGAGCGGAACAACACTGAGCAGTAGGAGCCCCGTCTGACCAGGTGCGTGAGCGGGTAACATCGCCAAGTGTGAAAGTCCTGGTGGACATCAGGGGACTGAGCGAGAGACCCTTCTACCTACCCACCACTGACTGAACCAAAATATGCTGCTCATCGACTTCTGGAGTGAAGTCACGCCCCTTCCACTGTTTCCAGACAGCAAATGTTTAATTCCGAGTTCCAATGAGCTGTCCCCAGACAACCCACCAGCCCCGTTGATCCCCGAGGATGATAGCCCCAGGGTCATGAGCAGCATCCCATTCTCTTCACCTCCACTGATGTCACCGGCTACAGCCATGCAGCCAACTTCAGCGCTGCTGCAGTCAGCCAGTCCCCCCAGCTCACCCTCCAGCTCCAGCAGAGGAGGTCTCACTGAGGGTCTGCCTACCTGCATCGCCAGCCAGAGTTTGTCGCCCGACGTCATCTCCTCCGACCTCCAAGCTACGAACACCACCTCGGCCCTCTGATCCTAAGGCTCCAGGTTGGCTTTCTCCTCCTTCGTCTCCTCCATGGGCCGTCAGCCCACCAGCTCCACCAGGCTCCCTCTTCCCTCCGGCTCCGCCTTGGTCAGTTGTCGCCCTGCCTCTGCCTCTGGACTCCGCTCCTCTGGTTGCGCCTCATCCCTCATCCTGCCGACTACATTGAGCTCTTCCTTCCCTCCAGCTATGCCTTGGTCCTCTGTTGCTCTGGCTCTGCCCCAGGCTTCCGGACCTGTGTCGTCGTTTCGGTCAGGTGAGCCATCCGCTCCACCTCGGCCCTCCAGGACCTCGATGTCACCTTCTCCCTACAGCTCTCCATCTCCTCCCTGGGCTCCATCTCCAGATAAGGCGTCTCTCAAAGTTAGCCCCCTAAAGTCAGCGGCCACTCCTCCTCCATGGCTCCTCCCTCTGTAAACTCCACCCTGGGCCGTCCTCCTGGCTGTGTCCTGGGTCCTGTTTCTCCTGCACCAGCTACCTTCCTGCTTCCTGGCTCCTCCCTCCTAAGACTCCTCCCTGGCCCCGTCCTTTCCATTTTTTTTCTTGTCTTTTGCGTTGAAGGCGCGAGGTCGCCAACTTATCCAGAGGTAATGTCAGACTCTTGTATTTGCATCATGTGATCTTCCCCATGTGCTGTGCTCCATTGCCTTGTTTGTATCACGTGATCCCTTTGTTCTGTTTCCAGCCATTTCTTGATGTTCATGAGTTCCACTGGTGTCTCACCCCTGTTTGTAATCAGTTCCATCATGTCATGTGTATTTATATCCCTGTGTTTAGTTAGTCCATTGTCCTCTATTGCATTGTCAAGATCCCATGTTTCCTGCGTGTCCATGGTCCAGTATTTGTAGTAAGTGTTTTGTAAATCAATTCGTGTTTAGTTTGGAATTCCCGAGTCTCCATTGTCAAAGAGCGATCGTGACAGTAGCAGACAGCAAAATAATATTTAAAAGAGATTACAAATAAGTACACTTAAAAATAAGGGTTCTTTATTGACATTAGTGGTTAAAAACTATTAACTCTATAAAAAGTTCATGATCTCATTACATTATTATTATAGCTATGATAACTTATATTTATATTAAAATATAAACATTAAAAGATTAAACGGATTAGATGTTATGCCACATTTTGTATTTTACATTTTAAAACCTAATTATCTGCAGCTTCTATTTTACACTTTGTTTTATTTTACACTACAGGTGGCGCAGTGGGTAGCGCCCTCGCCTCAGAGCAAAAAGGTTGCTGGTTCAAGCCTCGACTGGGTCAGTTGGCATTTCTGTGCGGAGTTTGCAAGTTCTCCCCGTCTTCGTGTGGGTTTCCTCCGGGTGCTCCAGTTTCCCCCACAAGTCCAAAGACATGCTATACAGGTGAATTGTGTAAGCTAAATTGCCCGTAGTGTATGTGTGTGAATGAGAATATATGGGTGTTTCCCAGTGATGGGTTGCAACTGGAAGGGCATCCGCTGCGTAAAACATATGCTGGATAAGTTGGCAGTTTATTTCACTGTGGCGACCCCAGATTAATAATGGGACTAAGCCGAAAAGAAAATGAATGAATGAACTACAGGTTTGTCCGCTTTGTCATGTGTTTGTTAACTTATTAGATAAATGTAACAAGCACCTTCATTCAACCATCAGTGTATAAAGTTGTACGACTGGAAACGATGAGTCCTTATAGGGGTTGGTGATTGCTGGTGCAGGTGTGTCTCATTAGAACTCAGGTGAATGTGCACGGGTATGATGAGAGGTGGCTGGAGAGGGAGAGCGGTAATTGGAGCTGCAGGAACGAGCCGAGAATGTGACATATACATTGTAAAAAATGTCTTGCCGTTTTACATTTTTGAGTTGAATCAAATGAACTTTTCTAGCCATCTTATATCGATCAAATTGACAAAAAATTTACAAAGTTCAACTTTTCATAACTTAAAAAAATGAGTTGAAACTTGAGTAACTTATTAAAATAAGTTATATTAACTTACAGTATAAACATTTGCTGTCATGACTTGTTGACATGTAATTTTTTACAGTGAATTAAACCGTTATTATGCACTGAAACACTTTCTTCTTATAACTGTTGCATTATTTTCAACTAAGTAAAATAGTTTATTAGTGCATATGCACAAATACAAAACTATATTAGTCATTTGATGCTCCAGTTTGGTAGGTTGTAGTGAGTAATGAGTGCGATGGAACATTGCTTGTCCACTCAGTCATTCTGAAGAATCATCTGTCAATAAACAACCCTGGAAAGTGGGCGAAGAAGCAAAGAGTGGGAAGCCATCGTTTTAGAGACCCCGCTGTTTGGGTGGAGGAGCAGAAAATCACCTTTTGTGGTTTTACCCCCACAATAACATATCCATCAGCCTTACTCAGTGTTTCCAGAAATAAGCCCACACTTACCGTTAACTGGCCAGCACCACCTCCTGAGATCCATTTAAATGATTAGAGACTACAAAAAAATTACAGGCTTTTTATAGGCAATTCAGATGCAAAATCGACCGTCATGTACCTGTCTTTGAATGACAGGTGAGAAATAAATCAGATGAAAATATTAGCTTACACCGAGAGGTGTGTAAAAGAAAGTGTGAAAAATGGAAGGAAGTGTGTGATTGATTGATTGATGAGTGTGGAGGGAAACTGAGAGCTAAGAGTGTTACATGCTGAATTTCAGTATTATACATATGCTTAAGTCTAAATGGAGGGAATGGAAGGAAATAATTAGAAATCTTTTTAAAGCATAATAAGAAATGGTAAAATAATGTGTACATTTTATGTTTATTTTTAGTGCTAGGCAGCGATTAATCGCATCCAAAATAAAAATTTGATTTGACATAATATATGTGTGTGTACTGTGTAAATTTATTGTGTATATATAAATGCACACATGCATGCATATTTTTGAGAAGAGTTTTATTTATATTTAGTTAAAAAAAATATGTATGTATATGATAAAAATTATATACAGTTGAAGTATGAATTATTAGTCCCCCTGAATTTTTAGCCCCCGTTTATTTTTTCCCCAATTTCTGTTTAACAGAGAGCAGATTTTTTCAACACATTTCTAATCATAATAGTTTTAATAACTCATTTCTAATAACTGATTTATTTTATCTTTGCCATGATGACAGTAAATAATATTTTACTAGATATTTTTGAAGACACTTCTATACAGCTTAAAGTGACATTTAAAGGCTTAACTAGGTTAATTAGCTTAGGCAGGTTAGGGTAATTAGGCAAGTTATTGTATAATGATGCTTTGTTCTGTAGATTATCGGAAAAAATATAGCTTAAAGGTGCTAATAATTTTGACCTTTAATTAAAAAAATGTAAAAATTAAAAACTGCTTTTGTTCTAGCCAAAATAAAACAAATAAGACTTTCTCCAGAAGAAACCATATTATCAGACATACTGTAAACATTTCCTTGATCCTTTAAACATCATTTGGGAAATATTTAAAAAAGAAAAAAATTTCAATGTGGGGCTAATAATTTTTGTATCAATTTTTTCTATAGCTTTGTTTTACGAATATAATATAATAAACATATAAAATACACACAAATATATCATGCCATAAACAAATTTATTTTGGATGTGATTAATCATTATTAATCTTTGCCCAGCACTAGTTTATTTATGTTATATGAATATATTTATAATAATGTTTTTATAAAAATGGAAAGTAATAATTACTTAATATATTTTATCATTATAGATTAGAATAATTTATTAAAAATATTAATGCAGTGGCGCAGTAGGTAATGCTGTCACCTCACAGCAAGAAGGTCGCTGGTTCAAGTCTCGGCTGGGTCAGTTTGCATGTTCGCCCTGCGTTCGCGTGGGTTTCCTCCGTGTGCTCCGGTTTCCCCCACAGTCCAAAGACATGTGGTACAGGTGAATTGGGTAGAGGCTAAATTGTCCGTAGTGTATGAGTGTGAATGAATGTGTATGGATGTTTCCCAGAGATGGGTTGCAGCTGGAAGGGCATCTGCTGCGTAAAACATGTGCTGGATAAGTTGTCGGTTCATTCCGCTGTGGCGACCCCAGATTAATAAAGGGACTCAGCCGAAAAGAAAATGAATGAATTAATAAAAGACAAAATTAGATCTTAATGTAATTAAAAAATATATTTAGATATATTCTTAAATAATTTAATTTATAACTATAATTTGGAATAATTTAGAAAAAAAATATTTTAGAAATATTAAATAAAGATAACGTGTTTTTTAGATAATAAATCAATAAATGTCTATCTGCCTGCTTGTCTAAAAACATTTTTTTAAATATTTTATTTACACATGAATATTACATTATTGATTATTATATATTTTAATAACAATTAATTACACATGTATTAAGCATCTGAAGAATATTTTATTCATAATACTAAATAAAAAAATTAATGTAGTACTATATTAATGTTACATACATTACTGATAAAGAAATTCTTTAAATATCAAATAGTTTAAATGTTTGTGTGTGTGTGTGCACCCATGTGTGTTTTTTGGCACGTGTTACTGCCTGAACGACTGCTTCAGGACCTCCTGTTTGGCAGGCAGATCTCTCAATATAAGTGCTCTAATTGCTCAGAAAATGATATGCAATGCTGATTTTATCTGACATGGCCTGGCAGTGCAGTGACATTGCGATGCCTCCCCGTGTTTGAGCTCTCGCTCTCCAGATCGTCTGCTCTGCTGTGTCTTTCCCTGGTGACCGCAGTCATGCCCCTGGTGACCGCCTGCTGCCCTCTTCTTGTTGAAGCTGTCGAGTGCTGAAATGTCCCAAAGTTCAATCTTGTCATGCTCAGGCATCGCTTTCTGCCAGCCTCTATCCATCAAGCGAGCTGTTTGTGAACCATTATGATATGTGTGTGTGTGACGTTTATGTGTGTGTGTGTGTGTGTGTGTGATGTGTTCATCGCTCCTTCATTCCTGAACACAAAAACAGCTGCTTCTTCCACCTGCTAACTGCAAACAGATCAGTGATTTTAAACTTGTATTTATGTATTAATATTAAAATTCAAACTGATTAATAAAAATTGAACTTTTTTATAAATAATGCAAAAAATGGACATCATTAATTAATACATTTGTAAGCTCTTGTAATCTTTGATTAAAATAACTTGCCTTCTTTCTTGCAACAACCTGTCATTAGAACAGCAGAATGCAGCAGAACAAAAACAATTGATTTCTGGATGTAAAAATGTCTTTTCATTTCTTTCATAGGTAAATTGATTTTAAATAAAACAGCTAAACGTTTCTCAGTGGTTTGCAGTTGGAAGGGCATGCATTGATGGTTCATTCCACTGTGGCGACCCCTGATGAATACAGGGACTATGCCGAAGGAAAATGAATGAATGTATGAATAAAACTGCTTTAAAATAAAATCTTTATGCTTCTGTTGAAACCATCTGTGCACATAGCGAAACATTTCAACAAAACAATCATGTTTAATTGTGGAACATGTGTAGAAAACCTCATTAGCCATGATGCTGTGCAGAAAATTCCACCAATCTGAGAACTGCAGTGAGCAAAGCCAAAAAGTTTTAGCTCAGCCCACTAATACAAAACACTGCAAATAATATCATATTGTATGAGTGTGTATGAATGCGAGAGTGTATGGGTGTTTCCAAATACTGGGTCACGGCAGGGCATCCGCTGCGTAAAACATATGCCAGAATAGTTAGTGGTTCATTCCGTTGTGGCAATGTCTGAAAAAGAGACTGAACCGAAGGAAAATTATTATTGTTATTATTATTATTATTTATTTTATTTAGCCAGAAGATCACATTGAGACTGTACTGTCTCTTCTTCCAGTGAGACATGGTCAAGACTGCAGGCAGCACATAAAGTTTCACATAAAAATCACAAAAACAATACCATAAAATTACAAAATCACAATTTTAAAAAGGTCAGATCATAAAACACAATTACAAGTATCTTTAAGACGTTATACAGAAGATATTTAAAAGTACTCAGAGTCGGAAGTGTGTCAAGATTAAGCTGACTTTGCAGATCATTCCAAGATCTAGGAGCATAAAAGCCCTAGGAGCATAAAAGAAAAAAGCACTTTTGCCAAGTTCTGACAATACCCTCGGAACTGTTAAACGAATACAGGAACAGGAACAGTGTGCTGGTTATTTATGTGAATGAATTGGTTATTAATTTATGAAAATGAAATGAATTAATTAATGAATAATATCATATTATTGTGCAATATCTACAAAAATTGGCCTTAGTGTATGAGTGTGTGTGTCAATGCGAGAGTGTATGGGTGTTTCCCAGTACTAGGTTGCGGCTGAAAGAGCATCTGCTGCGTAAAAAATGTGCTGGAATAGTTGGTGGTTTATTCCACTGTGGTGACCCTAAGAGACTAAGCCAAAAGTGAATGAATGAATGTGGAATCCGTTAAGTGTGATGTCATGCTTCCAGGTCCAAGTGCTGTATTAAACTGTATGGGGAGACTCAACAAATGGTAATAATAAATGTTTACAAAGCAATGTATGCAATACTTTGATGTAATATGATAATACTGTAATCACAATCACAATCAATATATATATATATATATATATATATATATATATATATATATATATATATATATATATATATATATATATATATATATATATATATATATATTCATTCATTCATTCATTTTCTTGTCGGCTTGTCCCTTGCGGGGTCGCCACAGTGGAATGAACCACCAACTTATCCAGCACGATTTTACGCAGCGGATGCCCTTCCAGCCGCAACCCATCTCTGGGAATTATATATATATATATATATATATATATATATATATATATATATATATCCATGCCTAATATGAGATGGATGAAAATGATACATTTTTTATACATTTTTAAAATATTGGTGTTTGTAATGCAGCAAGTTCAGAGACTGTTGTGTAATCCATGATTTTATGTAAAATTCACTTTAATATGTGATATGACTAAAAAGGTCATAAACAAATATTTTCTCAATTCAAAGGAGTGTTCGCTTGTACGAAACAGTATTTCATAAGTCACAACTTAACAATCTTAAAATGCACTTCTGTTTCTCTGTTATATTTAAAAATGAAATAGTATTAAATTATTTTAATACTATTGATTTAATTTTAATTGTACTTTTTTGATAGATTTTCATGTTTCTTCGCTTCTTATCAAATTTTTTAAAGTGAATTTTTTTCTCTCCTTTAGCTTGTTGATTTAATTTATGGCTTATGAACCTTTAACTAACACATTTTAAAATGCCTATGGGGGAAAAAACTGTGCTACTTAAAAAGTGGACAGGAACTTAACAATGCAATCAATCATTAATGGATGGAATCAAGTCCTGTGAACATGTTTGAGTTTCTGTTGAACAGAAAAGAAGATATTTTGAAGAATGTTGGAAACCGGTAACCACTGATTTCTATATTAGTTTCTGTTCAACAGAAGACCGAAACTCAAACAGGTTTGGAATCACTTTAGGGACAATAAATTATAATTTTGGGCAAACTAACGCTTTAAAAAAGATGTTGCAAATTAATATCGTTATAGTTTTAAGCCTCCTTCAAAACTGAGTTAAAGAGTGTTTAACTTTGAGTACAACACAGTGCTCATCAATGACACTTTTGAGTCAGCCATCCCAATCTCAGTGGAGCAGGGGCAGGACAAACACCACACCACTTAGCCTTCACAAAGCAGTGAAATTGAAAAGTGAAAGTGAAATGACATTTTTAGTCATAGGCAAATAATCTCAGAAATCAGTCACCAGGCTTCACTTAAGTGTCTCACTCTTAGCAAGAAAAATGATTTGCCTCAGAAGTGCTTTCAAGTGCCTTAAAGTTCTGCTGGACACACAGCCTAAGACTTTGATTGAGTCCAGTTAGGGTCAATCGAATTGATTCTGTTCATCACAATAAATGAATGGCAGCCGCATCCTCAGTCAGGATGAAATGAACTGAAATTGACCCTACCCACTCCTGCAGGGCCTATAGGGATATTTAGGATGTATGCGTGTTGTGTGTGCGTATGTGTCTGCACCGGCCCCTGAGGGCTGGGACGTGTCACCCCTTTGTCTCGTCAGCGTTAATCTGAACTTGAGCATCGAGGCGTGGAGCTGTGACAGATCGGCAGACAGCCCTGCCCCCCTCACGCCTCTGCTCCCAGCACCCAATACAACCCTGCTTAATCTTACATTCATTTCAGGTCAAAAACCAGCCAGGCTATGATACCTCACCTGCCTGCCGGGGATCACTTCAGATTAACACTTTCAACAATTTTAACAATTTTTCATTCGATATTTTAGAGAGTCTACACAAAACATGATTAATAAAGAAACCCGCAAATTCTGATAATGTGCCACTGACTAAACAGTGGGCACGAAATATTTGTGGTCTTTAGAAGTGACTCCCGATGCGTTAGGTCAGATGGTGTTGGAGGATGATGCTATTTGACGTTTTTTCCACTTTTGACCTTTCTGCTAATGTTACAGGAGTGTTTCTGCTCAGTTGCAGTTCCCGATCAGGCCTGGTGTGATGAGATCGGGGTCACTAACCTCACTGGCAGGTACTTAACCTTTTCACACCACTGATTCCAACACCATGAACTCTGATTTGGAGTAGACCTTGGAGGAGAACGTGCTGTTAATTTACTCAGCCTCAGGTGATTCTAGATGTAGGTGGCTTTTTTATCAGTAGAAGGTTAAAGATAATTTTTTAGATGAAAGTGTGATGCTTGATTCATAAAATGGAAGTCAAATTATAATGCGACTAACAAGCCTGAATGCAGGTAATAAAACAAATATCTGAGGCTCCTGATGATACATTGAGGTCTTATGAAGCAAAACAATCTCTCTGTGCAAGGAACGGAACATAATTCACACCACATTTCTTTTATTGTTCATCAAAATTGTATTTTAAGCATAAGGATTTTGGTGGTGCTGAGGATTATAGGTAATAATGTTTTAAATCTTAAATATTATTAATAATTTCTTTAACAAGCAAAAATACTCCAGGTTATAGCATTTATAGGCTTCATCTCATATTATGTAGCATGACCAGACATCCCGATTTTTTCAGAGTATTATTTATGGTCAGATCTATTATTTAAGGTCACAATTCTCAGCATGTTTTGCCCTCTATTTAATTTTTCCTCAAAAATTTCTAAGTGCTAGTAGCAGTTTTAAAAAAAAAGTGAAAATACCTAATCAATGTTAGCCAATCATGTCATGGAATATTTTAAAGAACAAAATTACTGTCTAGTACATATCGAGCAAGTTGCAGTCAGTGAAAATGATGGACCTGCACCGTTCAGTGTCAGACTCAGTGATAATAGAAAAGAGATTAAGTTAGTCATGAAGCTGATTACTGATTTATTACTGGTAATAGCAAGATAAAAATATGATTTAATATTTAAAGTTATATTAAAAAACTGTTCAACATCCTAAAACTTTCATATCTTAAATAATCACTTTAATTCAATTAAATTCAATTCAATTCATAATAGTGATAGTTTTGCAACCAAAGAAATACAGCAAAATTACTTTTAAATGCACTCACCAGCCACTTTATTATGTACATCTGTCCAACTGGACGTTAACGCAAATTTCTAATCAGCCAATCACATGGCAGCAACTCAATGCATTTAGACAGGTACACATGGTCAAGACGATCTGCTGCAGTTCAAACTAAGCATCAGAATGGGGAAGAAAGGTGATTTTTAATGACTTTGAACCTGACATGGT
This sequence comes from Danio kyathit, assembly GCA_903798195.1. Taxonomy (NCBI): domain Eukaryota; kingdom Metazoa; phylum Chordata; class Actinopteri; order Cypriniformes; family Danionidae; genus Danio; species Danio kyathit. The sequence goes on along the minus strand of LR812530.1, from coordinate 32,240,303 downwards.
TGTTGATGCCAGATGAACTGGTCTGAGTATTTTAGAAACTGCTGATCTGCTGGGATTTTTACGCACAACCATCTCAAGGGTTTACAGAGAATGGTCCGAAAAAGATCAAATATCCTTTGAGCGGCAGTTCTGTGGGCGCAAATGCCTTGTTGATGTCAGATGTCAGAGGAGAATGGCTAGACTGGTTCGAGCTAATAGAAAAGCAACAATAACGCAAATAACCACTCATTACAACCGAGGTATGCAGAAGAGCATCCCTGAATGCACAACACGTCGAACCTTGAGGCGGATGGGCTATACTGGTTTCTTGAACACGACAATGAGTTTACTGCACTCAAATGGCCTTCACAGTCACCAGAACTCAATCCAAAAGAGCACCTTCGAGATGTGGCGGAATGGGAGATTCGCATCATGGATGTGCAGCCGACAAATCTGCAGCAACTGCATGATGTTATCATTTTAATATGGACCAAAATCTTGTTGAATCTATGCCACGAAGGATTAAGGCAGTTCTGAAGGCAAAAGGGAGTCCAACTAGGTACTAGTAAGATAAACCTAATAAAGTGGCCGGTGAGTGTATATGTCTCATAACCTGTTCCAAACCTCAGAGCAGTCCATTCAGTCTCCAGAACATGTTTATATATTCCACAACCAGAAATCTGGTCATGCTATTTTAATAAATATTTTAAAATGTAAATTACTTTTTTGCTTTGTTTGTATTTTAATGATGATGAATAAAATCACTAGAACTCACCGTTACTCCCCGTGCCTAGGACATGCTTTAAAAAATGAGCGTTTGCAATTTCTGGTCCTAAACTCTGGAACACTATACCAAATTACATTAGGCTTTCCCCTTTGTGTTGAAATCCTCTCTATTTTATTTTGCTTTTAATACTCCTTGATTACTGTTTTAATTGCTTTTACTTATTAATTGTTGCATTTTACAATTTTATTTTGTTCTCTGTCTTTAAGTACGTCTATCGACAGCACGGGTTGTGCTTTATAAATCAATATTGTATTGCATTATATTGTATTGTAGAACTGTAACAATGTATGTGTTTTACATAGATGTAAACGTAACACAAATGTGACCTCTTGTGTGGGTATCTACAGTATATCACTTTGAATATTATTGTTCAAAAATGACGTATAGGAATTAATCACACTTTGAACTCTGTGTGTGTGTGTGTGTGTGTGATTCTAGCCGCCTGACTGGGCAGTTAATGTCAGGCTGATGTGGAGTGACAGTGGGCTCTGTGTCTGGCAGGCCCAGAGTGCGGCCCACCATATTGCCTGGCTCCCCAGGGAGGACAGATCAGCATGCCAGCCTTGCCAGAAAGTGCTAATAGGCGCAACACGTCTTACTTTCACACATTAAGGCGAGCAAAGGGTGACAGATCGGAGCTGTGATACTGCCGCATGGAAAAAAAGGGCTGCACCACCCGTTTGCCATGCGGCAACAGCTAATGATGAGCTCTGCTAAGTTGTGCTCCATGTCCGCCAAACGCAGAACTGAAATGAATGCTGACAGAAAAACCGCCGTGATACCAGTCACAAGAGACCAAATGAAGCCAACTTACAAAAACACCTGGCTGATTGCTAAAAATGGAGATGAAATGCAGATGTATTCCAAAAAGAAATCTAGTGTTAGTGTTTTAGTAAAGGCTGTTTTTAGCAGTCAGACTGCACTGTGAGTTGCTCTTTCTGTTAGTGGAAAGAATGTATGGTCACACTCTTCTCTACAGTACGTGTGCTAGTAAGTGTGCCACCAACAAGGAAAGGGGGTTTGTGAAAACCCACATAAAATGCAAGCTGCCACCGCAATGCCTAATGAAAAGACAATGGTTTCTACTGAAATTGGTTTAATCTGTAGACCCGATCAGCAATTGGCTTGCAAAAACCAGTGATTCAGGGCTTTAGGTTAAAAATTGGTGCACTGACTGCGAATGCAAAATTACATATTTTGTGGTTGGAACCCTCAAACGTCTTTGATGAGGTCATGTTGTTGGCTGAAAATTGGGGTCAGTTGGGCAAAGGTTTGAGCTTGAGGAAGTTTTTTTTCATGTAAGTGCACCATGCAATGTTTCCTGCATTTTATATATACAGCAATATATGTACAGCAGCACTGCAAGTTATGATAAGTTAATTCATTTTTCTCCTTCATTTTCCTTCGGCTTTGTCTCTATGTCAGAGGGCGCTACAGTGGAATGAACCGTCAACTATTCCAGCATATGTTTTACACAGCGGATGCCCTTCCAGCCACAACCCAGTATTCAGAAACACCGATACACACTCATTCATACACACACTCATACACCACACACAATTTTACTTTATTCAATTCACCTTTAGTGCATGTCTTTGGACTGTGGGGGAAACCGTAGCACCCAATGAAAACACACACAGACACGGGGAGAACATCTAAACTCCATATAAAAATGCCAAATGAAATGACTCGAACCAGCGACCTTCTTGCTGTGAGGTGACAGTAGTAACCACTGAGCCATCGTACTGTCCTTTATTTTGAAATTGGCTTATGCTTAATGCAAGAAAAGGCCAGGATATGAGGTAAGAATGGTAGGGTTATAATTTTATAACATATGTTGTATAAAAAATATAACTCTTGATTCATGGGTTTTCAGTTCATTTACATTTTTAAATTGCATTATAGGACCTCCGATAATTTTTGATTTTTTTTCTAGAGTTACTGACACCCCAAGTATATGAACACCCCAGACAGCATATAATATTAACAGAAAAAAAAATCTAAATAAATAAAAAAACATTTAGCTTATAGCTGAGAAATTTAAATTTAGTTTACTAAATTAGTCACTTGGTTAAAAAAATACAAAAATAAATGAACAAAATGAATAAAACACATAGACATTTCCCGTTTTCATAATTCATTGTATTAAAATAATAATAAATATTGAATTTTAAAATAGTGAGTTTGTTTGTGCAGCTTTGATTTCCTTAAAACTAATTAAAATAATACAAATAATTATAATAATATTACTCAATACATTTGAGTAAACTATTGACCAACACCTTAAAATTAGCTAAAATATAAAATAACAAAAATAACAAAATCATGATAAATATACAGTGCTCATCATAATTGAGTACACCCCATTTTGAAAATTAATATTTTTATCCATTTCTCAGTGAATATAGGCGATGTATTTTGGTGCATTTAAAAAACAGAGTTATTAAACAGATATATTTACTAAAATAATATTTTAGTCACCAAACATATTTAGAAATTGAAAGACAATACACTTAAATAAAAAAAAGCAAAAAATAAAAAATAAAAAATTAAATGAATTTTTCAATTTTTTGCTTTTCTTGATTTTTTTACTCTTTTTAAAATTTGTATTTAATATTTTTCTATAACATATAAATTTGGGTGTACTAGTTTTTGGACCGTTATCGTAAGTTATTTTGTTGGATAAGCTCCAGATTTGGCTTCAGTACTGACTAATCTAAAGTATATGCCCAAACAGGCAAAGCAGTGGCGCAGTAGGTAGTGCTGTTGCCTCACAGCAAGAAGGTCGCTGGTTCGAGTCTCGGCTGGGTCAGTTGGCGTTTCTGTGTGGAGTTTGTATGTTCTCCCCGCGTTCGTGTGGGTTTCCTCCAGGTGCTCTGGTTTCCCCCACAGTCCAAACACATGCGGTACAGGTGAATTGGGTAGGATAAATTGTCCGTAGTGTATGAGTGTGTATGGATGTTTCCTAGAGATGGGTTGCAGTTGGAAGGGCATCCGCTGTGTAGAACATGTGCTGGATAAGTTGGCGATTCATTCCACTGTGGCGACTCCGGATTAATAAAGGAACTAAGCCGAAAAGAAAAGGAATGAATGAATGAATATGCCCCCCCCAAAAATTGTCTAGCTTTCTATTAAAAATATAAATTTAAAAGATTGATTTGTGAGGGGTGTACTTGTATATGCTGAGCACAGTATATATGTATTGTTTTCTTGATTTATAAAAATATTGAAAGTCACTTTTTGTAGTGCAATGCATGACAAAACAAACAGTACACAAAGGAAACATGTAGTTTATTTTGAGCAAGCCAAAAACAAGCCCCCAAACAAATGAATCTTTAAACGCTCCTGTTTCCACTGTTGTGTGTAGTTGTGTAATTGAAGTCGAGGGAACATCAGTCATGGATGAATAACTGATCCTGAAAATAATTGACTCAATTATCAATAACAGATGGCTGAATGTTAATAACACACATTATTGTCTTTAACCTTTTTGTGTCATTTTTCAACACACAGAATCTCACAAGACCAGAGGTTTGAAGCAGAGTTACTGTTTGTCTTCATTTGGGTGTAAATCTCCACTAAATGAACTCACACCCTGACAAATGGTACCCTGTTGCCTCTTGCCCTCCTCTTGCCCCTGTGCGTCCCTCTGGCCCGGGGCCGCGCTGTGCCTGCTGAAGCGTTATGGTGTAAGTGTGGTAGTGCGTGTGCCCTCATCAATAGGAGTGAGTTACACAGGTCAGCAGTTCAAACGCAGGTCACAGACTCATGCCTCGCTCCGTCCTGATTGACTCACTGCACAAACACATTTACTTCTGCTCCCCGCTGTTTGATCCATGCACTGTTTGATGTGCTAGTGTACTATCAGCCTCGTTTTGTTGTACATTGAGATGCTGCAGGCGAAAACAGTGTCAGTTTTGACTAAATCTTTGTTAATGTAAACTTACAAATAGAAATATTAAGTTACAGTAGCTAGAAAAATAAGTTGCAGTAACTTAAATTAAATTGTGCTAACTACAAAAACTGAATTATGAGAACTAGAAAAATTAAGTTAAATTAAGTTGCAGTAACTAGAAAAAAAATAGATACCCTTTGACCTTTGTAAGAAAAATTAAGTTGAAGTAACTAGGAACATAAAGTTGTGTGAACCCGAAAAATTAGGTTGCCATAACTAGAAGAATAAAGTTATAAGAACTAGAAAAAGTAAATTGCAGTAACTAGAACAAATAAGTTGCAAACTTGAAAATTTAAGTTGTGATACAAAAATTAAGTAATAAGGAACCAGAAAGTTGCAAAAGCTAGAAAAATAAGTTGCAGTAACTTGACAATTTAAGTTGTGCTAACCACAAAAATTCAGTTCTGAGAACTAGAAATATTTTAAAATAAGTTGCAGTAACTAGAAATAATAAATAAATAAATAAACAAACAAGAACAAGACCTTTGTAAGAAAAATAAGTTTGTAAGAAAAATCAAGCTGACGCAACAAGGAACATAAAGTTGTGTGAACCTGGACGATTAAGTTGCCCTAACTAGAATAACAAAGTTATAAGAACTAGAAAAATTTAATTGCAGTAACTAGTCAAATTAATTAGCAGTAACTAGAAAAGATAAAGTGCAATAACTTGAAAATTTAAGTTGTGTTGCTAACTACAAAAATTAATAATAAGGAACAGAAAAAAAGTTGCGGTAGCTAGAAAAAATAGGTCGCTGTAACTTAAAAATATATAATGTTGTGTAGTTGCCCTAACTAGAAAAATAAAGTTATAAGAACTATTAAAGTTATAAGAAAAATTAAATTGCAGTAATTAGTAAACTTAATTAGCAGTAACAAAAAAATAAGATGTAATAACTTGAAAATGTAAGTCGTGATAACTACAAAAATTAAGTAATTACGACCGGAAAAAATAAGCTGCAGTAGCTACAAAAATTAAGTAATGACGACCAGAAAAATTAAGTTGAAGTAGCTAGAAAAAATAAGTTGCAGTAACTTTGAAAATTTAAGTTGTGCTAACCCCAAAAATTGAGAACTACTGTAGATAAAAGTTGTAAATTAAGTTGCAGTAACTAGAAAGAATTTATAAAAAAATTAAATAAATAAGAACATGACATTTGTAAGAAAAAATAAGTTGGGGCAACTGTAAAAAAATAAGTTGGAGCAACTAGGAACATTATTTTGTTTGAACCTGAACAATTAACTTGCACTAAATAGAAAAATAAAGTTTTAAGAACTAGAAAAAGTAACTTGTAGTAACTAGTAAAATTAATTAGCAGTAACTAGACAAAAATTAAATGCATTAACTTTGAAACTTTAAGTTGTGCTAACTATAAAAATTAAGTTATGAGAACCAGAAAAATTAAGTTAAGTAAATAAGAAAAATACATTTGGTAGTGATAAATCAGGTAAGTAAAGTGTCTGCAAATGTTAGTAACACATTAAATAGTGTTAGAATAGTGTTCCTAATTCCTTTAACAAATGCTTTGTTAGTGATAAATCATGTTAGTAAAGAGTCCACGAACATGAATAACATGCAAGTTGATGATTGTGTAAACCTGAATAATTGATCATTATTTGCAACAGATGATTATATTTGATAGTTACCATTAACATGTTTTAGTCTTGCTGAATAAATGTGTTGTTCATTGTAAGGTCATGTCATCTAATCTGTTAGCAAATTCATTCGTGTATGTGTTGGTAAACATAAATTGTGCTGAAATAAATAAATAACTGAATGGATAAATAAAAAGAAAAAAAAAATGGATGAATAAATAAATGAATAAATAAATAAGAAATAATACAAATAAATAAATAAATAAATAATAACAGGACATAATTAGATTGGCAACTGGTTTAACGCTTGAAACTCATTTTGTCTCGTGTAAACCCTGAAAAATATTCATATAGCAGTAATAATAGCTGTAAATCCTCAGTGTGGCACACGTGGATAGTGAAACAGCTCGTTCCTCTGATCTTCCTGGCCATCTAGTGGAAAATGTGGGATACACATGGATACTGAGACGAATGAGAGAATTCCTATGTCATAAAACGTGTGATGCTGCTAAAAGTCGTGGCTGGATACTAACCAAATGGTGGACTAGACCCATGGAGACCTTCTGTAGTGAGGTATTAATAATGAATAGTGATGGATACCAGCGAAAACGAATCCACTTTGTCTATGTGAATGAGATTTAAAGTTAATTAGCCAGTAAAGGTAACAATAATACGAACAACATGCTAAGCTACTTGCGTTACAAACCAGTGTATTTAATTTGCCTACTACAACATTTCATTTAAAGTAACAAGAAATATCAGTTTGTGAAATAAAACAAAAGCTGTTATGTACAACTAAACGTATATAAAGACAAATGAGCTCAGAAGTCTCGAACAACGGTGAACCATGACGAGTAACTAGAGATAAAAATAAGGTGGGTTTGAACTTGTCCCTTTTTGATCTTTAAGCAGGCCAGGGTTGCCAGGTTAGAAGTCTGTAGTATACACTCAAATGTGTAATGAACCAAAAAGGCGTTTTTACAGTGTCGCCATAGAAAAAGTAAACATTGTAGTTTTTTTTTTTTTAGATATTTTTTCATAGTGAGGAGCATTTTAAAGGGATAGTTCACCCAAAAGTAATCCACCCTCAAGTGGTTCAAAACATCTGTGAGGTTCATTCTATTGAATATTTTGAAGAAAGCGAAAACCTGTAACCATTTACTTCCACAGTAGGAATTTAAATACTATGGAGGTCAATGGTTATAAGTATCAATATTCTTCATAATAACTTATTTTGTGTTAAGCAGAAGAAAGAAAGTCAAACAGGTTTAGAACAATTAAAGTGTGGGTAAATAATTAAAGAATTTTCATTTTTGGGTAAATTGTCCTTTTTTATAACTAAAAGCACCCCCTTTTTTTTTTTTCTCTAAACCTTTTATGGAATGAAACGTTTGCATTGATGTTAAAGGTTGTTCTAAAGCAGGGGTGCCCAAAGTTTTTCCTATGAATGGCCAAAAACCAAACTTGATTGTGGGCTGTGGGTCGACTATACAGTATAGCAAATCGTATTACAATAAATTTGCCAAGGGGAATTTACTAATTTATTTGATTATATTTAAACAAAAAACTAGAAAATGTTGCTTTAAATCATATTAACTAATCCGGTATCATTTTTAACATTTGATAATGAATTTATTACTGTAAAAACATAAACAATCCCGTTTATAACACAATGGAGTTCAATGCTGAATACACTCGTCGAGCTGTTCCTGCTTTCACCTTGATTTGCTTGCAGATAACTTGTGCATTGTCCTCTATCTGTCAAGTGACAGTATTTACATTTTTAAATTCTGATTCATGTACAAGATTTAATTGAAGCATTCAATTTCAGTTTTTTTGTAGTTCATCGATAAAACAAAGAAACAAAAGGTTATGTTTAATTCGAAACGACGATCTCTGTCAACGGCATTCTCCCCAACCACCTCTCCATCATTCTCCCTCTCTTTTCAGATGGGTTGGTGGGGCAAATCAAAGGTTACCATGGGCCAACTTCGGCTCGCAGGCCCTACTTTGGGCATCTCTGTTTTAAAGCAGCAATGTCAGTAAAGAAACTTAATTTTTAGGAGTTTTTGCATTTATTTTTAATAGTTCTAGCACTTCTGTATTTGTAAAATTTCTTTCATTTTTAGGCCTGTGGCGTATGCAGCACTAGCAGGATTATAAAGGCAACTCAATGGAGATCACATCAGATAATTAAACATGCAATTCGACAATTTGATCCAAAACCTTGAGGGCTTCATACAAGTAAGTAATTATGATTTTATCTTAAGATGTAACATTTACACTTCTTTTTTGTCTCTTCTATAAAATAATTGCTCAGTTGAGAGAAACAGTAACAAAACACACCCGCTGTTATTTAAGAGGTATGCCTATTTCAGCTGTACCCTACGATTACTAGCAGGTGGACACAATCAAGCCTGCTTGGAGACATGCAAAATTTTAAGTGTTTTTTTTTTTCTCGTTCCAGCATTACTTTACTCTTGTACCTGTGTGGAAGATCTATAATTATTTATATTTTGGATGAGCTGAGATGTTGACTGACCTGAGGATCTTGAGTTCTAGAATAGTGGAAAATCATTCCATATACAGTATACTGTAGGCTGCAGCAGCAAAGGTAGGGCTAACTCTTTATTTAAATGCTCATGTTTTTTTTTTTCAATTTATTTTGAACAAGAACCAATTTATGTGGTTTCTAGAGTGCCACTTATGAATGTTTACATGTATAAATATGTTTCAAAGAAAAACAGGAGGTTCAAAACTATAAAAGTATAATACAGCTTCACCACCCCAAGCCCCAAACACACACACCCATTACAATAGTATTCAATGTAACAATTGTTTATCTACCAGAATTCTTGTCATGTTACAAGAATCAATTCATATAATCATGAACTAGTTAAGGATTACAGCGCAGCCCAAAAATACAAATTAATTGTAATTAAAATTGTATATTTTGCCACTAACCTTCAAACAACTACACATTAGTCAGAAATATGTTTTTCCTTATTTAAAACACAACAAAACTGAATCTGATCACTTATTTTATATTTTAATAAGTACATGTACAGTAAGTAAGTATTATGAATGTTGTTGCACATATATATATCATCTACACTGAATGATGTTGGAACAATATTTTACCCACATTTTTACCCTGATGAAGGCAAGTGATTGCTAAAAGGCGTAGGTGCAGTTTTAAGAAATAGCCATGTCAATAAGGGCTTTTAAATATTTTTTTCCACATTTTTCGAGTGCCTCTGACTTTCTTTTGCTGCACTGTAAAACCCAACAGTCCGCTTTATCAAATGAAATGAGTGTAGTTTACTCACTTTACTGAAAGTTAATTCTACTCATTTTGAACTCAGTGTTGAAGTAATGAGGTATTTAATTAACTCATTACCTTCAACTTAAATAGAGTAAGTTCACAGTACTCCTATACTGTAGATTAGTTTTTTAACTCAAACAGTTTGAGTTGCCTTAACTTATTGGGTTTTACAGTAATCAGTTGGTTTGAGTTCTCATCATTTATTGGATTTTACTGTGCTCAAATTGCACTGTTTACTCAAACGAATTAAGTTCACAGTACTCATTAGGATTAGTTTTTGAACTTAAATGGTTTGTTGCAATAGGTTTCCTCCAATGGTTTGAGTTACCTTAACTTATTGAGTTTTACAATGTGAATATTTTACCCACATTTTGATGTTTCCACTAAAGTCGTTGTTAAAGTAGACATTTCATTTGCGTTTCATAAACTTTCTACGCATATAAATTTTCTTCTGTATAGATTTTGATGCCTCAGTGACTTATTTTTTGTGCTATACAACACATGAATCATACACATGCTTATTGAAAAACAGGTCTATAATAACCTAGCCGTTAATTTCTGAGACCTTTGTGCGTTTTTGTGTAATGTGTGAAGATGACAACACGTCAGAAAAGATATTTGTGTTTGTGTTAACCACTAACGTTAAATTCTTATCTTGGTCATGTACTTTCTATTGCATTTTCTCACGAACAAGAAAAATGCTGTGAACACTTCTTTGGAAATTGGCAGTTAATACATTATTTCTACTGTACTGACTGGTTAAATATTGCTAAAGATAACTGTGAGAACAGGGCACTGTGATCTTTTTCAAATGAGATGAAAAATTAATGTTTGTGCCCAAATGCTGGGAAACAAATGGACAAACCCAACCTTTAAAATGTCTTTAAAGGGCTCGTTCACACAAGAATTAAATTTTATTCACTATTTATTTGGTTTATTCATTCATTCATTCTTTTTCTTTTCGGCTTATGGCCGGCTCACACTGCAATTTTTTTATTTTTTATTTATTTATTATTAAACATCCATACACACTCATTCACACACAATTGCGGTGCGCATTGCACCGGGTGTATGATAGGATGAACACAGTAAGTGTAAGTATACTTACTTACTTACTTACTTACCATAAGTATACTTTATTGATAAAGGTCTATGGCTCTGCATACAATGACTTTATCTTGCTGGAGTTTATAGACGTTTCACTTTACTTCAGGACGCATTAATGTTGCACTAAATCGCACTTCAGCAGCATTTATTTGAGAGCGCACAAGAAGATCTGCACTTGAGCATGTAAATTTGAGGATGTGCAAGACGTTTTGTGCACGAACAGAGGAAATCGGTGCGCAAACAAAGAGATTCGCATGCTCATATTACATGAATGCGATCTCGACTTGTAATACTGCACTATAGGTAGTTGGCAGATCTGTGTAAAAAAGACCTGCCGCCACAGGTGGAAAAAATCCTAGAGGAAACACTGCTATACAGCATATGTTTTACGCAGCGGATGTCCTTCCAGCTGCAATACATCACTGGGAAACACCTATATATTCTCATTCACACACATACACTACGGACAATTAAGCTTACCCAATTCACCTATAGCGCATGTCTTTGGACTTGTGGGGAAAAGCCGGAGGACCTGGAGAAAACCCACGCGAACATGAGGAGAACATGCAAACTCCACACAGAAATACCAACTGACTCAGCTGAGGCTCAAACCAGTGACCTTCTTGCTGTGAGGCAACAGCGCTACCCACTGCGCCACCACACTGCCCCTATTTGGTTTATTTGGTTTATATTTATCTTTCTTCTGTTGAACACTAAAGACAATATATTTAGGAAAGCTGTAACCATTGACTTGCATAGTATTTGTTTTTCCTAATATGGAAATCAGTGGTTACAGAAGATATTTTGATTAAAGCTGGAAACCTGTAATCATTGACTTCCATAGTAAGAAAAACAAAATACTGCAAAAGTCAATTGTTAAGGATTTCTTTAAAATATCTTCTTCTGTGTAAAACAGAAGAAAGTAACTTTTGGTTTGGGGCAATCAGGTTTTAAACAGGTTTGATCAACCTACACAGAATATTTAGAGTGTACTTTGAATTTAAAATTATCAATCAACTTGGTTTTGTTTTCCCTTCCTCGAAAGTTTTATATAATTCTCAAAAACCCAAGTTTGACCCATATCTACTGTAATGTTGAGTATTTGCATTTGTGTCAAGAAAGAGAAGAGGGTAGAGAGAGGGAGGGAGAAAGCAGAGTGTAAAAGAGAGAGTAGTAAAGCTTGTGGTTTTGAACGGATGGGAGGGCCATCCTGTGAACTTGAAAGAAGTGCATCTCTCACTAAGAGTGTTGGTATGTGGCACAGAAATGACACAAAGGGTGGGGGAATTAGAGGAAAACAGATGAGAGCACTTTGAAAAAAAAACACCTCTATTGTTGCTGGCAGTTCAAATGGCATGAAAAAAATGCATCTTTCTAAGATGCAAGACCTGTTAAGAGAGAGCAAAACATAAGTTTGGTTATTAGATGAATCAAATAATAATGGAAGACAACTGGTCATGCATAATTATTTTCAGTTCTAGTTGTATATAGAACATATATTTTAAGATTTTTTCTTCTAAGTGTCATGTTTAGATCAGTGTATTAGTGTCATATTTACAATTGCTGATTAAAAATGATTCACAAAAAATAACTATTTTTTCAACAAATTTGTGTTTCAAGAGTTCACACTTAGCTGATGATTGATTATAAAGCCGGTTTTGCAGGCTGTCCTGGGAGAGAGCCCTGATCTCATAAGATCCTCGAGCCCGGGGCTTCCTCCCGTTTGCAGGGCGAGAGGGGAGTTTGAGCTCAGGTAGATCTTGAGAACTCCCCTGCTGTTTGAAGCTAGTGAGCAATTAGGGATTGTTATGAAGATATAACTACTTACTAGGAGCATGTTTATAGTGCTGATTTGGATTAGTCCATTAACATAAGTTGCATGTTTTTGGATGGTGGGAGGAAACTGAAGGACCCGGGAGAAACCCACGTTAGCACAGGGAGAAGATGTGAACTCCACACAGAAACGTCAACTGGCTTGGTAAGGATTAGAGCCAGTGACGTTCTTTTTGTGGGACAACAGTGCTAACCACTGGGCCACTGTGCCGCACATCTAGGTAAGAGGGAGGAGTAGGGGAGAAAGGGGGGATTCTTCAAAACAAAGATGTCTGTGGTATGGAGGTTATTTATGGAGACTTAGGAATCGTCTGATTGGTGAATCATGAACTGGCTAATGCAGGAACAGCGGTAAACCATCATAAGCATGTGATCCTCTCAAAATTATTTTATAAATCAACTTCACTTAAACTATACACAATAAATGGGACATTAGAGTACATTTTACAGGAAAATGCTAAACTCTACAAAAATACCATAGAAGTTTGTATTTTTCAGTAATTATTATTAAGTTTTATAATTATTTAATTATTACAAATGTTGTTTGCTAGTAAAATAAGTTAAAATTACTTATTTAAAATGAGCCGAAACAACACAGTTTTTTTGTTTTTTTGGGAGGACGACTTAATTGTTAAGTCGATGTTCAGTCCACTTTAATTAATAAAAACTAATAAGTGAACTTAATTCTTTCATGTTGTCCTAACACAAATCGAATGTGTGGAACCCAACATTTTTTACAGTGTATGCAATCTGTTCCATATAAAGTGCTCAGCATGTACACTCCCCACAAATCTCTTCTTTAAATTTGTATTTTCTATAGGATTCTTTACAATATTTTATTTGTGCATATACATTAGTTTAGTCAGTACTGAAGCCAAATCTGGAGCTTTCATTCATTCATTCATTTTTTTTTCGGCTTAGTCCCTTTATTAATCCGGGGTCGCCACAGCGGAATGAACCGCCAACTTATCCAGCAAATGTTTTACGCAGCGCATGCCCTTCCAGCTGCAACGCATCTCTGGGAAACATCCATACACATTCATTCACACTCATACACTACGGACAATTTAGCCTCTACCCAATTCACCTGTACCGCATGTCTTTGGACTGTGGGGGAAACCGGAGCACCCAGAGGAAACCCACGCGAACGCGGGGAGAGCATGCAAACTCCATACAGAAACGCCAACTGACCCAGCCGAGGCTCGAACCAGCGACCTTCTTGCTGTGAGGCGACAGCACTACTGCGCCACCGTGTCGCCCAAATCTGGAGCTTATCTAACAAAATAACTTATAATAATGGTTCAATAATTACAGTTGCAATCAGAATTATTCAACCCCCTGATTTATTGTTTAACAGAGATAATTTTTTTTCAACACATTTCTAAACATAATAGTTTTAATAACTCATCTCTAATAACTGATTTATTTTATCTTTGCCATGATGACAGAAAATAATATTTTACTAGATATTTTTCATGACACTTCTATACAGCTTAAAGCGACATTTAAAGGCTTAACTAGGTTAATTAGGTTAACTAGCCAGGTTAGGGTAATTAGGCAAGTTATTGTATAATGATGGTTTGTTCTGTAGACTATTGAAAAAAAATATAGCTTAAAGGGGCTAATAATTTTGACCTTTAAATGGGTTTTAAAAAATTAAAAACTGCTTTTATTCTAGCCGAAATAAAACAAATAAGACTTTTTCCAGAAGAAAAAATATTATCAGACATACTGTGAAAATTTCCTTGTTCTGTTAAACATCATTTGGGAAATATTTAAAAAAGAAATAAAAAATTCAAAGGGGGTTGAATAATTCTGATTGCAACTGTAGTAGCCCAAATTTATGTTATAGAAAAATATTAAATAAAAATTTTAAAAATAGCAAAAGTCAAGGCAAACAAAAAATTCATACAATTTTGTTGAAATGTTGTAGTTTGTATTATTTTTTTTTTGCAATATTTTGCATAAATTTAAATGTATTATCTTTCCATTTCCAAAGATGTTCTTTGACTTAAATATAATTTTAATAAATATATGTGTTTAATAAATCTGTTTGGTTCAAATTCACCAATATATGTTACCCATATTCACTGAAAATGGATAAAAATATTCATTTTTAAAATAGGGTGTATTCATAGATGGTGAGCACTGTATATCACAGAAACCTTAGATTGCTATTCTGAGCAAAAAATACTCTAAATGACAATGCAAATGTAAAAATTTGAAGAAATATTATCAGAGCTTTATAGAATAAAACAAATAGCAACATTTTTCTTAAACTCATTGCTAATGAATCCAGAAAATAAATTAATTTTCAATTTGAAAGTCAATGCTTAATTGCATCCACAAACTGTAATTCTATGCAATATGAGTTATTATATCTGTATGGATGGGTAAATCTCCATAATATCAGACCTCGTGAACTGTTATGGAATTCCACAAGGCAAGACCACATGAATTGCCATGCAATAAAACAAAATTTCGAGTCTGAGTAGCAGACCTGCAAGAGAGCAAGTTCTTCAACTGCCTCAGTTACCCATTATGTGCCTCACTCTCTGCCATCCCCTTCACTTCTTCAATCAAAGTTCAGGTCACTGACATTCCACTCCGAATCTTCATCCTCTTCATATGGTGTATCTTGTGAATCTATAACTTTAACTTGTTGTGTTTGGAATCATTTAAATGTCTCTGTGTGATTGGTAAATGGTCTCAATTTTGCAGTAGTCACTTGTATTATGATAATTATTGTCTGGGTTTGGGTAAAGTATGTCCTACTGAAGTGTGAAATTGTCTGTCAATTATCAACTTTTTACCCCAGGTGTTGATTAGTTTTTAGGTTTTTAGGTTAACATATGACCAGACAGATGTCTTGGTGAAGCTTCTTTTTTTTATCTTTAATTAATGGTTCTTCATTCTGAATTGAGTATTTAAGGAAACAGTGCAAAAATGTCATTGGGATTTTGTAGCCAAGACAGCAGCTTGTGAGTCTCTGAGGTTTACATGCTGCAATATAGTTCTCTGGTCAGGTATGCATCTGTAACTCTTTGATTTATCGTTGAGTAATGGATGTTGTATATGTACAGTATCATCTCTGAATTGGCTTTCTGATTGTTTTATTTAGTAATTGGCATAATACAATTGAACCTGACAAATAAAATGTTATATTTGATTTCGACTGAAATCATTATTACCGGTAAATTGTGTGGAGACTTTTGTTGACCTTTGGTGTTTTTTACGGCCAGTAGAGGAACTAGAGGATCACAAATAAAAAGCAGATAGCACTTATTTGTAGGACTTTAGCTTTCTGACCACTTTTGATCTGGCAAGTTGCTTGGTAAAAGATTGGGTAGACTTCCTTTTCTGTCACAGAGCAAGCAAAAGGCGGCCAATTTAAAAGGTACCAGTCGCCTGCAAACCTCTAAGAATCAAGCTGGCGAGACCAAATGGGGAAGGCATATGAAATTGGCCACGCATGGACTCAGAAAGACAATTGGTCCCCAATGAAAGAATAACTGAAAGTATATCTGAAATAATCAAATATACAAATTTATTAACGTTTCATGATCGGATCCGTTACTAATTAGAAACACAGTCTTAATTTAATGATCACTTAAAATTGGAGTCAGATTAAACTCGAACAGGAAAATTATTTACAGAAGTGCTAGGAAAGGCTTACACGTGTTTAACCTTCGACGGTGCTGTTAGTTTCGTCATCGGGCTAATAGATGGACTTTACATAAATACCCAATAATGTGAGGATTATGTAAAAACATTCTGATATAAGAAAAATGGCCTCTTTTTCTGACTGGCTTTTTGGACTCACCTTCACTTTGCATTTGGAAAAATTAGATATACCACTTCTGGGAACTCTGCAAAATTTGATAAAGTGTGGGATCCAGTCTTTTTTTCTAACCCAACCTAAAGTTTAACAGTGTTGTTTAATTTCTGAAGATTTTTAAGTTTTTTTTTTGTCTCTCTCTCTCTTTACATCCATTGCTGTGTCTTTTTGTAGGTTATATACAGTTAGGCCCATAAATATTTAGACATCGACACAATTCTAACATTTTTGGCTCTATACACCAACACAATGGATTTGAAATGAAACAAACAAAATGTGCTTTAACTGCAGACTGTCAGCTTTAATTTGAGGGCATTTACATCCAAATGAGGTGAACGCTGTAGGAATTACAACAGTTTGCATAAGTGCCTCCTACTTGTTAAGGGTCCAAAAGTAATTGGACAACAGGCTTCCAAGCTGTTCCATGGCCAGGTGTGTGTTATTCCCTCATTATCCCAATTACAATGAGCAGATAAAAGGTCCAGATTTCATTTCAAGTGTGCTATTTGCATTTGAAATGTATTACTGTCAACTGTCAAGATGAGATCCAAAGAGCTGTCACTATCAGGCAAGCAAGCCATCATTAGGCTAAAACAACAAATCAAACCCATCAGAGAGATAGTAATAACATTAGGTGGGGCCAAAACAACTGTTTGGAACATTCTTAAAGGTGCTGTATGTAAGCTTTTGACTCTTCCTATGCATAAAAATACCATGTTTGCAGATATTTAAGAAACATGCCATGTGAACATTTTTGTTTATCTGAAAAACAATGCTGAAGTCAGATATTATGCTTTGAAAATGTGTTTTCCGTACCAGAACGCTCTCTTTGTTTATGTTCTTTTAACCTGTCCAATGGCAGTTTAGCCAATTATATTTCAGCACTCAGGGTTGCCTTGGTCGAAAACCACGTATTTAATTAATTAATTAATTAATTAATTAATTATTTAATTAATTAATTAATTAATTA
This sequence comes from Danio kyathit, assembly GCA_903798195.1. Taxonomy (NCBI): domain Eukaryota; kingdom Metazoa; phylum Chordata; class Actinopteri; order Cypriniformes; family Danionidae; genus Danio; species Danio kyathit. The sequence goes on along the minus strand of LR812530.1, from coordinate 32,222,916 downwards.
ATTAATTCATTCATTCATTCATTCATTCATTCAGAAAGGCTCTGAAAGCATGCGTCCGTAACCGAAATGCGACCTTTGGTGAACAGTATCATATGAACTCCGAAATAAGACAGATTCAGTTCCACATGAGGTTATTAATTAGCAAATAATATAAATATTACGAACGTAAACATTAGGTGAGCAGGTTACACTGTAACCGAGTGTCCTAACAACACACTTTATGACGAGATACGCAGTGATAAGCAATTTGGCCGATCGCACCAGACGAAACACGACAGAAATTTAAATACAGCCATTCAGAAGCACAGAATATGCACTCACTCATGAAATGGTAAGGTTTATAATCTATTTAATACATATTAACCCTCTTTAATATTATTAAATGTAGATGCTGAATCACGTGTTTAGTTCTAAAGTTCAATTTCAAGATCTGAGGTGAACTATCTGCTGCTGCTTTCAGTATATGGCAATAAATGTAATGTAAAATGGCATTCAAACTCACAAGTATTAAAAAGTAAAAGTTTTATTTATGATAATTATTCTGTCCAATTACTTTTGGACCCTTAACAAGTGGGAGGCACATATGCAGACTGTTGTAATTCCTACACCGTTCACCTGATTTGGATGTAAATACTCTCAAATTAAAGTTGACAGTCTGCAGTTAAAGCACATCTTGTTTGTTTCATTTTAAATCCATTGTGTTGGTGTATAGAGCCACAAATGTTCGAATTGTGTCGATGTCCAAGTATTTATGGACCTAACTGTATGTCTTGTATGTCGCCATTTTCCCTTGTTTCATGCTTTATTTTACATTTTGCACAGATTATTGTTACTGGATGGGTTTGTAGAGGTGTGAACCTACACTGGTCTACGTTACGACATTGACACTGCTTTCCATACACAGTTTTATATTTTCTACTTCACAGCACACCAATTCTTGTATTAAAATGTATAAATATATTTATATACTATTTGTAAAACAATTTCGTCCTTTAATACAGGGGTTCCCAAACTTTTCAGCCCGCGACCCCCAAAATAACAATGCCAGTGACTCGCGAGCCCCAGTATCCTCTGAAGTGGTTATAAAGACAGAAACCTTGCATGCAATGATGCACACACACCAATAGACCCAATTCTATTCTTCGTTTAATTTTTTTTATGTATGTCAGTGCTGTAAATGTGCCAGAAAGTTTAACCTGTTGTTATAAAATCAATCTGCTGCATCTGACTCTATTGCTGTGTCTTTAATATATGTAATTACCCCAGGGTTATGGATAAAATATGATAGGTCTTATGGTTTAATAAAAATAAATACATTTTGGAAATCACCAGGTGACACCCCCACCCCCCCCACCCCTTTTCATTGTCCCATGACCCCTTGGGGGGTCCCGACCCCCACTTTGAGAACCACTGCTTTAATACAAACAGTCAGATTACACAAGCACACACAAGCATTTATAGCAAATAAACAAATATAAATATCCCGCTCGCTTACACCCCTTTGATTGGTCACGTGCTCAACAGAAAGGGCTGCGATTGGCTCTTACACGCTGGCGCTCCTCACAGATGCACTCATGGGCCACAGTGAGAGAGGGATAAATGGAGATTGCTTTCATTCTCTTAATCGCTGTGAAATAGGGGCTTCTGCTGTAAGTGTCAGTGAAACACTGTCCAGCAAACACACACGCAGTGAAATTGTGCACAGTTTCTGAGTTTTTAAGTAGTTGGAGCGTTGTAAATAATCGCGCTCGCCTCCCTCACTATAGTAAGCTTCGGCGACATAACGCATATGAGATAAATGACGTCAGTACATAATAACCAGTTATGACTGAATTGCCCGCGTCTGCATCGCGGTACACCGAAGAAACAATTAATTTTGACACCCCTATGGGTTTGTTTGTCTGTTCTTTGTTTTCAGCAAAAACTATGATAAAAATATTCATGAACATTCTGAAATACTGTAAATTAATTATAAAAATAAAACAAAAACCACACCAAGTCAGTGCATGTTCCAGTTTATTTCATAATATTTACAGAAGAGTTTTTAACACAATATGCATTCACTTCAGTGTCTTTTTATTCATCAAGTACATTGTTCCTATGACAAAATATCTCTACCCCATTAGTGTCCTCTTAGCTCTTTAAAAGATTTGTCCCGTTGTTCAGTCGTGTATGGTCCAGGAGCCATATTCACAAAGCTTTATCCCCTGAGTTATTTAAAAATATCACAAAAAGTCACACACCAAACTGCAGGGCAATAGAGCGATCATGTACTTTGAGCATCCAGAGGAGCACTCAGTTTGCGAATTTGCCATGAGAAAAACACTGTCTTGAGGAGCAAGGAAACGGCAGTAGCTCTTTAAATAACTCCTGAGCGAATCTTTGTGAATAGTGGCTGAAGATTTACTTTGCTTTTACTCTGGACAAGGGTGCAAGACAAGTTAATACTGTATATGGAAACTTTTGTGTGATTTTTGCAGAAATGGATCATCTTTACACTCCAGTTGCAAGCTCCATGTCTGCGCACACTAATTTCACAAGGGTTTTCCTTTAAAAATGGTCCATATTTCAACAAAATATGCTTTAAAGTGATCATGTGAAAAAAGAAAACAAGCAGTCTGTGTCTTTGGTTGTATTGATGGTATTTCAGTTGTAGTTATATTCGAACCACACCTTTTTTTTAAGCCTTTAGGCATGGTATATTCAATGGTGATATCATAGACAATTTATATTTACAACATCAGTTATGGTATCTTCCAGAATATTAGCAGTTTCCACATTATATTAAATGACCAGTTGGATGAATCCTCCACTCATTTATAAAACAGACACTTACAGCTTCTCGTTGCTGTTTGCTATATTTGGCTTTGTAATTTCACACATGTGCACCAGCGATGACTGACTTCTTTGTGCTACTTTCCCAAATTAGTTCCTCTGCATTTGGGTTAGTAGCATATCCAGTGCCCTGTTTTGAATCAGGGAAAATAGCTACAAAGAAGACTTTATAGCATAGGGTACACATGGAAGAATAGGGAATAATAAGATAGCTAGCAAATTAAATACTCAGCAAGGTGACTTTATCGTTTGGATTACAGCGAATGAAAAAAATAACTTATCAGCAGATCCAATAGTTTTCTTTTAATATTCAGCAGTCCATTTGCTCTTATCAGAGCTTGCAAAATGCATATCTATGTTATATAGCTGAATTTACAGGTTAATAATACATATAATTGACTTTAAATGCATGTATACATTTACAGTACGTTAAAAAACTGATTGCGCCCTGTGATGCTATACAGTTTTACTTGGGTAATTACATCAAAATTTCATAAAACCATCCACCGTCCTAGTGTACTACTGGAATCACAGTATTACTGTCTTTAGAAACAACAGTAACTGGTGTTTTGTCAGTGTTTGGCTGAAACACAGAGCTGCAATCATTATGTACATTAGAATAATAATAAATAAAAAAAAACCTTCCCTTTTTGTACATCCAAACACCCCGGAAGACCAACAAAATAGATGAGTGTGAATTTACAGATACTTACAAATAATCCAGTTTTTAAAGGGAAGTCCTGCCAAACTAATATATATTTTTAAGGGTGACACCCTGGAATATTACAAAATAAATAATATCTGTAAGGTTTTACTTTTTTGCCTCAGTGTTAGTAGTATTGGTAAAGGTATACTGGATATTAAGTGCTTATATAAAGTGCTGAAATTCAAATGATGCAACCATTGGCCGTGTGTGATATTTCCTCAAAATCATCCCATTACAGCATCCTCATAAGATCTCAGTTTTATAAAATGTATCACGATATATGTCGAAAAGCAAATAATCATGGGAATTGTCGCCAGAAGCGTAGAAAATGAGCCTTAATATTGCAATACGCTCATTTGGAGTGTCAGTTTAGTGTGTGTAATTGCTGATAATTGGTGTTTAAGATGGTACAATCTTGCAAGACATTTGTTAAAAAAAAAAAAAAGCAAAATACATAGAGATATGAGTTGCGTAGGTTGTCATTGATCTCCGTTTCACTTATCAAATTCAAAGACTGGCCACAGGTGCATCGCCTACATTCAGTCTGAAGGCACCCAGCTAAAAATACCAGGATGAATGTAACTGTGGAACAACAGAAGGTCATGGCGTGGCTGTGGGTGTCAGATCTTGCTGTTCTCCAGGTGCGAGTCAATGTGCTTGATCAAGGCATCATCAGGGTAACCAACAGGAAAGATTAGCTGGCACAACGGGCAGCTCCTGACATCACCCTCCTCCTCCGTCTCCATCCACAGCTGCAAAAGACACAGCGATAAGTTTGACAGATGTAATGCTTAAGCATTAAGCCTCCTCCATTCGGCCTCTTTACTTTCTCTTTATTTTACTTTTACTTTTTACTCCTTTACTTTTAATGGATAAGGAACTCCACTGAGGACATCCATTAGCCTATATATTTAATTTAGTTTGTTAAGCGCAAAGATTTGTTTCAAAACTATTTCTAAGGTCAGTTATAATTTCTATCAAACGAACAAATGAACAGTAATAAAGAAGTGTGGTAAAAATTGAGTTATATCCAAACACAGATCTTATTCCTATGCCCCATATAGTGTGAGGTGGACAAATCTATGCTTGTTTTTATTAAAACAAATATAAATATGCATATAATACATACTGCTACTACTAATAATAATAACATTATACAAATGCAAATTGTCATGAATGAACTGAAAAAAAGGTATGGGGGTAGTGCTTTTTTTATATTTATGTAGAAAATTTTTTTTATAACATTTTTATCCTTTAGTTTATTCATATGTAAAGATATTTGTGTATTGCAGTACATCATGTGTGTATTAAGCAATGTGTAAGCATTTGAACCCACATAGGCACATAACTAACGCGCTCTCCGCTGGACTTTAGACCTGTTTTTAGTTGGTCACTGGCGCAGTCCATTCTAATAGTATCTCTGGGGGCCCCAAAATTGCGTGGGCCCTTAGAATCGTCTGGACTGACAGAGTTTCAAGTTAGTAGAACTTCTGTGTTAAGCTGCTTAGATATGGAATAAAATTACTGTCATAAATATTTCGCTCGTAAATAAAATTCACGCATCTGTAATTATAAAATTGTAAAGGAAAACGGAACGTACTCATAATTTTACGAGGGTACAATTCCAAAATCTGCAATTAGAACAGACACAGATACGACATTTGTCTGTTTGTATATGACTGATAAATTTGACTTTCTCAGTGAATCACTTAACGGGGTTTAACTATAACATTTCATCTGTTGATTAAGTAACCTTTTTTAAAGCCAGATTGACCATTGACCTATTATGTAATGAAGATATCAGCAAACGGCAAGTTAAACATTTGAGGGTTTGTGCTTACCAGAGGTGTGAAACATTAAACATTTTTTTAGACTATGAATCTAATCCTCATTGATGTATGGAAAGGAGATGATATGTTCAGATATATATTTTTATATTATCTTTAAATTTGTACAAAGTAAGGTATTAGTAACTATTAATATAAATGTTTATGTTATTTGTTATTGTTTGTTTGTTATATTACTTGATTAAACTATTAGCTACATTATATTGTATTATTATAATTAATAAACTATTACCATAAACATTTATATTACCATTTAGCCTTATTTTATTCTGTGTATTTCTCTCGTTTCATGTGTGTTTGTTCTATATTGGTGATTGCTTAATTACCACATTATATTTTGCTTATTCTGATTTATTTAAAGTTGCAATTTATTAATAAGGGTAAAAATTTTCTTTATCTACCTATACTGGATAAATCTGTCTAATTTAGTTTGTGTTCTCTGGTGATCTTATAGGGTGTTTGTGAGTTACTTAAACAGTTAAAAAAGGTTAATCAACAAACGTCATGTTATAGTTAAACCCCGTTAAGTGATTCACTGAGAAATTCTGCGCTCGCTGCCTGTAACGTAAACTTACATTATGCTCACTATCCTCGGCCCTTTCTCAATTTTTATTCTGTAAAATGTCCAAGAAACACAGTGAATATGGACCTTATTAAGTCCCAACCTTTATTACAGCTCATGACGGACATTTCTCAAAGAGGGAATAACAGAAATCTGACCTAAAACGGTGTGTGGGAGCTCGAGTGTCCAGCAAGCGCACCGTTGTGATCCATGACTCTCGCTTGTTTATTAATGCCTGTGACAGCAGTGACGTAATTTTGACAGTGGCATGTCGCTGTTTGATTCGTACTCGTAATCAGGTTGTCATGTCCATGGTGAAACTGTATTTCGTGTTTGTAAAGTACACCCATCATAAATTAATCAGTCATATACAAACAGACAAAGAAAATGTCGTATCTGTGTCTGTTCTAATTGCAGATTTTGGAATTGAACCCTCATAAAATTATGAGTACGTTCCGTTTTCCTTTACGATTTTATAAGCACACATGCGTGAATTTTACTTACCCACAAAATATTTATGACAGTGATTGTATTCCATACTTTGACACAATCTACATTGTAAAAGTGCTATATAAATAAAGATGAATTTAATTTAATTGTATAGAACGGCTGTGAAGTAATTACTTAAGGAAAATAAGTACAAACTTAGAGTATGTGATTTCAGATGCAGTCTTAAAGTCTGAGTCTGCAACTTGTTTTACGATCTGCTTCATCTTGCACAGATGGACAAATTAGACAAAAGCAGTATCACCTATTCGACTTATTTTGCTTCATCATTTAATTGCATCTATGCTAATGTTTACACATACATTATATTAAGCAGGACAGCATTATTCTGCAAAAATGTTCCCCTGGCATGCTGGATACTCACATTGATGGATGGCCAAGACTGGGCGTGCTCTGCATGCAGATATCCAGGTGGGTGGCAGCTTAGGGTGTTGGGACGGGAAGGAATAGGGAATGCTGAACAAGAAGCTGGACCTCTGGAGCTCGATGAGGGACTCGACACCCCCAGTGTTCGCGGAGGACTGATTGGATGAGGGCAGGACCACTCCTCCTCATCTTCTGAAGACTGCGGAGGCTGTGGGGATGAATGCAGAGGCGCTGGACTTGGTTGAGGATCGAAATGCAAGTGGGACACCTCTGAGTGGTGGAAAGACAACTCCCTGGACAGCCGTGGAGATTCAATCAATCCCCCATCGCCTCCAACCCCGGACTGAGAGCTCTGTCTCTGAACTAACATGTGCTGGCTTCCTCCGTGTTGCTGCTGTTGTTGCTGCTGCTGTTGTTGCTGCTGCTGCTTGTGGTAGCTGTCAACGTATGGTCGAGGTTTCGGCAGGGTGGACACTGGGTCCAGAGTGAACCGTGGAGGACGTTGATAAGCTGATGGATCAGCTACTTCAGAGTAACTGCGTCTTCCCTGGAAACTGGCCCTCAGGTGGTGGGAAGTAGGCCTGCAGGAATAGGATGCAGGGCCGTCACTGAGTTCAGGTAGAGGCGAGCGACGGTGCATGTCCGGAGAGAGACGCTGCAGCACAGGGGAGCGCCGCTGTGGCACAGGGGAGTGCCGCTGCTGGATGGGGGAATGCCGCTGTTGGATTGGAGAATGGCGCTGTGGAACAGGCGAATGCCTCTGGTGAGGGACAGGAGAGTGGCGCTGAACTAAAACAGCAAATCAAGAGAAAAACAAGACATGGAAAAAGTGAAAAAAGCATTAATGATAATCAAACTAATACAATGTCCCTGTAAAATACCCTGTCCTAAACTTTTTCTCACAAATTATACAATCAACATACACTCACCAGTAACTTTAGTTGGTTTACCTTGCCAGTATTGGTATATCTTCATTAATTAATTAATTTATTTATTTTCCTTCAGCTTAGTCCCTTAATTCATCAGGGGTCGCCACAGTGGAATGAACCGCTAACCCAGTACACACACACACACACACACACACACACACACACACACACACACACACACACACACACACACACACACACACACACACACACACACACACACACACACACACACAGTGACCAACTTAGTTAATTCAATTCACCTGTAGCGCATGTCTTTGGACTGTGGGGGAAACCTAAACACCTGGAGAAAACTCACACGAACACTGGGAAAACATGCAAACTCCACACAGAAATGCCAACTGACCCAGAACCATCGACCTTCTTGCTATGAGGTGACAGTCCTAACCACTGAGCCACTGTGTCACCCATGGTTTGTCTTCAGAACTGCAGAACTTTTGTGACATAGGTTTAGCAAGGGGCCTCATATATTGTTATGATGACAGCATCATGCAGTTGCTGCAGTTTTCATTTGCACATCTATGCTCTGAATCATTTGGATTGAGATCTGTGGAGGTCATGCACAGAACTGACATTCGCTGGAAAATTAAGTTTTTTGACCATTCTTGTTGAACCTTAGATATGCTTGTGTGTGTGTGTGTGTGTGTGTGTGTGTGTGTGTGTGTGTGTGTGTGTGTGTGTGTGTGTGTGTGTGTGTGTGGTGGTCACAACAACCATGCTGTGTTCAAAGTCACCTAATCACCTTCCACCCCATATTAACTCAAACTCAGTTTGAACGACAGTAGATTGTCTTGAACTATGTTTAACAAGTGTAGCTAATAAAGTGGTTGGTGAATGTCTGTCACTATTTGAATTTCAAGATTTCATGATGATATACAGTTGAGGTCAGAATTATTAGCTCCCCTTTGAATTTGTTTTTCTCTTTTAAATATTTTCCAAATTATGTTTAACAGAGCAAGGAAATTTTCACAGTATGTCTGATAATATTTTTTTCTTCTGGAGAAAGTCTTATTTGTTTTATTTCAGCTAGAATAAAAGCGGTTTAAATTTTTTTAAAAACCATTTTAAGGTCAAAAGTTATTAGCTCCTTTAAGCCATATTTTTTTGACAGTTTACAGAACAAACCATCATTACACAATAAATTGCTTAATTACACTATCCTCCCTAGTTAACCTTTTTCACCTTGTTAAGTCTTTAAAAGTCACTTCAAGCTGTATAGAAGCGTTTTAAAAAATATCTAGTAAAATGTTTTGTACGGTCATCATGGCAAAGATGAAAAGAAATCAGTTATTAGAAATGAGTTATTAAAACTATTATGTTTAGAAATGTGTTGAAGAAGTCTTCTCTCCGTTAAACAGAAATTAAGGGAAAAAATAAACGGGGGCTAATAATTAAGGGGGGCTAATAATTCTGACTTCAACTGTATATATTTTTTAAATTCATCAACAACAAAAAAGATGAAACTAAAATTTAAATTTGTTAAAAGTAATGTGGTTCCCTTTATTACCGGAAGAATATCTTGAAAGGCTTTGCAAAGAAAACGGTCCCTAATGGACAGATAGATGTCTGTAATGACTTCCTCTTCCCCTTACATTTCCTCTTGAGTTATTTTCATTTTGTTTTCTTGTGCATTCACCCTGAGAACCTGTGTTGGGCTCTTTCAACACAGTTTTCTGACTAGCAATGGCCACACAAGATCTTGTACAGAAGATGCATCTCTCACTAAGTCTAGCGTGCATATATGTGTGTATATATATATATATATATATATATATATATATATATATATATATATATATATATATATATATATATACAGAGCTTCCTGCAATCATGAGATTGCAATCAGCTATTTAGAGAAATCTGTCCTTTCTATGAATCAGTACGGTTTTTTCCCCCCTCCATCTCCGCTTCTGCTTTTTTTGGTCTGGTTTTAACATCAAATGTGTTCTGTGGTTTAGCAGAGGTGCTAAAAAGATAAGAGAGAGTTTTTTATGTTCTCAAACTGTAAAGAAGAGGCACTCAACTTTAGAGGAGATCAGAACATGTCAGCAAAAATATTCCTTATGGAATTTAACAAGACAGCATGCAGTGCTGTAAGAAGGGCCTGTTTACAAACAACTCTGCTGAATTTTGATGAGTTTGACAAATTGGTTCTATTACAAAAGCTGCTCATTATAGTATGAAAATCTAATTATTACCTAAATTAGGTCCTCATTACAGTACAAGGCATAGAGTATTAGCATCTGTAAGGTCAGGAGCTGATGCTGTGTATTTGGGCCTGATTGGCAGTTGATGTTCAAATCCATCCCAAAGGTCTTCATTAAGGATCACACGGCTATGGCCAATTAAGCAATATTGGAATATACTGGTATACTTTTTTCTATTTGTAATCTTTTAAAATGTACATTATACACCTTTTGGTGCTTTATGAGAGTTTATAGTTGTTCACGATATTATACAGGGCCATATACAGGGATATTATACATTATATCAGGGCCAGATTAAGAACATATTGGGCCCTGGGCAAACCCAGGGGCCCCATTTATTTTATTGTCCCTCAACCGTTTTTTTTTTTTTTTTGCTATTATTATTATTATGGCAACGCGGTGGCGCAGGTGGCACAGGTAGTGCTGTTGCCTCACAGCAAGAAGGTCAGAATTGCGCAGACTGAGACTGAGGTTCAGTTATAAGTCCATTCTGTATGATTTTGCCTATCCCGTCTTCTCTTAAGGCACATAAATAACTGATACTGTTTGAATTTCACTTTTTGGTTTGTTAAATTTTGCTTGGTTGGACTATCTTTGACTGGACCAAAATAAGTAACTGTGCTGACAAATAAGGGACTTTCCTGGGAAAAAACAGGACATCTGGTCACTCTGGTCACTGGGGACAAAACAGGAATATTCAAAACTGAGCTAAAACAGCTCCTAGCCATAGTTTAGCGGCGTCACTGTTTTTGAACCGCAGCCAGCCGAAAGGAATGCTTCACATTAAACTTTGTGTTTCCCACGTCATAGCGCAAATTAATTCTTCAGCCAATCCAGGGCCCCCTCCTTCCATGGGCCCTGGGGCTTCAGCCCCACCTAGCCCTTATGTTAATCCGGCCCTGTCATTAGTGGCCAAAAATGATCTGCCATCACATCTTTTGCATAAGTTGTACATTTTGTCAAATTATTGGCTAATCTGTATGAATTCATACACTTTCATTCATGTTTTTTGATATGATCGGTTCACTTCATACAGTGAACATTATATTTAGGGGGCAGTCCTTATTTTATTTTCATACAAATTCATATGAATTAGCAACTAATTTTGCAAAGAGATTGGATTGTGTCTAGCTTGTAAATGTATATCTTTGCATTTTATTTAATCACCAAATCTTACTGTATGTTGATATAGATTCTTGAGTTCTAGAGTTTTAGAGTGATTTGTTTTTATTTGCTCCTTCATTTGTAATAACCAAAGTAAACATGATTACTAAGAAACGTGAAAGACAATTGTTAATGTCACGGTTTATGGGTTTGTGCGTTCTTTCTGTATGTTATGTGTCATGCCTTATGTGTTGTCGTGTGCGAGGGTGTGTGTTTGTTTATCTTTCTGTGTTGACGGCGTGCTATCGAATCAGCTGACTTAATAATCCTCCAGCTGATCCCTATTTCACTGGCTATATATTCCAGCATGTGTTTACTGCTGGTTATCAGTCCGTTGTTGTTCTTGTCCCTGTCTGTTGCTCTCAGGATCCTTCGCAGTCTGTGTTCGGTTGACGTCGTCACTGTGGCCAGTGGACTGTCTTTTGTTTTGAACATTTCTTTGTTTCCGGAACATCCAGTGGTATCCTTTGATACTTATTTTATTTCTTCATTAAAATACTTGCTACTGGATCCTCTCTGTCTAGTGTCGTGACAGAATGGACTGATCAAGCATGGATCCAGCGCAGGATGGACAGATGACCACCACCAATCGCACTATGCAGGCGCTGGTCACACAGGTGTCTGAACTCCCCACACAGCTGCAGCATCTTCATACTGCCGGTGCCCAGCAGCCTGTTGCAGCTAACATTAGTCCACCTGTAGCATCGGTGCCTAATCAAGCTGCCAGATTTTCCGAGCCTCGCCTACCACCTCTGGCCTTCTACGCCTGAGAACCAGAGTTGTGTCGTGCCTTTTTAGCGAAGTGCTCGCTGTACTTCTCCCTGCAGCCTTCCTCATTTTCCTCGGAGGAATCGAAAGTGGCCTTTGTCATCACACTTCTCACCGGGAGGGCAGCGCTTTGGGGAACCGCTGTATGAGAGAAGAAACTCCCATGTTGCTCTTCTTTTAAGGCCTTTTCGAAGGAGCTCAAAAAAGTGTTTGATCGAGCCGTGGCGGGCAGAGAGGCGGCCCGGATGCTCATGGAGTTGCAGCAGGGGCATCGGAGTGTTGCTGACTACTCCATTGAGTTCTGCACCCTGGCGGCAGAGAGTGAGTGGAACGCTCAGGCGCAGTGGGACGTCTTTCTCCACGGGCTGGCAGACCGTATAAAAGATGAGATCTTTGCTTTGGATCTTCTTAAAACCCTGGATGGGCTCATCGACCTAGCCATCCGTGTGGACTCTCGTTTACAGCTCCGGGAGAGACACACACGACACGCATACACACACACTGGAGAATTCTCCTCTTCCGGCTGTCACTATATTTCCGGGACTGGTGGACACGCCCCTCCCGGAACCTGAACCCATGCAGATGGGCTGCTCTAGGCTGTCGCTGGAGGAGAAGCGCAGACGCCGCAGCGAGGGCCTGTGTTTGTACTGCGGGGGTGCGAATCACATCACGACTCATTGTTCCGTAAAAGCCAGAGCCCGTCAGTAGGTAAGAGGTTACTGACGGGTGGGGTATCTTTTGGACAAATGCTCTCTTGCGGCCACCCTTCTGAAGGTTAAGTTGGAATGGTCATCTGGGAATTTTATGACTAAAGCACTTATTGACTCTGGTGCGGAGGGAAATTTTATTGATTCTGCTTTAGTTCAAAGATTTAAACTTTCTGTGATTTCTCTTTCCCAACCTATATCTGTTCATGCTCTCAATGGTTTTTCTCTTCCTTCCATTACTCATTCCACTGGTCTTATAAGACTGATCACCTCTTGTAACCACTCTGAGGGGTTCGTGAAAAAGAAAGATGGCTCCCTCCATCCTTGCATAGACTACCGAGGGCTGAATGCCATCATGGTGAAGAATACTTATCCTTTGCCGCTGATGTCTTCTGCCTTCGAACGTCTGCAGGGGACGTCCTTTTTTACGAAATTAGATCTCCGCAACGCTTACCATTTGGTCCGTATTCGAGAAGGCGATGAATGGAAGACTGCGTTTAATATCCCCAGGGGGCACTTTGAATATTGTGTTCTTCCTTTCGGTCTGTCCAACGCCCCTGCAGTCTTCCAAGCACTCGTGAATGATGTGTTGAGAGATATGATAGATCAGTTCATTTATGTTTACCTGGATGACATACTGATATTTTCCCATTCTCTCCAGGAACATATTCAACACGTCAGGCGAGTGCTTCAGAGGCTACTAGAGAATGGGCTTTATGTCAAGGCGGAGAAATGCGTATTTCATGCACAGTCTCTTCCTTTTCTGGGACATATCGTGTCGGTCGAGGGAATGCACATGGATCCAGAGAAAGTTCAGGCTGTGGTAGATTGGCCAATCCCAGACTCCCGCAAGGCCCTGCAGAGGTTTCTTGGTTTTGCCAATTTTTACCGGCGTTTCATTCGCAACTTCAGCCAGCTCGCCGCGCCTCTGACTGCCTTAACCTCCACCAGGACTCCGTTCAGGTGGTCCAATGCAGCGCAAGTTGCGTTTGACCAACTGAAAAGCTGCTTTGTTTCAGCTCCCTTTCTCATTGCCCCTGATCCATCATGGCAGTTCGTGGTGGAGGTAGACACATCAGAGGTGGGGGTTGGTGCTATCCTGTCCCAGCGCTCTTCCTCGGACGGCAAGATGCATCCCTGCGCGTATTTTTCACATCGTGTAAACAATGCAGAACGAAATTATGATATTGGTAATAGAGAGCTGCTGGCTGTCAAGCTTGCATTGGAAGAGTGGCGTCGGGGGTTCCCTTTATCGTTTGGACCGATCATAAAAATCTGAAGTACATCCAATCCGCCAAAAGATTGAACTCTAGGCAGGCTCGGTGGGCTTTATTTTTCGGACGTTTCGATTTTTCCATCTCGTACCGACCAGGTTCTAAGAATGTTAAGCCTGATGCACTGTCTCGAATTTTTGATCACTCCGAACATGCATCATCTCCTGAATCCATCGTGCCACGCAGACTTTTTATCTCTGCTGTCACCTGGGAGATTGAATCGAGGGTCCGCATGGCCTTAGAAGGGGTAACGCCTCCGCCTGGATGCCCACTGAGTCGTTTATTGGTGCCAGAGGAATTACGGTCTGATGTCATCCATTGGGGTCACTCTTCCAAGTTGGCCTGTCATCCAGGGGTGAGTCGCACCTTGTCTCTAATTAAACAACGATTCTGGTGGCCAGTTATGGCTCGTGACATAAGGGATTTTGTATTGGCTTGCTCAGTCTGCGCTGTTTCTAAGACTTCCAATCGTCCTCCCGCTGGACTCCTTCAGCCGCTGTCAGTGCCGTCGAGACCCTGGTCCCATATTGTGCTAGATTTCATCACAGGTCTCCCCCCCTCCAACGGGAATACGGTGATTTTAAATGTAGTGGACCGGTCTTCGAAAGCAACTCACTTTATTCCTCTGCCCAAATTACCATCAGCCAGAGAGACAGCGGCTACTGTCATTGATCATGTCTTTCGTATTCATGGCCTCCCGACAGATGTGGTTTCTGACAGGGGGCCTCAGTTCATCTCTAAATTTTGGAGAGAGTTTTGTCATTTACTGGGGGCAACTGTTAGTCTTTCTTTTGGTTTCCACCCTCAGAGTATGGGTCAAACTGAGAGAGCCAACCAAGATCTTGAACGTATGTTACGATGTTTAGTGTCTCAGAATCCATCCTCCTGGAGCCAGCAGCTCTCATGGGTGGAGAACTCATTACCAGTGTCTGCCACGGGCCTCTCTTCGTTTGAGTGTAGTCTAGGGTACTAGCCACCTGCTTTTCCCAGTCTGGAATCTGAAGTCGCGGTTCCCTCCGCCCACGTCTTTGTCCAGAGGTGTCAACGCACTTGGAACAGGGCCAGACAGACCCTTCTTCAAGTGGGTTCGCGCACCAAGGCTAAAGCCGATCGCCACCGGTCTAAGCCTCCCGTTTATGTCATCGGTCAAAAAGTGTGGCTGTCATCTAGAAATATTCCTCTCCGCACCGTATGTAATAAACTTGCACCCAAATTCATTGTTTTGTTTCCTGTCATCAAAATCATTAGTCCGGTGGCAGTCCGCCTCAAACTTCCTCCAGCGTACAGGAGAATTCATCCCGTATTTCATGTTTCTAAATTGAAGCCCGTTTTTCATACGGCCATTAATCCGCCTAGTCCGGTCCCAATTTCCACATATTTTGATGGATTAATTAAATATTTAGGATCATTTATTAAAAACATTTAGCAATTTTCCCCTCTGGAAACTATTGGCCACTTTTGTATGTGTATGCCAGAAATACATGAGATATGCCATATCATACCTGGGCTTGCCGGCTCCTGTGAGGCTTTCCGCAGTATCTCAGTCTGTTTCGAGGTCAGAGCCTGCAACTTGCCCAACTCCTCTGTTAATTCAGTATAAGCCAAAGCCAGATTTACTCTGTAGAGAGAGCAGGAGAAAGAGACAGACTCAGAAAAGACTCTGGCAGAGAGAGTCAAATGTAATTTGATAAAGGCGTCTGAGAAATGAAAATTCTGTTGATCATTTGACATATTAAAAGGTCATTGTGCTATACAAAAACACGATGCAATTATCTTGTTAGTCTAAAACCATCTTATTTTAATGCTAATCTGCCAAAATGACATGTAGAATGTGCCACTGTATTACATAATACTGTTGCTAAGCCCCGCCTTCACCGAAGATTAATGTCTGCTTCTACATTAGTCTGTTTAGCTCTGCCTGCTGGTTAGAAAATATAATAAATAATGAGAGATGCAAACACAAGTCTATATAGAAACCAAGTTGTAAAGATAACCTAAGGTAAGTATTAGGTAAAACACACCTTTTGCACTGCCTTCTTTCTGATCCTATAACACTGGAAAAGAGTGTCATTCATTTTTCCTTCGGCTTAGTCTCTGTTTTAGAGGTCGCCACAGCAGATTGAACCACCAACTATTCCAGCATGTTTTAAACAGCGGATGCCCTTCCAGCCACAACACAGAACTGGGAAACACCCATACACACTCATTCACACACATACACATACACTATGTTCAATTTGTAGTTTATTCAGTTCACCTATACTGCATGTCTTTGGACTGTGGGGGAGTGTATTTACTTTATATTTAATCTAGGTGTTTAGTCTATATAATTTAAGCTATATAGACCATGTCAGTATGAACTCAGTCTTTTGCTTACTTAATTTTTCACCACAGATTTGTGGAACGTACAGATTGGATTTTCAGAAATATTGAAAGTATGCCAGCTTTATTAGATCTGGCAGCAATGCTACACCATACAAGGTGAAAGTGATAGTTTTCTCAAATCTGAAAATGTACTCACTATTTACTAGTTACTATTTACTTTAATTCAAACCTTTATTAATTTCTTTATTCTATAGAACGCAAGAGAAGATATTTTGAAGAAAGCTAAAAACCTGTAACCGTTGACTTCCATAGTAGGAAAAACAAATGATGGAGAAATGAAACAGGTTTGCAACAAAGGTGAATAAATGATGACAGAATTTTCATTTTTGGGTGAACTACCTCTTTAAGCAACTGTTTTTATTAGAGTATGTTGGTACTATTGCTTTGTTATTACAGATCATTTGTCGTACGATACTGTATATCTGTTTATAACCTAAATCACAGCAGCATCCATGTGAATGATGCACTGTAGGCTGTCAAACATACATTCAGAAGTTTACAATGGTGGTCCCACTACTTTTTAATTTTTAAATATGAATACTGTTAGCCAATCCTACCAGTGGGCATTTACTTTTGAATCTACAATCTGACACACCTATTTAAGTGATATATTCTGATGAAGACAGGCAAATCAGGACTGAAAACAACCTACTTTTAAATTATGTTTTTCTTAGTGTAAAACTCTTGGGAACATTATAAGTTCATAATCCATTTAAACCATTATAGTCTTTCAACTACCTGTAATTAAGTAATCAGGTGCTAAATGCATTGAAATAGGATATTTAATCACAAAACGAAGCAATTGTTGCCAGGTGCAATTAACATCATGCTATTACCACCTACAGACATGTGAAGATGGATCTGCAACTGTAACATTGAGAGTGTTAACTCAAATGTGTTAAAAATGACAATGACAATAATAAAATCAGCACTAATTTATAGCACTTTGCTGTATGACATAAAAGCAATAATAAGGCGATAGTCTCCAGCGCAAAACAGTGGTTGACAACTATGTTCATAACAGTTGGTAATGATATTTAACTCAACTAGTGAGACCATAAAGCATGACTGGCACAGAGAAGAAAACAGTTAAGTTGCAAATCATCTGACTCTGCAGTCACTATCCATGGCAACCACTTTTGTAAAAAGCCTCGCTCATCACAAAAACTGGCAACTGTGTTAGTCTCTCATATTGCTTTGCAGTCTCATTCTTGACTCAGAAAAGAACCCGTCATTAAAATGAATCAATATTTCAGTCAAAATTTCGTTTTTGCATTACAAGTTGATTGGGAAAAACTATTAGAACTCCTGTGAAATTTGAATTCTTTTTCAAATATTGTCCAAGTACAGTTAAATGGAGATTTGACTGAATGTTTTGAAATATAATCCGCTTGTTAAGTGAGACATCACGCAAAGTGGCTTCCGGGTCCAAGCACCATTTCAAACTGTATGGGGAGGCTCATTAAATGGTAATAATAAATGTTTACAAAGCAATGTAATTCTTTCAAAAATCACGATCCCAATATATATATATTCATGCCTAATATCAATATAATATAATTTAAAGTGGAATGTGAAGGCGTAACTAGGTTAATTAGGTTAACTAAGCAATCTAGGTTAATTGGGCAAAGCATTGGACAACAGTTTGTTCTGTAACCAATTGAAAAAAATATACCGTAGATATTGAGGGTGCTAATAATATAGACCTTAGCATTATTTTGAACTTTTTTTAGATGTATATCTTTTTTATTTCATTAAATAAACTATAATGTAAAAAAATAATTTTAATTTTACAGTAGGGCTTATAATTTAGTTTCAACTGCATATGGTACTATACTGTAAGTAGTCACACATTAAGAAATTAGTCTGTCATTATCAATAATAACTCACAGGTGTGTTTCTGAAAACTATCATTAGTCAACTATGGTTGCAAGTTCCGTCATTACAAATTAGGCATGGGACAATAACCGTTTTCAAGGTTTACCGAGGTTTGGACAAGTTTTAAAACCGCCAAAATTTTCAAAATTTTACGTTTTTAGGACAACAGTATCTCCAGCAGAAAAGATATCCAAAGATGCTATTTTAAACTCTAAAGAAGTCTGTGTTTTTGAAACTAATGAAGACAGCAAAAGTCAATGATTCATTTGAATTATTTAGCCTGACATGTTTACTGTTCCAAAATATTTTAGAAGTTTCTCAAAATAAAATATATTGTGTTTAAAGGGAAAAAAGATTTGTTTTTTACCCAGGCATTTAAATAGATTTCCAATTTCCAATTTCACTATATGTCAGTGTATGTGAATACATGGAGGTATATGTTACAAATAAAGGCTTGATTGATTGATTGATATTATATTTGTGCATATACATTTAATTAGTCCGTACTGAAGCCAAACATGGAGCTTATCTAACAAAATAACTTACGATAACGGCCCAAAAACTAATACACCCACATGTATATGTTAGAGGAAAATATTAAATACAAATTTTAAAAAGAGGAAAAATCAAAAGAGGCAAAAAAAATAGAAAAATTTAGTTTTTACATTTTGTAGGTTGTAATTTTTTTTGCAATATTTTGCTTGAATTTAATTGTATTATCTTTCAATTTCTAAAGATGTTTGGTGACTAAAATATTATTTTAATAAATATATCTGTTTAATGAATCTGTTTTGTTTAAACGCACCAAAATACATTTCCTATATTCACAGAGAAATGGATAAATCTATTCATTTTCAAAGGGGGTTTGCTCAATTATGCTGAGCACTGTATATAGGTTACGGTAATGGTTTTAGTTTATAGTAGCCTAGGCTATATTTATTAAGAAATGTATATGCACTGTATTGGGCCTATATGCTAGAACATTTCTGCAGTGGTTTGAATGTGAGTCAAAGTTGTAAAAGTTGACACAAAACAAAACAATAGACTACTTAATGTGTGTGTGTGTGTGTGTGTGTGTGTGTATATATATATATATATATATATATATATATATATATATATATATGGATATATATGGATTTTTAAAAAGTGTGTAAAACAATTTGCACAAAGTTATGGGGATTTTCTCTGAAGAATTTGTTACTCCGCCCTGTTTAGAGTGTCATTTTACATTATAACTAACGTGGTTAAAACGACGGATCTGTGTCAGAGAAACTACGATTTTGGGAAACACTCGTCACTACATCGTTCTTTTCCCAAATGATGCATCGTACTATGATAGTTCAGCCATGAGTTATGTCATTGTTTGGAAAATACACTCTAGATTGGTTTGTTTCTGTGGTAATGACCAGCCAGCTGTATCTCTCAAACATGTCACTTTCCTTACAGTGCACTGACAATCATTTCTTTTTAACACAAATTTGATCAGATACTGAACTGATATCATCTAGCTTACTCAAAATAAACAACAGTTTTCAGACTGATAAAGAAGAACCAAACATTTAGGATAATCATCTAACTTTTATGGTAAAACAAGTCAGATAACTTGACTCAAAGCAACAGAAATTTCTCATCAACTGCACTTTATCTGATTAAGCTCTAACAAATTCGCAAAAACCTTAGTGCTTTATTTTAAAAACACTCATCGTTTCTGAGATTGTGATAGATATATCAGGCGAGAATTTTCAGTTTTACACTTAAGTGGCACATTTGACCACTTTTAACACGCATATGTTGACATGAAGCTGGCAACCACAGATAAATACTGTATATAGCGTGTAGTAAATGTTGCGAAGCGCATGCTGT
The DNA here is from genome assembly GCA_903798195.1 of Danio kyathit. NCBI lineage: Eukaryota > Metazoa > Chordata > Actinopteri > Cypriniformes > Danionidae > Danio > Danio kyathit. The sequence continues at coordinate 32,202,891 of LR812530.1, read as the reverse complement.
TCAATTATTTTGCTTCATTTCATTGTGATAAATGTAAACAAGCTCATTTATTCTTCACTTCAAAGTTGAAAACAATTTCTAATCTTTTAAAGTCAATTGCCATTTGAGCTAATTAATGCCTCTAACATATATATATATATACAGCCTATTTTGATTATTCGCAAATGAGAATAATGAACAACTGTTAAAAAAAAGCAGATTAAGAGGGTCAAAATAAACATAGAAAGGCCTCAGACTAATAATGAAGTTCACAGCATTTTAATAAGAGTCAAATGAGTCAGCCGCCACCAAAGCAGTATGGTGGAAGGTCACATTTCGTCAATTTTCTCTCTCATTTAGCGTAGCATTAAACTCTCTGCCTCCTCAGTCGCCCCCCGCCCCTCTACACACACGCAAATACAAATTGCCAAATGGCCTAAAGAAGTCTGCGCTAACTGAGTAAGAGACAACCAGCAGCACAGTTGCATAATCGTGCCTTGCATCTGTTTATATTAGATAGCAAAGAACAAACTCGCCTCAAAATAATCAAAGCACTAGATGTTCAGCGTTAATTTATATTCTCAAACCACACATTAAAAGAAACCAAAGGCCAATCAGAATTAACTCTCTCACCACCAGTAATCTGCTAAACTTTCCTCTGTGTCTGGCCAATGAGCTGTAGCATTGGATATTCTTACCATCGCATCTTCATTTGTCGCAGATATTAGCAGGCTCATGCTAACACTCATCTCTAACGAGTTACTTTACCGACGTCTTAGAAACAACTCAACCATCCAAGTGTCACCCTCATTTTGATAGACTCTATCTATCAAAGAGGTATTTACAACAGATTTAGATGATGAGCGACACATTTTTTTTCTCACCTCCTCACATGCTTGCTCTTTCACACATATACACACACACACACACACACACACACACGCACATACACACACGGACACATATCAAGTATGCATCTTATGAAGAGGCCTTTGAATGCATCACCTCTTGGACTGTGTACAAAGTTGCTCTGAATGTGTGAACGTTTTCCTTTTAACATAAATGAAATGAAACCAGAGTAGTGTCACCTCTTATGACCGGTTTCTTTGTGTCTGTGTTTATATTTTCAGCTATCTGTCTGTCTGGATTGTTAGCAAAAAATGACAACAGTATGTACATTTTAAAATGACACAATAACAGTGTTTTAACTTGCATTCGAATTGTTATAAAAGAGTTTTTGAGATTGTGATATATCAGGCGAGACTTTTACACTTAAATGCCACATTTGACCACTTTTTTAACCCGTACAGTTGAAGTCAGAATTATTAAACCCCCTGAAATATTAGCCCACCTATTTATTTTTTTCCCCAATTTCTGTTTAACGGAGAGAAGATTTTTTCAACGCATCATAATAGTGTAATAACTAATTTCTAATAACTGATTTATTTTATCTTTGCCATGATGACAGTAAATAATATTTTACTAGATATTTTTCAAGACACTTCTACACAGCTTAAAGTGACATTTAAAGACTTATTTAGGTTAACTAGGCAGGTTAAGGTAATTAGGCAAGTTATTGTATAACGATGATTTGTTCTGTAGACTATCAGGAAAAAAAATTGCTTAAAAGGGCTAATAATATTAACCTTAAAATGGTTTTTAAAAAATTAAAAACTGCTTTTATTCTAGCCGAAATAAAACAAATAAGACTTTCTCCAAAAGAAAAAAATATTATCAAACATACTGTAAAAAATTTCATTGCTCTGTTAAACATCATTTGGGAAATATTAAAAAAAAAAATTCAAAGGGGGGTTTAACTGTATATGTTGGCATGAAGCTGGGAATCACAGACAAATACTGTAGCATGTAGTATATATAGCATGTAGTAAATGTTGTGAACTATATGCTGTTCAATTATTTTGTTTTATTTCATTGTCATGAAATGTAAACAAGCTCATTCACTTCAAAGTTGAAAACAATTTCAAAAGCTTTTAAAGTCAGCTGCCATTTGGACTAATTAATGTCCCTAACATATTAAATGTACAAAAAAGATGTCAAATTGTTAAACATTTATTTATTAAATATTTATTTATTATAGTATGTAGTTTCAAATGAAATTGTTACTCCAGTCATTATTGCTGTTATTACTATTACCATTAATAATAATAATATTAACAAGGCTTTACATTAACACCCACCAAATGCGGGTAGATTTCAGCTGTGGCGGGTTAGATAGAGACTCCACTAGCCACTTTGACCGGTTGAAAATCCTTTTTAAATTGTAGTTTTCTTAAAAGCAGATTTCAGCAATAGAGATGGCCCAATATGCATGCAAATGTGATGTTAGAATCGAGAAGCAGCAAAACTGCCAAAAATAGCGTTCGTGTGAGCAAAAGAAAGCAGGTGAATACCGAATGAGAGGATAATCACTCGCGCACACAGGTGATGTGATGCGTGCAACTGTTTCCTGGCGCAAAGCAACCGTACCTGGAAACACAACTGCTGCAATCGGTTCTCTTTAAAATAGACTGGACAAAAAGTGATGCTCGTGCACCCACAGTCCTGCTGCTTTAAGAGCCCCAGATGTTTTTAAAAATGTCTTTGTAAGCAGCAGCAGTTGCGCTATCGCTTTAACCATTCTTTGAACAGATTATGGGTCTAACGGTAACCGTGTGCGCGTGATCATCTTTTCCTTATCACACATGGTTTGTTTTTCACCTGCTTTCTTTCGCTTACAGTTATTTTTGTTAATATGGTTTAATTATCATTTTTACAATACCAATGCTTTAATGGGAGATTAACTCCCCATCCCGGGGGAGATTTCACTTGCCCGAGTGGCTGATGATCAAAAAAGTTAATGTCAAGCCCTGAATATTAATAATAATAATAACAACAACAATAATAAATAATGTTAGAGTGATTTCTGAAGGAAATGTGACTCTGAAGACTGGAGTAATGAAGCTGAAAATTCATCTTTAAAATCACTGGAATAAATTATTAAATGAAATCATAAACTACTTTTGATACTAGTTATTTTATAGTGCAATAACATTTCACAATTTTATAATTTGTACTGTATTTTTGATTAAATAAATACAGCATTGATGATAAGAATAAGCTTATGTTAAAACATTTAAAAATCCTACTGACCCCAAACTTTTGACCGTTAGTGTATGGATATTTTAAGATGATTTCTGCAAATCGGGAGTTTAATCAGATAAAGCTCATCTGATGACTAAGTTTCTCTTTGCATCACAGTTAGCAAACATATTTTATAAAACCTTGATGATTATCATGCATCCATGACTCTTCTGTGTCAGCATAAATGAACTGTTGTTTATTTGAAATCTATTTTTCAATCTTTCTGTGTGTATATCGATATCTAATATATTATTTAAAAGGGTAAAATCGCCATCCTTGAAGTATGAAAAAGTTCTTTTGTTGAGCAGCTGCAGAGCTATTAAGTACAAAAAGAACAAAATGTAAAAAAAAGAAGTCAGTGTGGGCGGCTGTGTATGTGTGATTTCTATGTGAATATTGATGATGATGATCCAGTGTAGGAGGGATGTGTATGTGGGCTGCTTGAGCGATGTCTGACCTTTGCTCTGAAACTAGTATCTATAATATTCACCATCCTCATGCTAACAAATGCCAGCTATATGAGTTTTAGCTTCTCTCTTTCAGCTAAACTTCACTACAGAGCAGCCAAATAAGCTAATGAGCGCAGCCCACGCTGCAGACGATAAACACTATGCAATCAGAACAAATAAGCAGCTTAGCTCAGCAAACAGCATTTTAAAAATAATTGCAAAACATACTTCTCAAGTGCTCAAATCTTTTTTATTGTTTTATTTTTGCAAAATAACGTACTTCAAACCAAACATCTTAATGAAAGTCAAATACATGTTAAATGATATTACATCTTTAAGGCAGTGATGACTAAAGTTGAACCATGGTAAACTTTGATTTGGCCCGCCATCCCATCTGAGAAGAGAGGGGGAATGATGGGGATGGTTTCGAGATTGTCAATTCAAATTTCATGTAACTCTGTTTGTTTTATTGTTAAAAGCTAACTGAAATTAAATGTTTCAATTAAATGTTCTAAATAAATCAGATTTTGTTTAAATGTATATACTGTCACCTGAAAATGCAGAGACTTTAAAGAGGAAATCAAGTCAAAGACAAATTCTGCTTGACCTGTGTATTCAACATTGAACTCCACTGTGTTATAAATGTGATTTGTTTAGGTTTTATTGCAATAAGTTATCATTTAAAACGTTATACTGCATTATTAATATGATTTGAAGTAATGTTTTCTGTTTATTTTGAAATATTATTAAATAAATTATGAAATTACCCATGGCAACTATAATGTAATCTAGTTTGGATATCACAGCTCTCAATAATATTTGGTGTTTGGCCCTTTATACAAAAAGTTTGGGCACCCCTGCTTTAAGACAACTCTTTTTTTTTTATTTGTATATGGAAAAAAGAAGAGAGATCATGAAAATTCCTCTGGGATTATGATTTAGATTTATAGATATGTGTTGACTAAAACAATAATATTTTTTATTTTATTCTGAAATTAAAAAAAAAAAAAAAAAAAAAAAAACGGAGCATTTTTAACAATGAAAATTTTTTCAAAATACTAGAAAAAAAGAAAAGTGTATTTTCATTTTTACAATAAATACGTTTTAAATTCAGAAAAGTTAAGAAATAAATATTTAGTAAATTGGTAGAATGGGGTGGATGATGAGATTTCCCCAAAAATGTGTAAAGCACTTTGAGTGTCTAAAAAAGCGCTATTTAAATGTAAGGAATTATTATTATTATTATTATTATTATTATTATTATTATTATTATTATTATTATTATTATTATTATTATTGTTATTATTATTATTATTATTATTATTATTATTAGAATAACCCAGAATCATTTGTTTGAGTCACACCAAATGAAAACATTTGTTATATTGGTTCACTGTCATTTTAAACTAAAAGATATCATTTAGAAACACAACATTTGGAAACCAAAGTTCCCTCTTAATCAGTTATTCAATGTACAGTGTATAAATGATTATGCAAGTTAGTAAATACTAAACATTAACAGCCAATAATATTTAACTTACAATAATAATAATAATAATGTAATATTATAACAATATTATATTAAAATATGAATGATATAGTAACTGTTAAAAGTGTTTAAAACATAAAAGAATGTGACTATATCAAGCCTTTTTCAGGTCTATTCAAATTTCTTCATATAATTTATGGATTCTCAAAACATTTTGACAATTGAATCTCTCTGATGTAAAATACAATAGTTTTACAACATATTTGCATGTTTAAATCTCTCTAATGTTGGTTAATGCTCACACTGACATGCAAGTAAATGAATATAATTGGGGATTTCAAGTGTTTTATTTATTTATTCATTTATTTTTATATTTTATATTTAATTAATTAGCTTTTCATCAACACTTTCTTTCATTTCATATTTCATTATGTCAGTATCAAAGATGTATGTTTTATTTCTCTCTCTCTTTATTAATAAAACAATAATCCTATTAAGATCTTTGTTATAAACAAGTCAGGTCAAAGAATAGCTAATAGCTAAAATCATTTCAAAAGATATCAGAATACATAAACTGAATTGTTACACATGGTTGAATTAATTTTCATCATTTAATTTGTAAAAATTAAATAAAAATGATAGATTTACGTAAAGGTATAACAATTTGAATAATTTACATATAAAACAATTTAAACAAAGTTAAAGCATACAATACCTTGTTTTAATAAATAACTTGATTATATGTCTAAAAATAAATAAAGATTTGTAATTGTTACCTAATACTTCCCCAAAATGATATCAAATCTGTTTTGCCTGTGCATTAATCGTCTAAACGATTCAAATTGCAAATCTTATTTTCCTCTCTTTTAGAACCGTTGGTGATGAAAATGAAAACAAATCTCACTTTCCCCCCCAAATAAACCCGTCCATCAGAAAAGATGACAAAAACATCCAAAAACTACCTGATTCTGAGTAACTGCAAGTAAAGCATTTGGCCGTTTTCTGTTAAATCACGACTCTTACAAGAACCAGCAGTTCAAACAGAGAGGGGGAGTAAAGTGTGAAACTGAGGTGCAAACAGACGTAGGCATTACTGTGACCTTCCTTTCCAAGACTCCCCATTTCACTTCAACCAGGTTACTTTCAGTTCACCTGTATTCTCTTCAGACCACTTCTGCATGATCGTGAAAGTGATCTGGAGACTTGCCAATACTTACACTGCCCTCTACTGGCACATGTATATTGCCCACACAACCAGCTGTGCAGTTGCAGCAATACTTAAAACAGGTTGACAAAAAGCAGCAACTGTAATATTTGATTGAAGAAAGCAGACACTTACTGTTCATCTCCAACTTTCTTTATCCACTCCACGTCACACTGTCCACATGTGGAGCTCACGTCCTGCGAGAAAGGAATTTCATAGAGGATTTATAGACTTTTATGTGTATTAACTTATATTCAGTGTAAATTATTTGTGAAACTTATTTCTTTTCAGATGTGAGAGGTTGATAAGATTTAGTGTCTATATTGCTGCATATATTTGATAAAAAAATCCAGGAAAAACTATTGCTGTTAAATGTGCTTTATAATTTAAATGCTCTATTTTTATAGATGTTTACATTTCATTTGTTTTTCTGTTGGCAACGTTGAATTATCCACATCATTACTACTGACTTAAATGTCACATGATCCTTTAGAAATCATAAATTGATGTTTAAGAAAAATAAAAGTGTGCTGCTTTATGCAAGTACGTGATTATAATATATATTTCTTTAAAAATGGTTATGTAAATGGCTTAAAGTCTGAAGTGCAACCAAAGAAAGTATCAGGTCACGCATCACTGCTAGATTTCAAACATTTCTACAGACATTATTCCGAAGGCAAATATCAGATATGCCATTTTAAAATGTCTTTGGGGTTTTTATTATTGTTTTTATTTCATTTAAAGGCCACAGTCACACGAGTGAAGATAAATATATGAATAACTAATCATAAAAGCCTATCTAAATTTAAAACAGTAGAATCCACATCAAGTGCAAAGGGTGCATCTCAATTAGTGCACCCTTCCCAGTGCACTGATCAGGTTGCCTGCAATTTTAAGTGTTGTCTCAATTGCAATTTTTTTTTCCAGTGCACTGAAATGTTCCGCCCCTGAAAAGTCCCCCAATGCACAAGCTGTATGTGTGAAATATGAATCATATGAACCAAATCATCGAACATAATGACAAACAAGGGCTGTTTACCTATAAACAACCTGTTATTTATTTAATTTTACATGAACAAACGTATCTGGATACAGTACATCCAGAAAGTATTCAAAGCTCTTCACTTTTTCCACATTTGTTTATGTTACAGCCTTATTCCAAAATGGATTAAATTCATTTATTTCCTCAAAATTCTACAGACAATACCCCATAATGACAATGTGAAAAAAGATTTTTTGAAATTGTTGCAAATTTATTACAAATAATAAACCTGAAAAATCACATTTACATACGTATTCACAGCCTTTGCCATGAAGCTCTAAATTGAGCTCAGGTCACAAGGTTGGGGAAGGTTACAGAAAACTGCTGCTCTGAAAGCTCCAATGAGCACAGTGGCCTCCATCATCGGTAAGTGGAAGATGTTTGGAACCACCTGGACTCTTCCTAGAGCTGGCCGGCCATCTAAGCTGAGTGATCGGGGGAGAAGGGCTTAGTCAGGGAGGTGATCAATAACCTGATGGTCACTCTGTCCGAGCTTCAGCGTTCTTCTGTGGAGAGAGGAGAACCTTACAGAAGGACAACCATCTGTGCAGCTATCCACCAATCAGGCCTTTATGGTAGCCACTCCCACCTGGAATTTGCCAAAAGGCATCTGAAGCACTCTCAGACCATAAGTAACAAAATTCTCTGGTCTGATGAGACTAAAATTGAACTCTTTGGAGTGAATGCCAGGCGTTATTTTTGGAGAAAACCAGGCACCGCTCATCACCAGGCTAATACCAATCCCTACAGTGAAGCATGGTGGGGATAGCGTCTTGCTGTTGGGATGTTTGTCAGCAGCAGGAACTGGAAGACTAGTCAGGATAGAGGGAAAGATGAATGCAGCAATGTACAGAGACATCCTGAATGAAAACCTGCTTCAGATTGCTCTTGACCTCAGACTGGGGCGACGGTTCATCTTCCAGCAGGACAAAGACCCAAAGCACACAGCCAAACTATCAATTGATGTGAATGTCCTGAGTGGCCCAGCCAGAGCCCAGACCTAAATCCTATTGAACATCTCTAGAGAGATCTGAAAGTTGCAGTACACCGTCGCTTCCCATCCAACCTGATAGAGCTTGAGAGGTGCTGCAAAGAGGAATGGGCAAAAATTCCCAACGACAGGTGTGCCAAGCTTGTGGCATCACATTCAAAAAGACTTGAGGCTTTAATTGCTGCCAAAGGTGCATCAACAAAGTATTGCGCAAAGGCTGTGAATACTTATGTACATGTGATTTTTCAGGTTTTTTATTTGTAATAAATTTGCAACAATTTCAAAAAAATCTTTTTTTCACATTGTCACATTATGGGGTATTGTGTGTAGAATTTTGAGGAAATAAATGAATTTAATCCATTTTGGAATAAAGCCGAAGTCACACTAGAGCTTGAGCTTGCGAAATTCTGTCGTACGGCGCTGCGAAAAGGGGCGGGATTAAACAAGATGATTAGACATTAAAAAAGCAAGCGATTGCTTCATGTTTTAAATTTATGTTCAGAGAGGTCATGTTTTGATCCTGGATTGGTCTCACGCAGTCAAGTGATGCGATTTCGCAGGTTAGAGTTCACCAAGCTTGAACTTTGCACCCCAGCAAAATGCGAAACTCGACGCATGACCCTGCGTCTCCGGTCTGACGCATTCGCGTGCGTATGAATGGAAGTCTATGGGGAGAAAAGTCCAGTGTGACCGCAGCTTGAGGCTGTAACATAAAAAAAATGTGGAAAAAGTGAAGCACTATGAATACTTTCCGGATGCACTGTATGATTGGAAAAATCTAGCAAAGTTTTATAATTTTTTTTTTTTAAATGTCGCTGGTATGAAACTATCAAATTGTTTAACAATAATGTACACTAAGTAAAATACTTTACTGTATATAATTTTTTTTTTTAGTTCTTCTGTTATTTATTAATTCCAGTTTTGATGATGGACAATGAGGACGATCTCATGTCACAGTGTGTCCCAATTTGTAACAAAGCTCATTACTATCCTTACAAGTGTGACAAATGTGCAAACGACCTCAGGAGCTAGGCAGCTGATTGAGACACACTCGAAATTAATAACAGTGATGAAGAACAATATAATTGGAGTCACTTTCAAATTAAGTTTTGATGAATGATAAAAGCATTAACATAATCGACTTGAATAAAGGTAGTCGACACAGCTTGTGGCAGTTTATAATCTAAACAAAGTTATTGTGCATTGGTGTGGATGCTAATATAGTTATCTTTATTTTGCTATAGTTATATTGTGTCTAATTTATGTTAAAGACATCATCATCAGTGTTTATATGTGAGTGTTACAGACCCTCTGTCTGTGGTTGCTCTGCAGTTCCCTCAGCTCCTCCCTCAGCCTCTCGCATTCAGCCTTTATCTCCTCCTCTCTCTGACACGCCCCCTGAGCCTCATGCCGCGCCCCCTCTAGCTCCGCCTCCAAACGCTGCAGTTTGAGGTCAGAGAGGGTGTCCAGACTGCGGGAGCTCTGCAGGGTCATGGGGCAGTCCAGCACTAGAGGAGGACAGTTATTATAATCAGATGAGCCAGACAGATTGAATCAATGATTATTTATCAACAGCCGACATATGCAAATCAATGCATACAAAAACGAATGCAGATATAACTGGGCAGATATTGTGAAACTGTCAATATGATTTTGAACATACTGATGAGCCATTATGAAAACCTCCAGCCTGGAGAAATGAGTGCATTTGCCAACCAAATCAGTTCAGAGAGCAGTATAATGTACAGTATATAGCATGGACAACTGCCTTTCAGTCAGTAGTGTGTTTGGTGTCAGAATTGGAAAAGCTGCATTATTATTAGAGTTTGATAAAGAACAAACTGTTACTCTGGAATTCAATCTCAGAAACTGCACACATTGTGAGTTCATGTGCCAAGGCTGTACTGTAGATTTGCTAGATTTGGACATTGGTGGGCACAAATGAATCTAATATGGGCTGCTGGAAAGAAATAGATAATCTTTTATTACGATTTTTCATAATTACTGAAGGCCAAAATCTGAAATAAAACTAAATTTCAATTAATTGAACAGCCCTTGTTTTATGGACTCATTCAGCAGTGAGCATGATTTTAAGTGACTTACACTTTTCTTTGAAAAGTAACTCATGTCCAACTTTTTTTTTTTTGCTGTCATTCTCACTTGCTTTTGACACCCATGTGTCACCCACGCCGCAACTGTGTCTTGCATAGTTAGACCTTAATTATACTTCTGCGTGATCACCATGGACCCTTCTCACAACACTGTTATGATGGCGTTTAACAGTCATCAGCATCTTCATCCTTAAAAGTTTTTAATATTTTGATTTTTAAAAATATGCATATGTATTACATAATCTTTGCATCAAATTACAAAAAATAAATTAGCGCTTGTGTGAGGCGTTGGTAATACAGCATCAGGACAGTCAATTTGATGTTGTTCCCTCTTCTGGCTGCTGTTATCAGTCTCAAACACAATTGTTTTGATATTTCTGAAAGTCTTGATAACATCATTATAGAGTTTTTCTTTTATTATTTCAGCAAATAGGATTGTAAAAAAAAAATATTTGTTGTACTCAACTATGATGACTTTCGATACTGAGAAATCTAGAAATGTGAAAAGGATCCACTGTTCAAATTACTATTGAGTAGACAATTAATGTTAAAATGTGTCCGAACAAATTCATCTTATAGATTAAAGTACACTGTAAAAAATCTGTACAATAACAGTTAAATGACTGTATATTTTAACGGAATTATTCCGTCCATGTATTATGGGTACTGCTTTATTACATTTTTATCGTTATTTTAAATGATTACTGTCTTGTCTGAACCAGCCATGGAAAGTACAACAGTGAATTACATTGAATATTGTTAATAAGAACAGACTTTTTTCATTAATGTCAAACTGTACTATAAGTGGTTAAATGTTATGCAAACGAGCATTTACCTAATGATTTTTACCTTTTTATGCATTTTCCTTGTCAGTAAATAAGTTATCTGTTAATTTACAGTTGTACATATATATATGTAATGAATGTCAATCAATCTAAAACTGATTGCAACAACTGTTGACAATATTTACACAACTATTAATACTTTGTTGGACCACCAGTAGCCTCAGCCTGTAGTCTCCTAGGCTGCTATTAACCAGCAGCTTTTCAGTTGCTGTTGGATTTTAGTACACTCTGTGTAGACTTTTTGGCTATGTCCTGCACCCAAAAGTAGAAAAGCAGAAATAACATCTGATATCTGAATTTTTTTTAAGTGAAGTTTATTTATAAACTAATTTCGAGAGGATCACATGATTATGATTGAACACGGCTGGTTCAGATGATTCCTAACCCACTATAAAGAGCCAGGGTTTCTCACGACAGTCATCTTCGATTTGAAGAATCCCCCCTTCCACCCCTACTCCTCCACCTTTACGTTCATAGGGCGGCACGGTGGCCCAGTGATTAACACTGTTGCCTCACAGCAAGAACGTCACTGGTTCTAGTCCTTTAACTGTCCAGCTGTCGTTTCTGTGCAAGCATGTTCTTCCCGTGCTCGCGTGGGTTTCCTCCCACATTCCAAAAACATGCACAACAAGTTAATTGATCAATCTAAATTTAGCACTAGTCAAACTCTAATCCAGCAGCTTATCTCTTCATAGCAATCATTTTCTGTCATCAGCTCTTATCAAAAAGGGGGAGTTCTCGAGATCTACCTGAGCTCAAAGCTCCCCTCTCGCCCTGCAAACAGGAGGGAGCCCAGGGCTCAAGGACCTTTTGAGCTCAGGGCTCTCTCCAGCATGCCGAACTTGCTTATAATCAATCATCAGCTAAGTGTGAACTCTTGAACTGACTGTAAGTATTAAAGAAATACAGATTTCTCGCTGACTACTGAACTTAACTCAGATTTAAGACCAACAAATATATATATACTGTGTGTCTATGTTATGCAATGGGGCATAGTCTCCTCCATCAGCCAATAGTAACAAGCCCCAGCTTACAAATGTCTGGGCAGGAGGGTAAATGTTGCTGCCCCAGGACCAGCACAGTTAGAAGCCTAAAGTCGGTCCATGCATTTCCTTTACTATGCGGCTGTGGAGCACTGAAGATGGCGAATGGAGACTGAAGTGTTTCCTGCTCCTCACCCCCGGCGTGGGCACTGTGATTCAGCAGCTCACTGAACAGCCGTCCTTGAGCCAGCAGCTATTGTGACAGTTCAGCAATAAGCCAGAAAACACACACCCCTGCTGCACGCCTACACCTCACACCAAAACCACAGCCAAATGGATTTTTATACTCTTTTTCTTCATATTTGCATGGAATATTTGTATTCATGAGTGCAAACTAAATTGACATAATTCTTGTACTACCTTCTGACGGGGTTACAGAACATCTCTGTTGCTTAATTTACATAAATACATAATTTGTTCGAGTTCTCTGGGATTATTTGACTCCCGTTGAGCTCTTTTAAGTTTGACTGAATCCTTTTAGATCCTGGATTGGGGTCACAGGGGAAAGGATTGACCTTCTTGTGGCAAAATATGTGTTTCACCTGGTTACATAGTCTATTTGTGGTAAGAGTCTCAATCTGAATAAAGAGAGACAGTGAAAGAAAAGAGAAGAAGGAGGGAAAAGACAAATGGAATAAAAATGAGAGAGATCCAGAACAACACTACCATCGGGGGAAAACAAAGAGGAGCAAAAGGACAAGAGGAGCGATGCTCGGCCTGTTTGAAGTGCTTCACAGGAGAGCTGCTCTTTGAAAAAACAAAATTAGGCCAGATTGGAAACTGGATAGAAAATGCAGAGCATATATAATGAAAAAGGACACTTCAAAGACCCCATGTTGTTGGGAGCGGAACACAAAGCAAATCAAATGACAAATAATGAACAAGATCTTAAAATTATAATGTACTTATGAATAGCTTTTATATGTGTGTATGTGCTATAATATTATGCACAGCAATTTTGATGTTTGATTTGTTGTTTAAATGATGCCATTGATGTAAATTAAAAAGTTCATCCAAAAATGAAAATCCTGTGTTCATTTACTTGCCCTTGTTTTTAAAAAGAACATGTTTTGAAAAATGTTGGGTGTGTAACACATTGACTTTTATAGTATTTTTTTCTACTATATTGAAGTTGTTGGGTCCAGTGTTTTTTAAAATATTATTTACGTACAGTATTGTGTTGGTTTTTAATACTTTAAATAAAGCCCCCAGAATCAATATAGACCTTAATCCTTTGCTAGCCCTCTTTGGAGTATCCCTTGGACCTGATTTGACAGTCTGTGACAGCAATTCTGTTGCTTTTACCAAAATTTTAGCCAGACGTGAAATACTTCTAAAGTGGAAACACTTCCCCCCACACACATGAAAGTGGATCCAGGACATTTTTTACTGTATCATACTTGTAAAGCTAAGATGCTTACTCTTTGGCTTACTAGATTCCTTTTCTAAGACTTGGGATCCCTTTCTTGATTATATCAAAGGCTGCCTATTACACCTGGTGCTGGCAACCTGTAACATTTGTGATTTTATTAGAAGGTTTATTATTATATATTTTTAATTATTATTATTTCCCCCAGTGTATCCAGTTATTCTCTGATGTTATGTACTTATGTATCTAATGTACTTAATTTGGTATTTATTTATTATTCTGGTAACACTTTATTTTGATGGTCCATTTGAGTATTAGTAGACTGTCTGCTTAATATCTGTTGATACTGCTCCTTCAACAGACATTTAACTGACTATAAGAAACTTTGCATGTATGTTAACTTACACTAACTTTAACCCCAACCTAACAGTCTACCTATAATCTAATGAGAATAAGTTGGCATGTAGATGCAATGTAACTTAAATTCAACAAACAGACCATCACAAAAAAAATGTGACCATATTTCTTGTTTTGTTTATTGAGTTAATGAATGAGAGGTTAACAATGGACAATATATTACTGCTTGCCTCTCTCAATATTTAATTTGTATTGTCATACAAAAGACCAATAAAAAGATGAAAAATAATATATTATCTTTTGTGTTCAACAGAAGAAAGAAACGCATAAAGGTTTAGAAGAGCATATGGAAAAACAAATGAGTTTATTTTCATTTTTGGGTGAACTGTCCTTTAAATTCAATCCTTATCAGACTCTAATGTGATTTCTTTAAAATGTGAAAAAAGAGAAAAGAGAGAAAAAAAGAGAATCTTACAGTATGCTAACAAAACCAGAAGTGCTATTTTGGGGTTTCCACCTGGTTTTTGCCTACCCAAATTCAAAATTTTCCCAAATCTACATGCAGAGGTGTAAATGCAGAAGCTTGGTATCATTTTAAAGAAAACCATTTGAATTTTCATAAAACACTGTTGAAAGTGATTAAAATAATTGTATATATTGTCTGTGTTATAATAAACCATTTAAAAAAAGAGGAGCTTTTTTTTGTAAACTCAAATTTGGAAGTTTACCTTTTAGGTTCTGTGTGGTCTATAGGCTGCTGTAATTAATTTTGGTGGTTCCTGCACATGTCAGTAATCATAGGGGAAAAAATTGTCTATCATATATGTAAAAGTTATTCTATTCCAACTGAACAACTTATGGGGGTATTGGGCCAGTACGCACCTTTAAAATTGAAAGAATGTGGAAGTAAATGACGGCACAGACCCGGTACTGGGTACACAGAGTTTATAGGAAGTTAAAATGGTTTTGCCCCCCCCCCCCACCCCCCCACCCAACACTGTAATCACTGCACTATGTGAAGTTTCATAAACTAATTTCGAGAGGAGCCTGTGATATAATTGAGAACAACTAGCTGCTCTTCTGTAATCAGAATGATCCAAGCTTAAAATAAATAGATTGTTTTTTCCCTACTGCTCTATCTTTGTTTTTGGAAGAAACCCCTCCTCCACCCCATCTCCTCGTTTTCCTCCCTTTTCTAAGGGAAGCTCTCGAGACCTACCTGATCTTGGATCCCATATATGCTTATTGACCAGGCGGGAGCCTTGGACTCAAGTATCTCCGAGGTCAGGATTCTCTCCCGGGACAGCATGCCAAACCTGCTATTAACGTTAAGCATATCTAAGTGGGAACACTTGAATTAATATTTGTATCTAAAATTGTACATATCCACTGCACATATACATTTGTAATTATATTCATATCCTGATTTATAATAATAACCTGTGCATATACTCATCTATTGTAAATCTCTGTTCATAGTTAATACAACCTGTATAAAATGTTCATCCATCTGTAAATATTACCCATAGTTTTTCTAACTGCACTTTATAACTTATACCTATATACTGCACTTGCACTGCTATTGCACTCCTGGTTAGACCTAAACTGCATTTCGTTGCCTTGTACTTATACATGTGTATTGACAATAAAGTTGAATCTAATCTAATACATATGAGATTTAAACTCAAATTAAAAAATAACAAATAACAACATATTTCAATAACAAATATTAAAACGTTTTTAAACTCAACATTTAAATAAGATCCTACACAGTGTAGTTGTCATATCTACTGTATATTTGTTTTTGTTTAGTTCTTCTTTAGTTCCCTTCTCCTGCATTTGATTCTGCCTTTGTTGCCATTTTGCTGCAGATAGATTCCCTCCATTGTTACTCCTTAGTTACATCACCTGTCCGTAGTTGTGTTAATTATCCTGTCTATTTAAAGGCCATTTTGTCAGTCCATTGTTTGGTCTCATAGACACAATAATAGATGTGTATAGTTTGTTACACGTGTGGCTTAAAGGGCCTGTTTGAATTTGCTCTTTGGATTTTACCACAACAGCACAGTGTCCGTGACAGCAGAAGCATCTGAATACACTTTTGTTTACCCTTTTCTTGTACAGGGATCTTTATGACACTCAATAATAAATGAGTGAATGAGTCAGTGGTAGTGGTTTTAGGCACAGTGTGATTTCTAAATGAACACCTGCACGCACAGCACACATAAAAACAAAACTTACTATGCGAGTCAGGGCTGTGCAGTTGCAGATACTGCATGTCTTTGTTGTGTAGCTGTGTGTTGAGTTTGTGTAGAGAGCTTTCCCTCTGCCTCAGAGCCGCCTCTAAACCGTGAATCCGTTCGACGTGTTTCTCCACCAGAGACGTCTGAGGAGTGAGAGAAGAAGCACAAGATTATAAAAGATTCAAAGTGAAACGCCAAAAGAGAAAGTACAGAGAGCGATGAGGGACTGATCAAAAGATAGACAAGGGCAGGGAGGCCATTACTTTAACCATGCAGATTCATCCAAACTTTGCGTCCATGAGGAGTTTTTGTCAGCAATAAAAGATGAGAACACGTAGATGTAACAGCTGATAGTTGGCTGAGTGTTTCAGAGAGGCGAACGGCACAGATGCTCAAACGTTTGCATCATGAATTTTTCAAAACTTCAGTCTTTTGGTCCGGGCCAAATCCATTCAAAGCCATTTGAGACCCGTGTTTAAAACCGAGGATGCAAATGTGCATATGTGATTATAGATATCAGCATCATCCACTTACGCTAGAGCTGGGTAATATGAGAGGCCAATTACATTCATGGAGCCCTGTTATAGGACGTATGCTTGGTACAAGATTAATCAAGCGGACACCTGGTTGGATTAAAGCCTGAAGCACATGGAGAGGCTAATTATCGCAACTGCCCATCCGCTCGGCAGCCAAACTTAGCATGGATGTGTTACAAGAGCTCTCACCATCTTGTCCAGGTCTCGCTGAAGGCTGGACTTCTCCATGTGGATCTTCTCATAAGCCTGAATGACATCTTCAAGCTGCTCCTCACGCTCTTTGCTCTTTTGGAGCTGGAAAACACACATGCATCATTACAAATCAATATATTTCAAAGCAAACCTGAGACGTTTCTATCTCTCTACTGAAAGAATATTCACCCAAAACTTTAATAAAGGGATGAAAAAGTACATTTGTGTAAATAAAGTGGTTTAATCAGAACTTCATTGGTCATTTAAAAAATTGATGCTATAAGATTAAGAACTGTAGAAACAGACCGGTTTAACACATGAGAATTAATCTAATTTGTTCTTGCTGATACTAAAATTTGCTCAGTGTTTTACTGTAAATAAATACCTAAAACTTTTCCTCATGATCATGAAGTAAACCACTTATTTTTTGACCTCTTTATGATTGTTTTGAAGCATCAGAGATTGGGTTGAATGTAATTTCCCTGGAGGGACAAACATATCTCAGATTTTATTAAATATTTTATGTCTTCTGGGTTTGTAACAACATGAGTTTGAGTGAAAGATGACAGACTTTTCATTTTTGTGAGAACTCCCAGATCTTATGATGTTTTCAAATCTATTATTCTCACATAAATCTTTTTGCATTTTAGATTTTCATCAAAGCATAACAGCATGTTTAATAAGCACTTTGAATTACAAGGACAGTTGGGATGTCTTCAGGCTGTATAATGACAAGCTGTTGTAACATTTGGCATACGCAGGTGTAGTAACATTCTCATTTTGTCAATTATTATTTTTTTTGTTAGCAGTATGGACTTTATATGTTCTTAGGCGGCTCATAGTTTCAGCTTTGCTAGAAGCTGTATGTGGAAACTTGTTTCATCACCCAAACTGGTAACACTTTTCTTTAAGGGTTGTTCATAAGACTGTCATGACACCTTTATAATCATTATGACAACTCTTATTAAGTGTCATTTGATCAGTTATGTCATCTTAAATGCAAAGATGACATTGTTTGAGATGTCTTTATGACGACTTGACACAACCAAATACATCGCAATCTATTTTTGCCATGACAACTTGACATTACCAAGATAACATGACATTGTCATAAATCTGTCATAAACATGATTGTCATGAAGTCAATACCATTGAGCAACCCAGGCTCATTCTGAATACGTAACCCTATATACATTTCTGGAGAGCACCAAATACATCCCAGGCGGTATGTTTTTTTGCAGGTATTGTTTCTGCGAATCCACCAGAGGCTGCTGTATATGCTTTTTGAGATCTCAGATTTCTCTCGCGAGTGGCATTCGTGCCTGACCATTTCATGTAAATCCACTAGAGGCTGCTTTTGACTGACTGAATGACTGACCGATCGACTGACCCACCCTCCTCCTTCCCTAAACCCAACCAATAGTGTTTTCAAAAGCACCGATTGACCTGCTCACCCACTTCCCTAAACCCAGCTGACATTGCTTTCAAAAGCAATCCAGAAAAAGAAAAGCCCCCTGATTTTTACCACATTTTCAGGTTTTACCTTATTCTCACCCTGTTATTTACTTGTTTATTTTATTTTTTGGGTTTTGTTTTTGTCTTACCTGCTTACTGGAACCGTTCTTCACCAGACTAGAACCCCATCATCTCTGTTAACTTCTCTCTGCGTCTCAAGTATGCCGACGTACCCGGCGAGCCACTGGACAAACTGATAACAGCGGGAAAGTTGTCCATACGGAGGTAAGCAATCAGCTGGTAAGCGCAAAAAGGAACGGCATCATACTGCCTCTTATCATTCGTTTTAAAGATGAAATGCATCCATTTGAAGCTCTGGCTACATAATTTGCGATCTCCAGAAATGTATATAGGGCTATGTTTTCAGAATGAGCCTATGTTGTCATTTGACCTATGAATATTTTTCTGATAATTTTTTCAGTGGAACAAACTGAATTTGTCATTAGGCTTTCTCATTTAAAGTGGCAATACTTTGTCAAATAAATGCATACCAGCGTCTTTAATAATTAAAGACATTTAATGAAATTTAATGACAATTCAATATTTACCACTATAGTTGAGTTGACTTTATTAGTAACTGTTGATTCATTTTGCAGCAAAGTTTAGCATTTGATACAAATAAATGCAAAGTACCTTATAAAAGATTACAATTTATTCAGAGCGACAATAGATGATGGGACAAAGCTATTCCTGAACAGCTTTGTCCTACTAAAAAGCATCTGAAACCTTCAACCCGAAGATTGAGGTCATAAAAATATTAAATGACACTGTTATAAAATTCATGAAACAGTTAGAATGGCCTCATGATGTTTAAAATCTACTTCATATTCATGACGTGCTATGTCATGATCATAAAGGTTCTATGATAATCTTATCAACACACCCTTCAAGTAAATTGTTACCAGTTACCAATTTTACCCCTTTTTCAAGATTTGAGATGAGTCTTTTGTGTCTCCAGAATGTGTCTGTAAAGTTTCAGCTCAAAAACCCCATCAGATTATTTATTATACCTTTCAGAATATCGGATTTTTCTGCTCTGAACACCATGTAGCTGTTTTTGTTGCCTGTGCCTTTAATGCTAGTTCTCCCCGCCCACTGTTTCCACGTGCCTGTCAGAGTGTGCCTCAATGGCTGCGACAGATAAACAGCACAGTGACAGACATGAAGGAAGCAGACCTCACGTTTGTCAGAAATACTACAGTAAGAACTTTCCCAATGATTATTTTATGTATTTGTTGTGGAGTTAGTTCAAGTCTTTCTGCAACGATGAGTCACACACAATGTTGTTACAATCATTTGCGGCTGTCAATCAATTTGGTGAGTGGGGAAACTGCACTCTTACGTCACGTTGCGGTCGGCCTCAAAATGGGAGGGATTTGGATCCTATTTTAACATTAGGAAATTTTTTTAAAAAGACTTCTTGTCTTTATATCACCCCAACATTACTGTGGACATACTATACCTACACACAGTCCTGTCCAAACAGCTTCCAAAAGATGATTTTCATCATAGGTGCCCTTTAATTAAATAATTCTCTAGAAACAGGGGGGCATATCTTGATTATTAGGGGCATACAGTACTGTATAACTGCATTCTGTATAGGCTACATACAGCAACACAGCTATATTTTGTCAAATTTTGACAACCTGTCAGTTTATCATTCTGGTGACAAATCAGCAACAGAAAAACATGTGTATGTTTACAAGTAAAAAGAAAAAAAGGTTGTAGCAGATCAACAAATTGTTCGACATTGAATGGCTGGTTTGTCATCCTGTCATGCTGCTTGTTCAGGTTTTATGTTCGGACAAATTGCCTGTCGCTAAAACCACTTAAGAAAATGTACGTAAAATAAAAATAAAAACATTACAGACAGAGGGTGTTCTGCCTGATATAAAAAAGAAACAAATGCACTTATGTTGTTGCCAGCACTTTCATTTTAATACAGACACATAAGCATGTACTTCAATTATACTGCACCTCTCTGCGGTGATCCTTTGCCTTCACAGATAATTGTAGCTTATTTTCAGAAAAATAGCAGAACAGGGTATTTACTTCCAATTGCGCTGCATTAGATCTCAGCGACAGCTCATGACTGCTAAGCTCTGGGTGTTGGGGGAAAAAAAAGTGAAGAACGAAATGCAATAAGACACGAATTGAGGAGGAAGGCCACAGTCAAGCTAGGAGGGTGGGGAAGAATAAGCAGTGTACAAATACACAAAGTACCAAACGTCAGCAAAAGCGAGGGAGGTGTGGGAGAGTGAAGAACAGATGACAAAGAGAAATCTGTCTCTTCGACGGAGGGAAGGCTGCTGGGTGACTATGGAAACACATAGCAAGCATCATTAATTAATGAGACGCTTCACCAGGCAATGAGCCGAGAGATGCAGAGAGAGAGTATGATCTTCCCATTTACACTCCACATCACAGCCAGTCGGGAGAGACGATTGAGAGCAGGCTTTAGGCACGCAAAAAAAAACAAACACTTTGTGTTCTAGATTACGTAAGGCCTTTATCGTGAATGACTGGGCTTTCGAAGTTGTCCTTTATTACATTAGTAATCGTATTACCTCTCTAATCTTTCTGCTTTGTGATGTGTAATCCAGATTTACAACCCAATATACGCAAATCACAATATAAGATGATATTGTTGGAAACAGAACATGGATTTAAAGGGATAGTTTAAGCAAAAACTAAAACTGGCTGTTTTTTTACCCTAAGGTCTTCCCAAATGTAGGTGATTTTTTCTTCTTCTTCTCAAAATAACAATAAGTTTTTTTAGTTGAAAAAGTGGTGATTTATTAAATTAATCAATCATAATTGTGATTTATGAAATAAAAGCTAATAGCTATCAGTACTTTGAGATAGGGCTGGACAATAATTCGATATCAATATATATCGCGATAGAATTTTTTGCAATAACGATGATATGATTTTTAAACCCATTTTCGATATTTCGATATAAATTTGCATATATATAAATAGATATATTATTATTTATATAAGATCTTATACATGTATCACTTGTCACTGAATGACGTTCAGTGCTCAGCCGTCAGAAAGAGCGTGATCTGATCTCACTTACGTGATGACGAAAAACACAGACACGCTGCCAGCGCTCAGCACAGCAGGTGGTTTAAGCTGCGCCGCAAAAAGTTTTAGCTACAAAATGAGTGCTCTGAATACATATGCGAATGAACCAGCTTCCACAAGTAAGAATGCAGACGAAGTAGTTGATAAGAAAGGAAAGACTAATGCAGTGGTGTAGAAGTGGTTCAGTTCAGTAAAGTTAGCAACAGATTCGCAGATTCGTCTTTTCCGGATCAATAACTCATGACCGAAACATTGTTCCTACACAAATAGCACATTTTTTCAACTGTCGCAATGTATACAACCACCTACAACCTTATTTTCCTAAAAATGAGCTTTCCTACGCGCTGGACGTATTATATTGATCTCTAAGCGCAGGCGGCAAAGAGACCGATGCTTAGGGACCGTCTACAAAGAGCAAAACGCGAAAACCAATACTACAAAAGCTGTCAATAACTTCCCTCTAACTCATTATACTGCCATCAAACTCAGATCACACGTCTCTGCTGTCCTGCTGGTTAGACTACAACACTTATTTTTCTAAAAAACTATTTTGCATATTTTTTATGAATTTGAGCTTTATTTGATAGTTTATTTCACATTTCTTGTTTGTATAGGCTAAATACAAATAAAAAGTGAACAAATTTTTTTGTACTGTTTTTATTTTTTAAAAAAGTTATAAGAGTCTGGAGGTATTATCGACTTTGCAAATTCACTTTGCAGACATTTGTAGGTACAGACATCCATTGTGTGCATTCTTGGGAGTTTTTCCTTTCTTTTTAATATTGTCCATATCGATATCGGAATTATATCGTATCGACCGAAATAAAAAAATATATCGTGATATAAATTTTTGCCATATCGTCCAGCCCTACTTTGAGAGTCAAAAATACACACAGAGGCAAAACAAAATAAATACCCATGGCTCCTGACAATACATTGAGTATTGTTAGCCATCCACTTGTTAAGTGTAACGTCACGTGAAGTGGGTCTGAGCGCTCTATCAAACTGTATGGGGAGACTCAACAAATGGTAATGATAAACGTTTACAAAGCGCTTTAATACCTTAGAAAATCATGATCGCTATATATATATATATATATATATATATATATATATATATATATATATATATATATATATATATATATATATATATATATAAACAGTATCCATGCCTAATATCTGATGGTCAAAAAGTAATAAATTTTTTATAAATTTGTTAAAATGTTGGTATTTGTGATGCAGCAAGCCTAGAGCCTGACGGGTACACAGCTTGCTCTCTGCAACTCTCACATGGTCGCCCACTGAAGCTAAGCAGGGCTGCCCCCGGTCAGTAGCTGGATGGGAGACCACAAAGCTGGGTTCCTGCCGGAAGTGGTGTTAGTGAGGCCAGCAGGGGGTGCCCAACCTGCGTTCTATGTGGGTCCTAATGCCCCAGTATAGCGATGGGAATTTTATTCTGTTTGAGTGTCGTTGTTCAGATGAGATGTTAAACCTAGGTCCTGACTCTCTGTGGTTGTTAAAAATCCCAGTTTGCCCACTCTGTTCATCATGGCCTCCTAACCATCCCCATATCATAATTGGCTTCATCACTCTGTCTGTTCTCCACCAATCAGCTGGTGTACGGTATGGCGCAATATGGCTGCCATCACGTCATTCAGGTGGATGCTGCACACTGGTGGTGGATGAGGAGATTCCCCACAATGTTTAAAGCGCTTTGAGTGTCCAGAAAAGTGCTATATAAATGTAAGGAATTATTATTATTATTATTATTATTAAAATTCACTTTAATGTGCAATATGACTAAAAAGTGGTCATTAATGACTATTTTCTCAATTCAAATAAGTAGTGGCTTGGACCCGGAAACAGTATTCCATACAGTACATCACCGATATGTCACGACTTAACAAGCAGATTGGGTTTCCATCAGAGTTAATGCACATTTTGAGGTATTGCATGAGAAATGTTTGACGGAAGTTATCTCTAATAAAAATCCTTTATGCTGCACAAGGCAAAAGGTGCAATGAGCAAGAAAAAAGAGTAGTTAATAAAGCTGATAATAAAAGAGTGCCCTTTTCTCTATTCCTGTATTTAATCTGTTCGCATGGTTTATTTATTTTTTTATTATTTTGAAAAGTTGTTTTACTATAGTTATGACAGAAAAGTTCCCATTTGGTCATCTTCTTTTAATCTAGGCTTTTTTAAACCAGTAGGCATCTTAACGTCATTTCCATGGCGTGATTTATGCTTGTGATGCAACAGTTTTAGTCTAGCCTATATTGTTTACGTGGCGGATGTTGCACTCTCTCGCTCTCGTTAACATGCTTAAATACTTTGCTACATGACAATATAAAAGCTTTTTTAGTCCTCGTGTATGAGATTCAAGGTTTGGGAATCTGCTGAAGTCAGTTCCGAAATTAAAGCGTCGGAGTTGACGTCATTTACTACGGGTATTTATGACTTGCAGCTCGCATTGACAGGTGAAAATCCGATCTACCTTACACTGCAAACCGGAGGACACAGATCCGATTCATATCGGATAAATTTCCACATATGAACAAGGCCTGAATGTGATTTGAGTAAATCGGAATCCATGTAATTTTTTTCCTGCTTAAATGTACGAGGGCCATATATGATCTATGCAACATGGGAAAAAAAATCAGAATTGGGTCACTTGAACCATGCAGTGTAAATGCAGCCTAAATGGCAGATGAAAACGCATTTGCTTAAAAGACATGACATAGCAAACATTACACCCAGGTGACTCCATTATACCTGCCTTGATTACTGTTGGTTACTAGGTTACCAATCCTACAGACAGCCACTCTAACAGCTTGATGGAAATACACCTAATTTGCATTTAGGACTTACTTTGAAATGATTTGTTTCATGTTAGGATGGAAACCTGGCTATTGACTTCCATTGTCCATTTTTGGGTGAACTATCTCGTTCACTGATTTGTTTATTTGTACATATTTGTGTTTGTAGTCTCACCTCGAGGGTCAGCATGTTGACTCTCTGTTGCAGACTGCCATTCTCTGACTGAAGTAGCGCTGTGTCTTTGGGCTCGAAGGAGCAGTAGGAGTTTCTGTCCTCTCCAAACTCGCTTATCATGGGGAACTGCACACACACACACATACAAAAAAAGACATATGGGTCATCACAGGCAAAAAGCATTAAACCAAACCATTAAACTCAATTATTTAGGGTTCAGTAGATAGTTGTGCCAATTGTGGTGCTAAAAACAGCGTGACATTCACTAACCACTAGCACTATTTGGTTTAATAGGGCATTATATGCATTAGTCTGAGTCTTCCAATGGACTGCTGGCTGAACACCTGAATTCAGAAGTTGTCATGTGATTGACTGATTTCTACAGGATTTCCATGAGACACATGGGTCACATTCTTTATTGGTACAATTAAAAACAAACCTGTAATGACTGAAAACCATGGAAGAAAATGTGGTTGTGTGTACAGCTGTGCTTGTCATGATAAATTAGTAGACTTTAAAGTACAAATCGGTTATTCATAGGACATCAATATTATATTTGTATTTCCCTACACATGACACTGAGCAATATGAACTGTGATTGGTTGCTTAACATGTCAGTCAAGTGTGCTTGATCAATGAAAGATGCAGACAGCTGCTGTGAGTGTAAAGGTCTGGGGCAAATTCAGGCTCAAACCAGTGTTGAACTATACATTTCCTGGGATTTGAGCTATGTTTTCTCTTTTTTTGAGGATTTGTTAAATATATCTACTAAATTTCATACATGATAATGATTAAATACTTTACATAGAAATGAGACATAAAATACAAGGTATTACAAAGTAGAATTGACTTCCAAAGAGTAATTAAATGGGTTTCTTCGAAAAGAGCACCAAGAATGGCCTTCTCTGCTGCCATAGTTGCAACTCTTGCATCATCAGTACAGGGTGTTCAACGCACCACTGTTTCCATTTAAAAATGTTTTTCAGTATTTCGTCTGGGCTGAACAGAGCCCTGGATACACAAGGCTGTCCTTCTATCTCAATCCATCATAAATGGTAAAAGAAATCAGAATTGTATATCATAGTGTGTTGAAAACAGTATGTCAGAAATCTCCAGATGGTTTTCTATTCACATCAAGAACAGCTTGTGACCTTACAAAGCAAACAGTGTACATTTTTATTTTATGAGGACTTTAAAGTCATGCTGAAAATAATCATAGTTTTTGTATTTGGTGTAATGCAATGTGTTTACATGGTTTAAGTTCAAAACTCATTATTTTCTGCATAACAAACCTTATTGTTGCCCCTCCTTTCAAAAAAGCATTAATTTTTACAAAACCTCATCATTCTGAAAAGCTCTTTGTGCTCTCATTGGCCACTTATTCATTTAGCTGCGATTGGCTTAATACCTCATATGTGTGACAGAAATGTTATGCCTTTACTACCTCATCAATTTGATGCTAAATCTGATTCAGTAAGTGCAGATGATCAAGCAGATCAATCAGCTTCATCAGCGCAACTTGAGCAGAACGTAACATATTGGTAAGGTTTTGTGAAACAATGCTATGGCTCGGGCAGCAACAATACTAAAGATTCACAATCTTTTTTTGGATATGCATTTGGGCAGTGTGTTGACAATATTTTTACACACTAAATTTAGAACTGAATTTAGAAATAGATTTGAAACAAATCTTTGCACCTAAACAAAATGAAATATGTAGGCTAATGGTTGTCTTCAGTGGAGTGAGTTTCCACCGTTTCCTTATCCACAAAAGTAATGGAGTAAAGAGTAAAGTAGAGAGAAGGTAAAGAGGCTGAATTGAGGAGGCTCATTCTTTATCCTCGTGCTGCATATGGTCTGTTTAAATGTTTTTAAAATGGTCAAATGTTTTTCCACTTACAAAGTCTGTCATGTAAACAAAAAAATGCACCATGGTGTGACGCAGCTGACTCTTAAATGGAATGGTACATGAGACTGATTGGTTTAATGCACGTCATGCTCAAAACACACCCATAACTCATTAAGAGATACTCATTATAAGGTTTCTATCCTTAAAATAGCAAAAGTGGATTCGGACACGCCCCCTTGATGCTTTTGTGCCATGCACTTTAGACTTTGCGCTTAGATCGTTCAAACAGAGCTCTCTTATGCACACCTTCACTCTGAATGCTGATTCATTACAGGGACTAGGAGATTTAACATGTAATAAACTAGTTTCGCAAAACTAGTTTTAACTTGTCAATAACTTAGCAAAAGACCAAGGAATAATCAGGGTAATCAACGGCTTGTTGTGTGTTAAAGGAATTTAAATAAACTTTGCAGAAGAAACTACCCTTCACAACATGCATGTAATATCCTTTTGCTCCCAGCAATCTGTTGATTATCCCTTATATATAACACACACACACACACACACACACACACACACACACACACACACACACACACACACATACACATACACACACACATTAGTCACTTTCCATTTCCACTCTCCATGTATCTTTCCATTTAGTCTCTGCTCTTATAGGCTACAAGTTCATCTCCTGCATCATCATCTACCTCACTGCTGGCATCACTAGATGCTCTGTGCTTTGATGTGCTGGATCTCATGTATTTCTACTCCTACGAGCTTTGATAGTTATGTGCATTTGTTCCCCCCTGTTTAGCCCTTTACTAGGCAGTGAGCCATATTGAACGCAGAGCCCTGGAGCCTTTCTCGATCTCTTTCCCTTTCTTTTTCTCTCTCCATCTCTCTATCTCTCTCCATCGCTCTCTCTCTCCTTCTGCAAAAACAGCTGTTCTTCAGAAGCAGACGTCAACGGTGCAATATGTGCATTTTTACGGGCAGAGCTGAACCAAAAAGCTTTAAACATTCCCAATCTGGGGCATCTTCTACCTGCAGCTCCCTAGACACTTGGCAGTAGCCCAAACTACCTAGTTGTACCCAGAGATCACATCAAACGAACCAGGTGTGCACCTTGTTGACTTGGTTACTGCACAGCAACAGCATTGTGCTTCTGGTGTGTTATGTAACTCTGTACTGTACCATGCTACCATCTAATATCCTAGTAAGACCAATCACAACATATTTTGATTGAAAAAAAAAAACAATCAAACTGTTAAATTCACTAAGGCCCAATTCTATTTTTGTACCCCTACCCCTTGCCCTTCCCCTTCCCCTTGGCCCTTACAACCGAGGGTTAAGGGGAAGGGCTTCAAAACTTAACCCTAAGAATTGGGACAACACTTCAACACCTGCACACGTCATCATTTGTCATCGCGATCTCTTGCTTCATATGAGATCAGAGGATCACGACTGCTGTAGTTATTCTAGTTGTGTTATTTTTTGGTGTTTATCTTTAGGAAATTTCTGAAAGGATATATTATGTTATCATAAAAATCTAATGTGGCAATAAGATCGTAACTGTACTGTGTATTTACACAGTGGCCATATTCATCTATGTAAACACACGAAAACAACATTAACATTATGCCAGACACTGTAAAAAGCTAATTTTCAGCCACTTGACTGCTCTGACAGGGTGTTCGAGTGTCAGAATGTTGTGGGACTTTTCATACAGGAGTTATTATTAGGGATTATAGATTGCGAAATTTAGCGTTTTTTTTTTTTTTAATTTTTTTAAGCATGATGGTAAAACACAAACGCGGTTATGAATATATTAAAACATATGTTTGTTTGTCGTAAAAATTCGTAATAATGACAAAAAATACTAATTTCTGGATCTCCTTCTGGGTTCAGCACTACTGCCGTTGTTGCAGGTGTATTCTGGGAAATTGTCTTACCCCTCCGTTTTGAGTGTGGTCCTGAAAAATCTTCGTTCGAAGGGGTGTAAACCCCTTGCCCTACGCCTTCAAGCTAAAGAGAATTGGGACACCACTACCCCTTGACGTGAACGCGCAAAACAAGGGGTAGGGGTAAGGGGAAGGGCTAAGGGGTAGAATTGGGATTAGGCCTTAAACAGCAATTGTGAATTCATCCAGTTCCTGTTTTCTAAGAATGCATGATTTAAAACAATAACTACATTTACACGGACATCAGTAATCAAACGATTTGCCTTAATCTGCATAAGATAATAATATGATTAGGGTGTTTACATGGGTTGTTTTTTGAATGTTCCTTTCATGATCCCGTTTTACATGTTATAGCACATAGATCGACTATCGTCATTCCGTCACTGCGCTATCCACGTTTTCTCCGGAGTTTCATGTCATTTTGGGTGTTTCATTTTTAATTTGTCAACTTTAACTGCAGTTTGGTAGTTTCACTTTCATTCAGGAACATTTCATTCATGCCCATGGGACAAACTGAGGTATTGGAATCGAGTATAAAGCATGGCCCGGTTGGAAGAGTGTTGCTTTAATGAAAATTTTTACCGCACGCCGAATGGAGATAAAAAAACTGCATTTTGTGATGTGTGTGTCTGTGGTCCTTTACTGACTTGGTAGGTGCAGAGAATACTGTCAAACAGCCGTGTGTGTATGGACAATCCTGTTGTAAAACGCGGCAAAAAGTCTTACATGACGGTAATAGTTTGATTAATAGTCAGGTGACCCCGCTCTGTTCATACTTCTGCGTTGAGTGCATGCGTATGGTCCTTCGCAGCCTTCACGCGTTCGCATACTCCATGGCTGATGCCGACATTGAGGCACACCTCTCAAAATTTTTAGTAAATGTTGTGACGACGCGTAGTGCAGTTTCTGTGATTGGTCAGCTTGGTAACGTTGACGAGTGTGGGCAGCATGGAGAGCAGCGAGCCTGTAGGAGTGAGTGTTTTTAAGTGTCGAGACCCATGGAGTAGCTCCAGATGGAAACTTTTGTTTTGTGATTACTTTGATTAAAGTGGTTGGACGTCTGTCGGCTCCTGCCTCTATGAGCGAGTTTTAGCTACTTGTACATTAAGGTAGCATTCAGAAAAAAACAAAACACCCGTGAAGAAACTCGACACAGAGGAACATAAAAACCTACTGAGGTAACCTTTCAGAAGTGATATTGCAGAGCAACACAAATAGCATGCAGAAGTGTAAATCCATGACTACTGCAAGGCATGCACCATGGGTCATGGCAATCACATGGCGATTTATACTTCTGCGGCCACTTTGCAGCCACATCTGATTTCTAGTCAGGTAGGACAATGGACCTATTTTTGAGCCTTACTTTGCACTACATTGATGATGATTGGAAGCTGCGCCAGAGATGCCTTAAGACGGCATATTTTCCATTACATTAAAATTAATATTTACATTAAAATATTTGTTTACAAAAGATGCAAGAAATGCACTGTTTAAAATATTGTTTACAGGATATTCAAGAGTTTTTTTAATTAGAAAAGATACTGCTTTTTTACTTTTAACATGAAAAACATTGGCAACGCAGTGGCGCAGTAGGTAGTGCTGTTGCCTCACAGCAAGAACGTCGCTGGGTCGCAGGTTCGAAGGTTCGAACCTCGGCTGGGCTGGGTCAGTTGGCGTTTCTGTGTGGAGTTTGCATGTTCTCCCTGCGTTCGCGTGGGTTTCCTCCGGGTGCTCCGGTTTCCCCCACAGTCCAAAGACATGCAGTACAGGTGAATTGGGTAAGCTAAATTGTCCATAGTGTATGAGTGTGAATGTGTGTGTGGAAGTTCCCAGAGATGGGTTGCGGCTAGAAGGGCATCCGCTGCGTAAAATCGTGCTGGATAAGTTGGCGGTTCATTCCGCTGTGGCGACCCCGCAAGGGACAAAGCCGACAAGAAAATGAATGAATGAATGAATGAAAAACATTGAAAATTATTTATTTTGTTTCCAAAATTGCAAGTTAATTATTTTCACTTTTTGTAAGGGTTTTATAATGTTCGTTTTTAGCAATGTGTTTTTATTTCAGTTGTTCAATGTTGATGTTCAGTAAATAATCATAGATAGTAGATAGTGTGTGTTTCCTTCAATTATTTTAAAATCAAGTAATGCCCCTCTTATTTAAACATCTCTCACTTGTAATTTGTGAGCATATTTACTGTACAAAACTTGTCCGTGAACTATGAAGGCAAAAAAATTAAATAAACAATAAATAAAATAATCGTTCATTAATCGAAATGAAGTTAAAATGTTCAATTAATCGAGATTTTAATTTTAGGCCAAATCACCCAGCCCTAGTTTGATTGCGGTGTTTTACATGTCTGTGCCGCACTTTAATAATGCGACTAAAATAGACTTACTCCATGTCTTAATTTAATTTCTGTTTAGTTCAATTATGAACTTAATTTGATTAATCAAAAATCCCTGTTTACATAGACTCTTAATCAGAGTATTGTCTCAATCGTAATAAAATCAGATTATTGGTGTCCAGGTAAACGTGTTCAATGGTTCACCCAAAAATGGAAATTATGTCTCGATTACACCTGTTCTAAGCCTATTTCAACTTCTTTTTTTTCTGTTAAACATAAATGAGGATATTTTGAAGCATGTTGGACACAGGTAGCCATTGACTTCCGTAGTAGTAACAATGTTTTTTTATTTATTTATTTTTTTAAAAAACTAAAATGAAGTTGAGTACATTGCATGTAATTTTCATTTTTGCATGAACCATCTTTTTGCTGTCTTATATAGATTTATTTCATGGTATTGTCAGCATGAAATTAAAGCATTATACTGTACTGTACCACAAATATATTGCAGTAGTCTTTGGATCCACACAGTGAAACAGCTCTTTTTTTAAATGAAATGTTCTGCAAAGAGACAAGATAAATGTTTTATACTTTGTCTACATGAATTAAATATAAAACTCTAAATGAAAATAGTTAGAAATATTTCAAATGGATTTAAGCATCAAATGAAAATATCAAGTGCGAAAATGGATAATCATTCTGAGAATTGTTACAAATTAACAGTGTTATTAGTTTTTTAAATTAATTAATTATTATATTTTTTTGCTTCATCTGAATAGTATCAATCTCAGAGACTTTTGTGGTAGCTGCTATGGCCAAACTACAACATAACTTTAGGTAAAAAGTAGTTGATTGCAAAATGAAATCTAAATTTATTAGCATCATAGTTATTTTTAAAAACCCCTGTTACGTGGTTCTGTGTTATTTTATTCTATTTATTTGTTGCGGCTGTATGTTTCTGCCTGCTTGAGTTGTAGGTGGAGTTTTCTAAATGGTTCTTCCAGGATTGGTCGACACTGGTGACGTCACCGGGATTTCCTGTATTTAAAGCTGCCGGCAATGGCGGCTCATTCTCTCGCTCTCTCTCGCTCACTGTGCTTGGTGGTGGCCTGGGCTCGGGCGGTCTGGCTGTTGGCGTTCTGCAGGCCAGGATCGGTCTACATGCCGCTCTCTTTAGTGTTTTGTTTCTAGTTATATTCTTAATCCGTTAGCTTTTTCAATGTGTTCTCTAGTTGGTTTATTTTGATACTTTGTTTGGTTTCGTAGCAGGTAGTGGATTATTTTTCATAGGCACATTTTGTATTTATTTAGTTTAGTGAAGGAAAGCAGTGGCCCGGAAGACTCACCTGTTTATATTTCTTTTTCTCGGGAGGAATAGGTAAGAGATGCCCATTTTTAATGCAGTTGTAGTCAGGGACCTGTTTTTCTTAGCTACCCTACCGGTCTACATGATTTTGTTTATATTCTGTTGTATCTTTTGAAACCTTTGATTTGGGGAATTAAAAATTATTGACAAGATGTCAATTAATTAATTCAAGCGTCTGTGTCCATTATGTTTCGGCTCAAACTGTGATGTTGTCATGTGAGCCAGTTTTGGGCCGTAACAACCCCTAACGCTGACCTAAACTTCCAAAATGTTTAGAAAATCTGACTTTCTAAAATTATTTTTAAAAGTTGACAATTTAACTTGAACATCGCAGAAATTAATTACATGTTAAAAATGTTGAAATAGAAGTTTCATTATTACAAAGATTCACAATATTACATTTCCTCCTGAATTTATGGCAGTGCATATTAGTCTTGAATATTACCACATACCATCATTATCACTGATTTCCAGTGCTATCATACTGATTATTTCAAACACAAGCTATTTCTTTTTTCATTAAATAAAAATCTCATCTTCATTCACATTCATCTTTAAAGATTAACAGAACCTTTGATTCTGATGGAGCACATCGGGATCTGAAGCGAATCGGGAGAGGAGCGCCTTTGTGTGTTTTTCATGTGCGGTTTGACATGCTAATTACAGTGAGCATGCTTGTTTATGTGGAGCTCAGCTCACATGTCGACTGGGCTATAAATAAAGCTGCATCATACATGAAGCAGATACAGTTCCAAATGAGTTCAGTCACACCACAGTCATTAATCAGCTAAATGGCACGTTGCTGAACATAAAACTCTGACAACAGCATATATTAGTGCTGACGAACATGAACTATATTTTAGAAGAAAACCAAAAGGCAGATCTGTATGTTTGATGTCTATAGCATCATTGATGTAACTAGTACCAATGCTAACCTCCATTTTTCCGCAGGCTACAAGAATAAGCATATATGGCTCAAAAGATATTTTTAATGTTCTTGAGAGAAGTCTATTATGCTCATAAAGGTTGTATTTTTAATTTTAGTTTCTACTATTATATAATTCAAATGTAATGTATTTCTGTGATGGCAAAGATGATTTATCCTCATCATTACTCCAGTCTTTAATTTCACACAATCCTTTGGAAACGCTAATGCTGACTTGCTGTTTAAAGAACATTTCTTACCAATATTCAAAAAGGTTGCTGATTAATATTTTTGGAACATTGTATTATAGGGCTTTAAAGAGATTAGTTTACACAAAATGAAAATTACCTCATCATTTACTCCCCCTCATGTGGTTTTAAACCGTTATGAGTTTCTTACTTCTGTTCAATACATAAGAAGATATTTTGAAGAATGCTGGTTACTGGTGCCAACTGATTTCCATACTAGGAAAACAATTATTATGGAAGTTGACGGATGCCATCTACTAGTATTTTTCTAAATATCTTCTTCTGTGTTCAACAGAAGAAAGAAACTCAAATATGTTTTAAACAAGTGAAGGGTGAGTCAGCATATCAGAATGATTTCCAAAGGATTGTGTGACACTGAAGTAATGATGCTGAAAACTCAACTTTGCCATAACAGAAATACATTACATTTTAAATTACATAACAGGAGAAACCAAAATTGAAACGCAACCTTGAGTGAGTCAAATTCAATTCAAAAACATTTAAAAGCGTATAGTTACCCAAACTTAAATAATGCAGAATTGTAATTTTTGTGTAAACAATCCCTCATTTAAAGCGATGCGGTGGTGCAGTATAGTGCTGTCGCCTCACAGCAAGAAGGTCGCTGGTTCGAGCCTCGGCTGGGTCAGTTGGCATTTCTGTGTGGAGTTTGCATGTTCTCCCCACGTTCGTGTGGCTTTCCTCGGGGTGCTCCAGTTTCCCCCACAGTCCAAAGACATGCGGTTCAGGTGAATTGGGTATGCTAAAATTGTCCGTAGTGTGTGTGTGTGTGAATGAGAGTGTATGGGTGTTTCCCAGTGATGGGTTGCAGCTGGAACGGCATCCGCTGCGTAAAACGTGCTGGATAAGATGGTGGTTCATTCCGCTGTGACGACCCCAGATTAATAAAGGGACTAAGCCGAAAAGAAAATGAATAAATTAATGAATAAATGAATACCTCATTTAAAGTATGTTTCTGACCT
Source organism: Danio kyathit (assembly GCA_903798195.1). Lineage (NCBI taxonomy): Eukaryota > Metazoa > Chordata > Actinopteri > Cypriniformes > Danionidae > Danio > Danio kyathit. The sequence continues at coordinate 32,168,621 of LR812530.1, read as the reverse complement.
CAAACTTTTACCAACCCAGCCTCATTCGAGATATGTGCCCAGGGCTACATTTGAGAACCAGGAAATATGTACCCGGGGCTATGCCTGCTTGCAGTTTTTTCGTTTGCACAAATACACTACAAGCCACTATGTATAATTGAGATGATCTCAAATATGCCATTTCTGCTAGTGTCATTTCTTGTAAATCCACCAGAGGCGGCTGTGTACATTTCTGCCAATCTCAACGTCCTTGTGCACGTCTGTGAGAAAAGCTTGTTGTGGATAATTGCTTGTATTGACTGACAATTGAACTGTGACTCAGAGCAAATCAACAAATATTAGTCACTCAGCATGTATTTAATATGTAATAATTAGACCATTAACAATACCATTTCATTGGGAGTGCAGTGCATTATTGTGCACGTCTGAATGGCACTGATATATAAATGTTTCTGTCATGTCACATCAAACTGCTTGTTGCTGGAATCTTTCTGTGGTGCATGTTGTTAGGACACAGTGTAATGTTTATTTTATGAAGGTGCAGTTGTGGCCTAATTATTAGGGAGTTGAAATTGTAATCGAAAGGTTGCAGGTTTGATTCCCAGTTTCCATCTTCGATACCCAGCTGAGGTGCCTCTGAGCAAGGCATCTAACCCCTAATTTTGTTACTTAATCTTTTGGATGGGTCATAAGCAGAGGACCAATTTTAAGTATGGGTTACCATACTTGACAGTACTCTCTTCACTTTATGTTCACTTTAGTATTTTTCAAAACTGTGGTGAAGTGCTGAAACAGGAAGATCCGCTAAGTTTTAAGAAAAAAAAAAGATCTCCAGACTATCAAAAGAGCAGCACAGCACACATTAATAGACCTCATATCACAAACTTAGTGTGCCTGACTCTTTCTGATCGATCAAACTAGGTTTGTTGATACACAAAGTGGTAACTTTAATGATTTCTTTATGCTCTTTCTGAGTGCTGTGCTCCACATAGATATTATCGCTCTGTGTGTGTGTGTGTGTGTGTGTGTGTGTGTGTGTGTGTGTCCACACAGATATTATCACTCAATGTGTGTGTCCACTGTGCTCTTCTCTAATGAAGTGTCCTATATATTGTGTCTGTGACCGTGTCTCTGTCTCTGCAATGTGAGATGAGCAGTGAGGTAGAGGACAAATGGATTTGGGGCTAATGAGGATGTCTACACCCCATTTTTGACTTGATAACTATGTCAAGTATACACCAGACACTAGTTAAATATGCATCATCCCTACACTGATTTAAAAAAAAACTACAGGGTAATTTGAAAGACAATGCCATTTGAAAGTGAATCTTTTTTTTCACATTTTATTGAGCTTAAGGGTTAACAGACTATTTTATCTAAAGTTTAATCCACAAGTCTGAAGCCACACTGGGGTGTTTTTCATTTCATCCTGGAAATAAGCTGACAGCTTTAAACAAAAGTTATGTAATAGTAATTTAGGATTCTGCACTATTTCTAGGTCACTAATCAAGTTTTTCTCGCTTCCGCTGAAGCACAAGATGCTTTTTGCATTTTTCTCAAAGCAAGCTGGAAAACATGATCATCGTGTTTTATATATACTTCTGGATTCCATCCAAATTAAATGCACCTGCGATTGAAGCAAAAAATAGACAACTCCAATACTTTATCAGGAAGGTTTCTGAAATTTAACTTTTCACTAAAATAGGGTCATGAATGGTCTTTGTTAATGACCAAACAACTTTAATATGAAATCTTTTTCAAATCTTCTCAATTAAAATTTTGAAATGAACTGTTGGAGTTACTGAATTACTGTTGGAGTTATTGTGTTACTGAAACTAATAATCTCTTTTGCTTTATTTGCCATTATAACATGGAATAAACATGAGTGAACATCAGAACTACACAAACATCAGTAAAACAGTCTGTAAACAATGTTGTTTCCTGTCCATAAACGCATTAGCTAAGAAATAAAAATTAGAAATAAGCTTTTAAAAATAGAAAATGGTACAATTAAACAAATCCATAATAGTCAACATAATAAACCAATAGCATAAACAATTAAAAGTGTACTTTGGATGTTTTCTTTAGAGTAAAATGTCAGAAACTTCAACAAATATAAGCAACATAGGCTCATTCTGAAAACACAGCCCAATATACATTTCTGGAGATTGTGAATTATGTAGCCAGAAGTATGTATGGCTGCATTTTATTTTTAAAATGAATGCTATGGAGCGGTATGACACGAAAAGCTACCAGCTGACGGCTTATCCCCGTATGGATGGCTTTCCCGCTGTTACCAATTTGTCCAGTTAGCTCACCATGTACGTCTGTGGACTTCAGATGCAGAGAGGACTTGACCATGGCGATGGGGTTCGAGTCCGGTGAAAAACAGTTCCAGAAAGCGGGTAAAACAAAAACAGAATCCAAAAAAATGGGAAGTGGGTAGTCGCTGGTCAATAGGTGCTTTTGAAAACACTCTTGGTTGGGTTTAGGAAAGGAGATAGGGTGGGTCAGTCGATCGGTCAGTCAGTCATTCAGTCTGTCAGTCAGTCGACAGCAGCCATTGGTGGATTTATGCGATAAGAGCAGGCATGAATGGCACTCGCAAGAGAAATTTGAGATCTCAAAAAGCATACACAGCGGCCTCTGGTGGATTCGAGAGAACAAAAACTGCAAAAAAGCTTACCTCCTAGGACGTATTTGGCGCTCTCCAGAAATGTATATAGAAGTATGTTTCAAGCCTGGCTTGAATAGTCAATATATAATGTGGTCAGCCACAATAATCACAACTGTATGTCCGTCAACAATTTCAGTCTTTCTAGTAAGTTCAACAGTACAAGAGTGTCTGCATGGGTTAGTAAATCTTTAATTACTAAACAGGAGCCAAATGCATCTAAAATTGCCAAATTTTAGCGGAAGTACAAACCTGAATATATCTGATGAACACAAACCAATGTTTACACCACATTTAAGGTGACCTCCGCTGATATCTCTTATCTGAAACTAAAGCATCTTTAAGCCGTTTCCTACCTTTATCTCATAAATCTTGAGTTTTCGCTTTATGTCTGCGTTTTCTCGCTCGAGGCCGGCCAGTCGGGTCTTGATGTCCTGGTAGGCGCTGATGAGGGCGAATTGGGAGGCCGAGTACATGTCGTCTGATAAGGGAGAGTTGGACCAGCCCACCCCGCAGCCGTCCTCTTTCAGACCCTCACTGCCCCCCAACAAGCCCAACTGACCCCCGAAGAGAGACTCCATGACTCCTGATCCTCAACCTGACGGAGAGAAAGAAGACAACAGTTGTTTATGTGAAGCAGTCAGCCTTCAGACACGACTTCTTTCATCTTCACTAGCATTCTTCACTTCACTTCTTCAGTGGTTTTGTTTGTCATGCTCTCTCCATTATGAGCTCCATCTCAGCCGCAGTTTAGATAATGATCTGCTTTCTCAGCAATGCTTATTGGTATTGACATCCAGGCCATTGTACAGTACATGCAAACCACCAAACCGCACCAAACAAAATGTATTCACTGAAGGTCAATCAGTGGTTTCCTCCTGCTCAACCACCTGTGCTTTAGCTTCTCTAGCCCTCATAATGCACTGCAAATTTGGATACTGTTTTTGCCTTTGAGGTACATTTATACAAATAAATGTTTTATTTGTACAGAACATTATTTCCTGAGTTCAATTTACATTTATTTACTGTAATAAGCAAATTATTAATGAGTGAATTTAAAAAAATGGCAAGTTTTTGAAAGTTTCTGTCATGTGAAGGGACGCTGCCAACGGAGGTGCGGTTCCAAATGCAGGTTAATTAACAGGATGATCAGGCAGGCAACGGTCATAAGGGTCAAACAGATGTATATAGGCCATCCAGAATCGTAGTCATTAAACAGGCAAATGGTCAGTACAGGCAGCAAGCAACGTAAACAAACAAGGCGAGGGTCAAAACACGGCAAAGCAAGGGAAATGCATCATAATGTTCACAGTAACAGTATAACAAGACTCAGCAAAGATGTAATCAAACTGAAACAAGAACAGCTGTGTGCAAGGTGCAAGACGGAACTTGTCCATATACCGGTGGATTTGTAGTTCTTTAACGAACTGCATGTTTACCAACGATCTGCAGCCTCTAGATCGCATGTGATCATAAGTTACCTGTTATTTCAGTTTATTTCTGTTGTTGTTAATTCTTGAAAATTAGTCACAAACCACACTGATGCTTTATATTAACAATTTTCAATGTCAAGTATGTTTTTAAACTTAATAGTTTTACTAACTAATTTCTATTAACTAATTTCTTTTGTCTTTGCCATAATGATAGTACAGTGTATTCTAATTTCGAGGACTTGTGCTTTCAGTCATGACCCAAAGCTAGGTGAGAGTAGGGACGTGGCTGACTGGTAAATTGAGAGCTTTGCCTAATCGACTGCATTACTGTTGCCGCTGCACCGATTCACCTGTCAATCTCACGTTCCACCCTTCTCTTACTCGTGAACAAAACCCCTAGATATTTGAACTCCTCCACCTGGGGTAAAGATTTTCCTCCAACCTGAAGATGGCAAACCACCTTTTTCTGGTGGAGCACCATGGCCTCGGACTTGGCGGTGTTGATTCTCATCCCAGCCACGTCACACTCAGCAGCAAAATAGCGCCAGTGCATGCTGAAGATCCATGTTCGATGAAGCCAACAGAACAAAATCATAAGAGGGCTAACTATATTGACCTTAAAAATGGTTGAACAACTTTAAACTGCTTTCATTCCAGCCAAAATAAAAAAGACTTTCACCAGAAGAAAAAAATATTATAGGAAATACTGTGAAACTTCCAAATATTTTTATGAAAAGAATTAAAAATTCACAGCTGAGCTTACAGTTTTACCTCTAACTGGTGCAGACTTTATGTATTCAGGTTCAAAATGACTCAAATGCAAAACTTGATTAATGTTTTGTACCCCTACCAAAAGCTATGCATTTTCTATGCAAATGCAAAATGTGCTATGTTTTACTTATCTTTTCTGGTTCAAAATGTACCCCGATTGCATTATGAAGTCTGAACATGTTTGCTTTATTGGGGGGTCGATGTGGACTGACCGCAGTCAATGAGACGTCATCAATTATGCAGGAAGACAAAAGCCAGAGACACTGAGAGCAAGCAGCATGACCTCACTGAAGCACATGCTGTGCTGCTGAGAGGGTGACATCACCGCCTAGCAACCTTCGCCGACTTCACCTGTACAGATGCCATTTCTTTCAGGCTCTTAGAAGAGCAGCAGATTCAGTTAATGTTTTGGAGAAAAATACATGTGCTTCACACTCAGCTATGATTTTCAATTCTTATTGAATTGATGGGGCACATGTAAACAGTGTTCTGATTCTTAATGAGCTGACTAGCTGTTTCTAAAGCTTTATACAGTACTAACAGAAGTGAAGCCTCATAGTTGACAGATTTGGAGCGCTCTATATAGGCAGTAAGTGCGTCATATATAAATTGTGCTCACACACACATACACACAAGACGTGACTCATAACTGATTGAAATAGCATGCTGTTAGCGTGTTGCTAAGCTCATTTCAATATTGCTATTTTTCAGTTATTAACACATAACTCGTGCAAATGTTATTTTATGCAACAAAAAATGTTAATGAGCACAACTGTATTTTTCATATGCAAGAAAAGTCATCAGTATTTACAGAATAAAACAAAAATAGTTTCACAAAGATTATAGCCATGGTCTCTTGGCTTCATATACAGTTGAAGTAAAATTATTAGCTCTCCTATGAAATTAATTATATTAATATTATTTCCCAAGTGTTGCTTAACAGAGAGATTTCTTCAACACATTTTATAAACCTTAATATTTTTAATACTAATTTCTAATAACTAATTTATTTTGTTTTGATGATAGTGCATAATGTTTTTCTACTTATTTTGCAAGATACTTTAATGCTTAAAGTGCAATTTAAAGACTTAACTAGGTTATTATGTTAAATAGGCAAGTTATTTGGGTAATTAAGCAAGTTATTAGGTAACACTTTATTTTGATGGTCCATTTGAGTATTAGTAGACTGTCTGCTTAATATCTGTTGATACTGCTCCTTTAACAGACATTTAACTGACTATAAGGAACTTTGCACGTACAAATCAACTTACACTAACCCTAACCCCAGCCCTAACCCCAACCTAACAGTCTACTTATAATCTAATGAAAATTGGTTGGCATGTAGATGCAATGCAACTTAAATTCAACAAACGGACCATCAAAATAAAGTGTGACCAGTTATTAGATAACAGTGGTTTGTTTTGGTAATCAAAAACCTTTTTTAAAGGGCCTAATTAAATTATAGGGGCTAATTAAATCCTAATAAAAATTAGCAAATACTATGACAATTCCCTTGCTGCTACAATTAATATTTAAAAAAAAAGAATAAACATTTTATAGGAGAGCTTAGAATTTTGACTTTTTGGCAGGTCACATATATATGGGGAAATAAGTATATAGCATATATGCCAGAAACTTATGTTCATATATGTAAAACACATATATGTCCTATATATGTCAGAAACATATATGACCCATATATGTCTACATATATGCCAAAAACATATGTCCCATATATATCAGAAACATATATGTCCCATATATGCCAATAACATATATGCCCCCTACATGTATAGCACATATATGCCCCATATATATCAGAAACATATATGTCCCCTACATGTATAGCACATATATGTCCCATATATGTCAGAAACATATATGTCCCATATATGCCAGAAACATATATGAACGTTTTTTTTTTCCTGGGAATGATATTTCTAAATGTCTAAAGCTGTTGACATGGAATTGAACCAGATTTTGGTAAAAACCCAAACAAACATAAAAATAAAAATAAATCTGAAAATTGAGTTGTGTAATAACAATGAAATGACACAAGGAGAAAGTACTGAACTACTTAAATGTGTTTAATACTTTATATAAAAGGCATTTTTGGTGACGGCAGCCTAAAAATGACTCTCATATGGCCAGTATTATATTAACTTACACTGACGAAGGGCAGAGGGTTGCTTTCTAACTGTCTGGGCTTTCACTGCCTTTCTACACCTTCCTTCATGTGTTCAATACTTTTTTTCCTGTGTCATTTCATTTTACTACACACTTAATTTGCAAACTATTTTGGTTTTCTTTACATATATGGATTTCTTTGGTTGTTACCAACATGTGGTGAAAATTTCAGTCAACAGCACCTTTAGAAATAAGTTTTCTGTGCGTGTGTATTGAGTGGGTGTATAGTAAAAACAGAATTTTTACACGCGCTCCTAAATTTGTTGAGATGTATCAACATATCAAAATATATTTTAAGAGCATATTGTGGGTCCTAAAATTTTGCATCATCAAGCCTAGCTCGACTACATTGACAGGAATTCTAAAACCAGGATCCTGAAACCTAGCTATATTGTCGAAATAAATCAACAGAACTACTAAAAGTCCTGTCAGACAGCAGTGTTTATGAAACTGTAGCTCTATTAGTCTCCTGTGGCTTTCTTCATGCCCTTCAGTCTCTAGAGTCCACTGTCCACAGCATGATCAATCTCTCCAGTTTTAAACTCAACACTCATTCACACACATACTGAACCAATAAGTTAAACATACTTCATATTTCTTTAGCAAGGTTTTGCACATAGGTATTATTTACAGTAAATATCAAGTATGTTGCTGAGTCAATTTTTTAACAAAGTTATGTAAAAGTAACATAGATTAAGTCATTTTTATTTTAGGTTTACTGTACAAAACTCTGCTTCAAGTACATGTACATTTTACTTCTTTTTTGCAAGTTTCACCTAATGTAGTAGCACTCAATTGGGCCAGGGTGGAACGGTGGTTCAGTGCATGGGTAGCACTATCACCTCACAGCAAGAAGGTCACTGGTTCAAGTCCCAGCCAGTTGGCATTTGTGTGTGGAGTTTGCATGTTTTCCCCGTGTTCATATGGGTTTCCTCCAGGTGCTCCAATTTTCCCCACAGTCAGAAGACATGCGCTATAAGGGAATTGGATTAACTAAATTGGCCATATGTATGAGTGTGTTTGTGAATGAGAGTGTATGGCTTTTTCCCAGTACTTGGTTTTGGCTGGAAGGGCATCTGCTGCATGAAACATATGCCAGAATAGTTGGTGGTTCATTCCACTGTGGCTACTCCTGATAAATAAGGAACTAAACCAAATGAAAATGAATGAATTAGGCCTTGCAATTAAAGTTTTCTTTTTTTTACTAAGCAAATCTCATCAAAACTTGTAGATTTTTTGTTACAATCGGATGACATACACTCAACAGAAATAATGACATACACAATGATGGTTAAAATCAATAGTATTTGGAGTATGTGATTATGAGTAGGGGCAGCAGGGTGGCTCAGTGGTTAGCACTGTTGCCTCACAGCAAGAAGGCCGCTGGTTCCGGCTAGGTCAGTTGACATTTCTATATGGAGTTTGCATGATCTCCCCGTGTTCACGTAGGGTTTTCTCTGGGTGCTCTGGTTTCCCCAAAAATCCAAAGATGTGTGGTATAGGTGAATTGAATAAACTAAATTGGCCCTATAGTGTATGTGTGAATGAGTGTGTATGGGTATTTCCCAGTACTGGGTTGCAGCTGGAAGGGCATCCGCTGTGTAAAACATAAGCTGGATAAGTTGGCAGTTCATTTAGAAAGCTACTACACCTAAAAACAAAAGCAATGATAAAACTGGAAGCTTCTTGATTTGAACATCAGAATGACCAGAAATGTACTTAAATGTATTGCTTTGATATTTCCTGTAAACATAACAAACAATTCTAAGTAAATACTGTATACTTATAATCTTAGCCTTTAATGTATACAAGCCTTAACCATTTTTTTAATCTTTAACCAATTTACATTCATTTTTATTCTCATTAGAACTAAATGACTTGATGTAGAATTTATTTGTTTTGGAAATACTTTAGTTTGGGGTCCAATTCTCAGTTACAGTAGTTCTTGCTTTAGCTGAATATTACAAAAAGATTGGCTTTTTATTAGTACTGGTAAACATCTTATTCTACATGAGGGTATTTCAGATCCCTTGATCCTTACCCATACCCAAATTAACAGCTCTATTTAAAATATTAATAAGCTGCAAAATATATCTGAGGCACAAGTTAATACTTTGAATTCCTCCTCAATATAAAGTGCCATTTGTTCTCTAATATTTACTTCATCACAAATCACTTTTATCAGTGCAGACACCACCAAAGCAGAACACAATCACGAGGAGATAAGCAAAAAACAACAACTAAAAATCTCACTTCTCACTACACTCAAGCGGCATAGTTAATCCAAAAGTTTAAAAACTTTCCTCATTTACTCACCTTTCACTTGAAAGTTTCTTTCTTCTGTTGAACACAAATGGCAGTGTACTTAAGAATGCTGGTAGCTGGCACAAATTGACTTCAATAGATAGTGTTTTTTTCCTACTATTGAAGTCAATGGGTGCAGCCAGCATTGTTCAAAATATCTTCTTTAATGTTCAACAGAAGAAAGAAACTCACATGTGGGAGAATAAATGATGAGGTAATTTAATTAATTAATGTGAGATTTGTTTTTCTCTTACCCAGAGATTAGAGAAATGTAATTCTGTAATCTAATCTAATGCTGGCAGCTAGCTCTCTGCAACCCTTACATGGTCGCCTGGATGGGAGACCACATGGGTAATCTAGGTTGGTGCCAGAAGTGGTGTTAGTGAGGCCACCAGGGGGCACTCAACCTGCGGTCTGTGTGGGCCTTAAAGCCTTAGTATATTGATGGGGACTCTATACTGCTCAGTGAGCACCGTCTTTCAGATGAGACATTAAACCGAGGTTCTGATTTTCTGTGGTCTTAAAAAATCCCAGGATCCAGGGCTTTTACCCCGGCATCCTTGCCAAATTTCCCCACTGGCCTCTGTCCATCATGGCCTCCTAACCATCGCCATATCATAATAAGGTATATAGAGAACTAGAGTTTCTTCCCATACTGATAAACTTCCGGTGAACGGTTAATGTGACTTTTTTTCCATTTTATAGGGTTCCTTTTACAGCATCAGCTGGTGTGGGGTGTGCGGTCTGGCGCAATATGGCTGCCATCACGTCATCCAGGTGGATGCTGCACACTAGTGGTGGATGTGTAAAATGTGTAAAGTTCTTTGTGTTCAGAAAAGCACTATATAAGTGTAAGGAATTATTATTATTATTATTATTATTATTATTAATAATCCATTTAGAAATCTGAGATATGGCAAAATATGCAAATTACATAGTATATGACACATTTGTAATTCTATATGTGTATTTGCAAGGGGGAAATACATTTTATATATCTGAAATCCAAATAAATATGTGCAACTATATTATCTTTTAGTTTTATATAGTTTTATATATGTTTAATGCAATGAAACCAACCCATTAATATCTATAAAAGTGAAATGACTAAACCTACACACAGAAGGCTGAGAAAAACTGGACTGAAGAAGCTGGTATTAATTTACAATGATGAAGGGCAGAGGGTTGCTGAATAACTACTGAGAGATTTCAGCTGCTGTCTGGGCTTTCACTGCCTTTCTACACCTCCCTTTCTTTATGTGTTCAATACTTTTTTCCTGTGTCATTTCATTACACATAACTTCAATTGTAAACTAGTTAGTTTTGTTTTCTTTGCCTATATGGATACCTTTGGTTGTTACCAACATTTAGTGAAAAATTCAAGCCAACAGCACCTTTAGGAATGTTTTCTAAGAAAACGGTGATGTGTTATATAACTCTATATGTCAAATCCAGATATGAAGCTGTATAGCATATATATAATTTGCATAAACTGTACTTTTAAGTATCAGATTTGTAATTGCGAATATTTACTTAATCACCAAATCAATTATTGTCCGCCACTGAAGTAAAACACAAACATGCAGAGATAAGCAGAAAAACAGAACATCTCCACTGTAAACTGTTTAGTAAGATGATATGGATCCGCGTGCAGCATCAGGTTGGCCATCTGATAAAGAACGGAGGTGTGAGGAGATTTTACCACACACAACATGAGTCAGATGCTCCTTACTTGGTGAGCTATTTTTGATTTACTTGCGTACCAGTGCTAAAAAACGTACAGAGAAGCCTTGGACCTTTTCCTGGGTGTTTCTCTCTCGATCTCTCCTTCTCTTCATCCTTCAGGGTAATCCAGAAAAACACCCACTCGAGCCTGATACATTTGCTCAGGCATGAGGCCATGGGCAGAGAGATGCAGTTCTGATGAAGGTGTGAATGTGTGTAGGTGGAAGAATATCACTTTAGAGACATTCAGAGCCACTGCATTAATGCAAGTGTGTTCGCAATCAGGCTTTCTCTTTCTTCCTCTCTCTCACTCTGTGTGCTGCACAGTACACTTCTCTCATGGTATGTGACATCTGCTTTCGTAAGCATTTTGAAGAGTCATGGGTATGTTTTTTTTTTCATTGTTGATAATCAGGGCACATGATTGTTTTAGTTAATAAAAAGTTTTTCAAAATGCCAGTGCTGCTCTTTTCATACAATAAAATAATTAATTAATTAAATAATTAATAGAACTGATTGATTAAATTAAATTTGTGAATGCAGATCATTTCATTGTGAAATAGTTTTTTATTTTTATTTACAATGACACTTTAATTTAAAACAGAAATATATTCCTGGCTCCTGACTACTAAATGGGCAACGCGGTGGTGCAGTGGGTAGCGCTGTCGCCTCACAGCAAAAAGGTCGCTGGTTTGAGCGTCAGCTGGGTCAGTGGGCATTTCTCTGTGGAGTTTGCATGTTGTCCCCAAGTTTGCACAGGTTTTCTCCGGGTGCTCCGGTTTCCCCCACAGTCCAAAGACAAACGGTACAGGTGAATTGGGTAAGCTAAAATTGTCTGTAGTGTATGTGTGTAGTAGTAGTAGTAGCAGTAGTAGTAATAGTAACAGCAGTACGAGCAGCAGTAGTAGCAGCAGCAGCAGTAGTAGTAGCAGCAGTAGGAGCAGTAATAGTAGCAGTAGTAGTAGTACTTGCAGTAGCAGTAGTAGTGTTAGTAGTAGTAGCAGTAGCAGTAATATTAGTAGTTGTAGTAGTAGTAGCAGCAGTAGTAGTAGTAGCAGCAGTAGCAGGAGTAGTATTAGCAGTAGTATTAGTAGTAGTTGTAGCAGCAGTAGTATTAGTAGCAGTAATAGTAGTAGCAGCAGTAGTAGTACAGTAGCAGCAGTAGTAGTAGCAGCAGTAGAATTAGTAGCAGTAGTAGTAGCAGCAGTAGTTGTAGCAGCAGTAGTAGTAGTAGTAGTACAGTAGCAGCAGTAGTATTAGTAGCAGTAGTAGTGGCAGCAGTAGTAGTACAGTAGCAGCAGTAGTATTAGTAGCAGTAGTAGTAGCAGCAGTAGTAGTACAGTAGCAGCAGTAGTAGCAGCAGTAGTATTAGTAGCAGTAGTAGTAGCAGCAGTAGTTGTAGCAGCAGTAGTAGTACAGTAGCAGCAGTAGTATTAGTAGCAGTAGTAGTAGCAGCAGTGGTAGTACAGTAGCAGCAGTAGTATTAGTAGCAGTAGTAGTAGCAGCAGTAGTAGTACAGTAGCAGCAGTAGTAGCAGCAGTAGTATTAGTAGCAGTAGTAGTAGCAGCAGTAGTTGTAGCAGCAGTAGTAGTACAGTAGCAGCAGTAGTATTAGTAGCAGTAGTAGTAGCAGCAGTGGTAGTACAGTAGCAGCAGTAGTATTAGTAGCAGTAGTAACAGTAGTAGCATTAGCAGCAGTAGTATTAGTAGCAGTAGTAGTAGCCGTAGTAGCAGTAGTATTAGCAGCAGTAGTAGTAGTAGTAGCAGTAATAATAATAATGATAACAATAAATGTAATAAATTTTGATAGGTTTGATTGTAATGATTTTTTAAATTACAATATTAATCATTTTGTATAAATCTAAATCATTATTATTTTTTCCTGCACCGTTCTCCCCTAAAACCCACAGGTGCATGATGCCCCTTCCTCATATTGACAAGAGAGCTGATCTGACACAAACACAGTCATCTCAGTCTCAGAGAAAACATGAATTTAAGCACAGGGATTATATCATGGATCTGACGATTTGTTAGGGCTCAAAACCTTGGCGAGATGCATGAGAAAACACACAAACGGGACACTCTTTCCATGTCTTGCTCACCAGACATCTCACCGATTGCCTTTTTCTCCTCCGCACCTCATTTTGTGAAGACTTTAATTCTGCACACACCTATTAACAACTGCACAGCTCTCCTCCCTGCTTCATTACTGCAATTACCACAGGAAGTCATTTGTTACCTGCGGACTCAATGGCACAGACACGCACACTCACACATGCGTATTTCTGCAGAGATATTTTCAGCTACTCTTTTGGAGCTCTTCATTATTAAATGACAAAAATATGTATTTTTTAAAGCTCTATTCTTAGCTAAAGGGACATTCAACCTAAAATGAAAATATCCTCAGCATTTAATCACACTCAGCTGGATCTTAACCAGTGTTCTCAAACTCAATTCCTGGAGGGCCGCAGCTCTGCATAGTTTAGCACTCACAACGGTTTAAAAGTCTCCAGTACACCTTGATTAGTTGGATCAGCTGTGTTTGATTAGGGTTGGAGCAAAACTATGCAGAGCTGCAGCCCTCCAGAAATAGAGTTTGAGACCTATGATCAGGCCCGGATTAAGAATTCAGAGGCCCCTGGGCACAATGTCTTGTAGGCCCCCCTACAAGGCCGCACCTCTATAGTTGAATTAAAAAATAAGATTAATATAATATTTTTTAAATAAAGTTAATCTATAATATTTTACCCACATTTTTTAAATAAATGACATAGTACATATATTTATAGTCTACAAAGATTTACCTGATTTTAAAAGCATTTAAAGCACACTTTGATAAAAATACTAATATAACTAGTGAAAAATAATGGATTTTAATATACTTGTTCAAGTTCACTGAAGCAGTACTAAAATTTATATTTAAGGGTATTTTTAATGTATAACTTCTACCAACTTATAATGCATAATTTGGATATAACACCTCTCCAATCCAGTTCTATAAATCTGAGTCCTCCATAATACTCACACTGATTAATCATTCCTACTGTCTCCCTCGTGATGAAGAAGAGTACAGTATAGGCAAAAAGCACTTGATTTTAAGGCTGAAAGTATCCAAAATCACACACACTGTACCAGTTCTCTCCTGTCTCTCTCCTCTTCAGTGGCTTTTTCTGTCTCTCCCTCTCTGTCTCTCTCTCCATGAGGTCGGAGAATATGGGTGAAGCAGGGCGACTAACATTGTAAATACAGATTAATTATATTAAGATGTCGCCAACATTTAACACCAGGTGGAAAATAACTGTTCATAGAATATTTATAATTATTATTATCCTTATTAAATACCTTGTGACTAATTTTATATACTTTATTTAATTTTTTTAACAAAAACATTTCCTTTCTATTGAAAATAAATGTATTTCCAATTTGCTATGTAATGGAGGGAAAAAAAGATGAACGTGTTCATCAGTCGCTGGATTCGAACCGAGTTCCTAATCTATCGCCTCAAAACACATATCCATACTCTTTACGAGCTACACCACTCCCACCTGCAGTCTGCCGCGCTCTTTAGTTATGTTGACTCTGACGATCAAACGGCGCTGGCGGGAAGCACTTAACTAGCTTATTACAACGAGGTGCGCTATTTGCACTTAGCTTAAATAGACACTCCAAAATCAGCAAACTTTTTATTCGATAAGAAAAGATGCACATAAACTGTGATGGAAACACTTTTACCAAACAAATTCTAGTATGCGCATTAAAAAAAATGTCATGTGATTCTGTTATCCGAGATCATGTGATGATAAAAATGTTTGCAAATAGATAAAATAGGCTGACCACGTTGTAAAACATCTGAAATGTTGTTTTGGTCGTTTTAAAATGCCTAAACCATTTCGGAATTAGTTTTATTATATTATTAATGATCTCCAGAATCAAGAGTATCTGCGCTCCGCATCTGACACCTTCAAATGTGCGTTTCAGGCTTGCCTTCTGAGGCGCAGGTCATTTATTAAATGAAGAAAATATTGACACAGCTTCTCCTACCACAGCAAATTCCTATTTCCTGTTGGCGCCTTTTAATCAGGAAGTGACAATGTTGTTCGCTTTGACTCGTTGGATGGAAACGCTGCTTTATTCACACATCTTTTATGCTATCCAGTTTTGCGCATAAAGCTTATTCACATTTTTAGATGGAAACATAGCTACAGTGCGTTTTTCCATGTGGACAGCGTTATTTGTTTATTTATTTTTATTTATATATTTTTTTTTAATTAAGAGAAAAATCTGTTTAAAAAGATAGCCATGCACGTTTTTTGCAATTCTGAGAAAAGAAAAATCGGAACTGCAAGATAAAGGACTCCTATTTTAACTATATATGCGCAAAGTCTAAAGCGCATGGTGCAAAAGCATCAAGGGAGTGTCCAAATACACTTTTGTTTTTTAAAAAAAAATTTATTTTACGCCCCAGTGCATGGTCTAACAGGGTTGTGCTTATTTTCTTAAAGAGTTATGGGTGTGTTTTGAGCATAATGTGCATTAAACCAATCAGAGTCTGATCTCACGTTCCCTTTAAGAGTCAGTTACGCCATGGTGCATTTGCTATTTTGTCAGACTTTGCAAGTGGAAAAACTGAATGCTTCACTAGTGAGTAAACCGTTAAACAGACCATCTGCACAAGGATAAAGAATGAGCCTCATCCATTCGGCCTCTTTACTTTCTCTTTACGTTACTTTTACTCTTTACTTCACTCCTTTAATTTTGTGGATAAGAAAACGGTGTTGTACTGAAGACAGCCATTAATTTCATTTGTTAAGCACAAAGATTTGATTCAAAACTATTTCTAAATTTAGTTCTAATTTCCAGCAAACTAATAAATGAACAATAATAATGAAGTGTGGTACCAGACAGCTAATCTAAGGTTTTGTTTTTATTAAAAGAAATATAAATATGCATATAATAAATAATACTGCTAATAATAATAATAACATTATAATAAAAATGCAAATTGTCATGAATAAACTGAAAAAAGTCCCCTGAGATAAAGGCATGGAGGTAGTGGTTTTTATATTTATGCAAAAAATTATAATATTTGTAACAGTTTAATCCTTTATTTTATTTCATCTGTAAAGATATTTGTGGATTGCTGTACATCCTGTGTATCTTAGGCGCTTCAACCTGCATGGGCGCATAACTAACTCGCTCTGTGCTGAACTTTAGGCCACCTTTTACTTGGTCAATGGTGTGGTCTACTTTAGTTTCTCAAAATATTAACGCGCCAACAATGCGCCTAAACACACTCCCTTTATAGACCGGCACACCCACGTGTCCACAAAGTAGCACAAATGGATTTGCTATTTAAACAACGTGGTGCAAAAATGTGAAAATTTAGGTTGAGCGGGTCTGAAAATAGCAACAAATTGTGCAAAACAAGTCTTGAGCCTTATTGTGCCGGGTGTATGCTAATGCCCACAATATCAAAATTGAGATCTTAAATCTGAATTCCATGTGAACTGCAACTTTATATCTCGAATTGTGAGATTAAAAAAGTGTCAATGACATTTTGCATACAGGAAGTGCAGAATTATTAGGCAAATGAGTATTTTAACCACATCATCCTCTTTATGCATGTTGTCTTACTCCAAGCTGTATAGGCTCGAAAGCCTACTACCAATTAAGCATATAGGGTGATGTGCATCTCTGTAATGAGAAGGGGTGTGGTCTAATGACATCAACACCCTATATCAGGTGTGCATAATTATTAGGCAACTTCCTTTCCTTTGGCAAAATGGGTCAAAAGAAGGACTTGACAGGCTCCGAAAAGTCAAAAATAGTGAGATATCTTGCAGAGGGATGCAGCACTCTTAAAATTGCCAAGCTTCTGAAGCGTGATCATCGAACAATCAAGCGTTTCATTCAAAATAGTCAACAGGGTCGCAAGAAGCGTGTGGAAAAACCAAGGCGCAAAATAACTGCCCATGAACTGAGAAAAGTCAAGCGTGCAGCTGCCAAGATGCCACTTGCCACCAGTTTTGTCATATTTCAGAGCTGCAACATCACTGGAGTGCCCAAAAGCACAAGGTATGCAATACTCAGAGACATGGCCAAGGTAAGAAAGGCTGAAAAACGACCACCACTGAACAAGACACACAAGCTGAAACGTCAAGACTGGGCCAAGAAATATCTCAAGACTGATTTTTCTAAGGTTTTATGGACTGATGAAATGAGAGTGAGTCTTGATGGGCCCGTGGCTGGATCGGTAAAGGGCAGAGAGCTCCAGTCCGACTCAAACGCCAGCAAGGTGGAGGTGGAGTACTGGTTTGGGCTGGTATCATCAAAGATGAGCTTCTGGGGCCTTTTCGGGTTGAGGATGGAGTCAAGTTCAACTCCCAGTCCTACTGCCAGTTTCTGGAAGACACCTTCAAGCAGTGGTACAGGAAGAAGTCTGCATCCTTCAAGAAAAACCGGATTTTCATGCAGGACAATGCTCCATCACACGCGTCCAAGTACTCCACAGCATGGCTGGCAAGAAAGGGTCTAAAAGAAGAAAAACTAATTACATGGCGTCCTTGTTCACCTGTTCCGAACCCCATAGAGAACCTGTGGTCCATCATCAAATGTGAGATTTACAAGGAGGGAAAACAGTACACCTCTCTGAACAGTGTCTGGGAGGCTGTGGTTGCTGCTGCACGCAATGTTAATGGTGAACAGATCAAAACACTGACAGAATCCATGGATGGCAGGCTTTTGAGTGTCCTTGCAAAGAAAGGTGGCTATATTGGTCACTGATTTGTTTTTGTTTTGTTTTTGAATGTCAGAAATGTATATTTGTGAAAATTGAGATGTTATATTGGTTTCAGTGGTGAAAATAAATAATTGAAATGGGTATATATTTGTTTTTTGTTAAGTTGCCTAATAATTATGCACAGTAATAGTCACCTGCACACACAGATATCCTCCTAAAATAGCTAAAACTAAAAACAAACTAAAAACTACTTCCAAAAATATTCAGCTTTGATATTAATGAGTTTTTTGGGTTCATTGAGAACATGATTGTTGTTCAATAATAAAATTAATCCTCAAAAATACAACTTGCCTAATAATTCTGCACTCGCTGTAGTTTGATCTTGTTACTGAAACGTGCTTCCATATACTATTTCCATCTGAAATGTAATCGCAATAAATTAATGCCAGAATTAATAAGTAAATTCATAATTCCCAAAATGTGTCATGCTTCCAAAAACAATCCATTTAGCATTTAAATGGTAATCTGAATCAAAATGCTATAAGCTTAAAATGACCATCATTGGCCTTAATGATGTGGCAGGCTTCACATGAAATCATACTAGTGTTCAGCAGAGATCTTCACATGCAGCCTAAGAATTATATAATGATTAGTCAAACCATCCAAAAATTTGGGAACGCCAGCATCTAACTCGCTTTTGCAGACAAAGCTATTGCATAATTTCCCTCAGTCACACTTGCTCATGAAATTGGCGATCATCCTAAACATTTACCACAAGCCGCATGCGATTACAGACAGCAGGACACAGTCATATCGGACTCAAGCCCATTTTGTCACAGGGAATCTGGCTGCTATAATGCAGATATTACACACACACACACACACACACACACACACCTGTTATTTCAGCAGGGTGTGTGTGTGTGTTTGTTTTTGGCAGGGTTTGTGGCCACTGACTTGGTGGACGATTAGCAGGGCTGCTGGAGAAGTGTGATTAAAAATAAAAAATAGAAATGACCGCTGCAGACCTACAGGTGTTTCTTCACACACAGACATATGCCTGCACACACACATCTCCACATCCCACACAGCCAGAACACAACTGTGATAAAATGTAATTGGATACAAGAGATGGGATGACAATAAAAGAGCAAAATCGCATATTTTAAAACCAGAAACACAATGTGCGTGACAAACAAGACATTGTTTATTGTTTGGCAGATATTTAAAAAAAGATTTATTGTCCTGTGACTATAAAACACAAGCCTTGACTGCCAGCCAGATCACATTTGATGACATTATCCAATTATATAAAACGATTTAAACATATGGCAGAATGGTGGCTCAGTGGTTAGCACTGTCTTCTCACAGCAAGAAGATCGCTGGATCGAGTACCGGCTGAGTCTGTTAGCATTTCTGTGTGGAGTTTGCATGTTCTCCCAGTGTTTGCATGGGTTTGATGCTAACAATATGCCACCCTGGGTGATCGCCCATATTGCCCATGCCTAAATCCACCACTGTCTGGGTGTTTCTCAGTACTGGGTTGGCTGGAAGGGCAACTGCTGCTTAAAACATATGACGGAATAGTTGACCGTTTTATCCCACTGTGGCGATATCTGATAAAAAAGGAACTAAGCCGAAGCAAAATGAATGAAAGAATATTTAAATATGATTATTAGTAATTCATTATTATTTATTAGTGATGTTTAAGGTTTAATAAACTAATCGCTTCAAAAAGTTTGTGTATGTATGTATGTATGTATGTATGTATGTATGTATATGTGTGTGTGTGTGTGTGTGTGTGTGTGTGTGTGTGTGTGTGTGTGTGTGTGTGTGTGTGTGTGTGTGTGTGTGTACAGTTGAAGCCAGAAGTTTACCATCCATTTTAAAAAAAAGTCAGATGTTAATGTGACTAAACTTTTTCTCTTTTAGGTAAGTTAGGATTATCAAATTTGTTTCTGTTATGCTTAATAGCAGAATAATGAGAGAGATATTTTTTGAGAAATTGTTACAACTTTTCTTAAAAGTCAAGTTTACATACAATAAGATTATTATGCCTCTGAAAAAGCTCAGATGATGGTGTCAAGGTTTTGGAAGTTTCTGACTGGCTAATTGACAACATTTGAGTTAATTAAAGGCACAACTCAAACACACTGCTTCCTTGTGTGACAACATGGGAAAATCAACAAGCCAGAATCGACAAAAAAGCCAGATTACAATTTGTAAAAATTACACTGGGAAAAAAACAAATTTTTGGAGACATGTCCTTTGGTCTGATGGAACTAAGATTGAACTGTTTGGCCATAATGACCAGTGTTACATTTGGAGGACAAAGGGGAAAGCTTACAAGCTTAGGAACACCATCCCAACTTTGAAGTATGGGGGCGGCAGCATCATGTTGTGGGGCTGTTTTGCTGCAGGAGGGACTGGTCCACTTCACAGCATAGATGGCATCATGAAGAAAGAACATTATGTAGAAATACTGAAGCAACATCTCAAGACATCAGCCAGGAAATTAAATCTTGGCCACAAATGGGTCTTCCAAACAGACCATGACCCTATGCATACTGCCAAATTAGTCAAAATGTGCTTTAAGGACAACAGAGTGAATGTTTTCGAGTGGCCATCACAAAGCCCTGAGCTCAATCCTATAGAAAATTTGTGGGCAGAGTTGAAAAAGCTTGTGCGAGCAAGACAGCCTACAAATCTGACTCAGTTACACCAATTCTGTCAGGAGGAATGGGCCAAAATTCCTGCAAACTATTCTGAGAAGCTTGTGGAAGGATACCCAAAACATTTGACCAAAGTTATACAGTTTAAAAGCAAAGCTAAAAAAAAATACCAAGGAAACGTATATAAACGTGTGTGTGTGTGTGTGTGTGTGTGTGTGTGTGTGTGTGTGTGTGTGTGTGTGTGTGTGTAAATATATATGAGCAATATCACACAAGTAGCGATTTGATATGGCTGTATATCGGCACTGGTGGGAGGCGTGCGTTGGCATAAGGCCGCAAACCTAATGCCTGAGTGTCCAACCAGTGACGATATAAAGCCACATCGCACTGCTGCGAGTGTGATATTGCATTTATACAACAGTTTGACGACATAACCGTGTATATAAAAAAAGAAAATCAAACACGAAGAATCTCAAAATCCTTTTGTATGAGGAACTACTTTCTTCCACCATTCATTCACATCTGCAGCTGATGTCAGAACAGCTGAAACCGTTGCTACTTCACCAATGTCACTTTAGAGCTAGTATTTAAATGATTCTCTAGCGTAATATCTAAAGTGATGACAAAACTGGTGATTTTGCTCACATTTTAAGATTATAAGGCTGAATGATATGAAATGCCATCAGTCTAGCAACATTTCCCAGTATTTCTCTGTAGCAATCTGGATATCACAATAATTAACCCTGAAAAAGCTAAAGCAGCGCAAACTACCAGATTACTGTTGTGTTTGGGATAAGGAAAAATGCTAAACACTTTTGGGCATTTCTTCTTTCTTTCTTTTTACTGGACTAGTGTGCAGTAACGAAAACAGGAGACTCATTAGAAACAAACAGATGGCCAACCAAAAAGTAACTCGGGGTTATACAAAGAGTGGCCAACACAAAATACATACATTCCTGATATGCGAGTCCCATTTCACACTCAATACACTACAATTATATGGTATAAATACAGCATTGCAACATATAAAAGAGAGAGATTGACTTAGAATGTCATTTACCTGTTAATATTAATTTGATCAGCTGTAGTTAGAAATTATGCTGTTTTTATCCTCTAAGGGCTTATTATGCCGTCTCTGTTGCCATCTTGTGGATGGACATTGTCAACTGTCTTTGGTCTGCTCAATGACAGGCTAATGGCCGATAATGTTTTTTTTAATGTATTACATAAAATTATATATAAATATTAATATGTAAATATTTTTAAAGTATATATGATTAACATTAAACATTTTACACTACAATTATTTTATTATTATTATTATTATTATTATTATTATTATTATTATTATTATTATTATTATATTTATTATTATTATTATTAATATTATTATTATTATTACTATTATTATAACTATTACAACTAACTATTATAACTATATAATTATAATTATATTATCACAGATCATTTTTAATTTCAACAAAACCTAATCATTTTAGCCAGCTGCATTTAGTCCTTATATTACTTGGTTTCATTAATATGTATTGCTCAGTATATCACATGGCATGAAAATACAAGTTATGTATTTTATCTATACAAATTATCAGTGTATAGTTTAATGTATAATTTTAAATTATTAATATGCACTCATGGAAACTTGTAAACTTGCATTGAAAACAGATAAAATGCTTGATCAAGATTTGCACAAGTAAAAGGTTAGTTAAATTAGTATAATCAAACCATATCTCAAAACAACGTTTCATTTTCCACACGGTTTTGGTTCTGAGTCCTGAGAAAATTGGCAACACTTTACTTTAAGGTTGTGTTGGTTAAGTTTAGTTAATGTGTTTACTAACACATGAACAACACATTTATTGCAGTACTTTGACATCCTCAAAACATTATGCAATTCTGAGTGTGCTTCACACAGATCACACTCATTCATCTCTTTGACACTTTAACCAACACTTGCACCAGTCTTGCACATTCGATCCAGACACTTAAACTCTTACAGTCACTCCATATCTCTAAAAAAACACAATGGTGTGCATTAATGAAGTATACTTGACACAGGTGAGTGGGCTTGATAAACCACCTGTAAAAACACTCTTCTCTTAAAAAACTTTCCCCCTCCTAACTCTAGCACTTCATTTTCTGGGCAGTTCCTTTGTATAATTAGCTCTCCTTGTGTGTATTGCCTATTCTTGTTTCAGCTATTATTATTCCACTATAACTATTTTCAAAGTGAGAAATTTCTCTTACATTAAAGCCATTAGTTTTTACCACATGAAAGTAAAAAAAAACACCTCTGTGCGAGTAACTCACTATGCGTCAGCTACAGTATTGACCGTGTTGATAGCGAAACGCCTCCGTTTGGACTGAACGTTGGGCTGGCACAAGTTGGCACGAGCAGCAACACAACTGAGTGGGTGTTGCAGAGGGACTGTGGTAGAGCCTTGTGGGCAAATCAGAGCTTGTACACAAGTATTTTTACCACGGTGTGGGAGTATGGGGAGATATCGACTCTATAACGCTCACAACTGCAAACTGTGCCCTTTTTGGCTTTCTTAACAATGCTGGTATGTTCATATAATGCGGTACAGAGGTTTGTCGAATCAATGTGTGTTCAATGTGTCTCACATTGAGCCGTGATGTTATGGAGTGTATTTGAGGACAGTTGGCAGGTTTTTTTTTTTTTTTAGCAGATATACACACACTACTAGTCAAAAGTTTAGGATCAGTAAGATTTTTTAAATGTTTTTGAAACTGTTTCTGTTCTGCTCATTAAGTCTGCATTCATTTGATTCGAAATTCAGCAAAAACTCTAAAAATACAATAAAAACTAAAAATGTCAGCATCATTTCTTTAGTTTTCAGTGTCATGTGATCCTTCAGAAAGCATTCTGATCATAATAATGATTTCATTATCAATGCTGATATATTTTTTCCTGCTTCATCTTTTTGTTGAAACTGTGATGCATTTTACTTAAGATAACAGGATTTATTTGACATAAATCTTTAAATATTTATATAATAGATTACTTTCATTCTTGAACAATAGAATATTTCCACAAAAATATCAGTTTCACTAGTTTTTTGCTATTTTGCGATCGCTGAATCAACAAAAAGTCTCAATTTTTTGCCATCCTGCAAATGTTTTTAATTTAAACGCATAATAATCACAAAAAAATTAAATAATCTCATAAAACATCCAATTCCAAACCATATAATCAAATTATATTTATTTCACTTTGCAATTTATTGTTCTACATGACTTACAGACGTTGCATACGCAGCACATGTGATGTATTTGAGTGTCTCTCGAAAAATTACATCTCACCTGCTCCCTCACAATCATTACGTTACAGGGAAGAGTGGGAGGAATTGTTTTGCAGCCTGTGCAGTAAGCAGACGGGGATGAAGCATCAAAGGTGATTTGTGCGTCAAATCGATATATGATTTCATCTAACTCTATCCCTGCAGTTTATGATAAAAAGCTTTTCCCTGCCATTGACGAGTTTTACAGCAATCCGTGTTTTACTAAGTATTATGTAGGGGAAGTCCTAACACATGTCCTGATACTCCAGGGAGTGAAATCTGAGAGAAAGTAAGATCGTGGATTAAAATAAGAGTTATACAACCTTCATTTTGCTTAATCCATATCGTTTGTAATCTGATTTGGAGCTTTATTTTTATGATTTGTGTCATTGTCATTGTGTCAGATTGCATACCTAACATAGTAGGCTATCGATATAACTATATATACCTATATATACCTATATATATATAATATTTATGTATATATTTTAATCGCAAAATTGTCCGCAAATTTCTGTGAATTACCATGACAAAAAATCAGTCATCGCAAAAAATCACAAAAATTGTGAAAAACAAGGGGTCTGAAATATAAAGCAACCCAGCAGTTTTCAGCACTGATGATAATGATAGATATTTCCTGAGCAACAGATCAGCTTAATGTATTAGATCTCTGTTGGATCGTGTGACACTGAAGACTTATGTTGGATTTATGATGGTAAACATTCGATTTTGATTTGCAGGAATAAAATACATTTTAAATTGCATTTAATAAGAAAGTTTTTCAAAATTCTACAGTTTTTACTGCAGTTTTGATCAAATAAATGCAGCCTTGGTGAGCAGAATAGTCTTCTTATAAAAATCATTAAAACTTAAGTTTAGCCAAAAATAAAAATTCTAATATTATTTACTCGCACTGAGGTACTTTCAATCCCCTGAGACCTTTGTTTATCTTAACAATGTCTGCCCATGATGTTCAAAGTCCAGAAAAGGAACCTAAATTGACAAAACATTCTATTGGACTTCAGTGGTTCAACTGTAAACATACAAAGCTCCAAGAACAATTTTGTGTACCAATACTCCTGTAAAAACATCTTTGTTTGTCTTCCACTTAGGTTTAGGATATATTTCTGGGTAAAATGATGCTTGTGTATTTGGCTGCTGACTCTAATGGCAATACATTGTACTGCCTGCCTAACAAAGTTTTTTGGTGCACAAAAGTGTTCTTGGAGTTTCACATGATTACTGTTGAACCACTAAAGTCTCATCTATTGTGCATTGCTGTATATGAAAGACGAGGGAGGTCTCCGATTTCATTCAAAATATCTCAATTTGTATTTGTCTAAAATACACTATATCTAAAATGAACTTAGTTCTCAGAGGATTAAAACGACATGAGAGTGAGCAACTAATAACAGAATGTTCATTTTTGGTTGAAATAACCCTTTAAGTAATCTCACTGATCCCAATCTTTTGACCAGTAGTGTATGATGCATTGATGGCAGCAGGATGAATAAGGAAGGTGAGCGTAGTGAAAGCGAGGCACAGCAGGTGTGGGTGCTGAGCCTGTAGGTGTAATTGGAGATAGATGATGGGAAAGTCAGAAAAAAAGATTTTAAAAAAGCTAAATATCACTCTCTCCTTTCTCTCTTTCTCCCCGTCGTCCTATTCCTGGCTTTAGTTTTACTCGCACTGCTGGTGTCTCCACCTTTGTGCCTCCAGGACTACTTCCAGCTTATTTCCTCTTTATCATTTATCATATATCTTTCTTCCATCTGTAACCCAGCCCTTCCCTCTTACTAAAAGTTCAGCAAAACATCCTAAAAACAACATTTTACATAAGCCACTAATGATGCACTCTGTAATTTGTTCCTCATTAAAAAGTTTTGCCCCTAAAGACAAGAATAGTGCTTCTGAAAAATCATGAAAAATCTGAAAACTCACAAGAGGAATGCATCAAGGAAAACGCTGGAAAGTAAAGTCTGGGATCAGAATTTATGCCTTTAACAAACTACAGACATTACCAAACACATGTCTATCTATATATCCATCCATCCATCCATCCATCCATCCATCCATCCATCCATCCATCCATCCATCCATCCATCCATCCATCCATCCATCTATTGTGCCTATAGAAAGTCATAATGCCCTGTTAAAATCTATACCTTTACTCACATTACACCCCGCCTTCAAAAGACTTTCAGGATGAAGTTGTAGGAAGGCTACAAAAACACTTCAGAGGCTGCAAAACATATTTGGAATGTGATTTGATTTCAGGCTGTATGACAAATAAAGTAATTATTATCATAAAAGTATATGATGATTTGCTATCAGAAATTTTTGAAGGGGACACAATCGAAGACCTACGTGCCAGAGTGGAGCTCAAACCGGTGATCCTTGTATGTAAAGTGAACACTCTACCGAGGACCCTAAAGACCACTACAGTAGATGAATCATGTTATTATTGATAACATGGCAAACTCATAGAAAATAGCATTTGCATTACCTGTATTAAATTAGGGATAAGGTACATCCAGGAGGTTGTTATCACAGAATAAAACTTGACATGGTTATAGACAGCCTGACGCGGAGCAGAGGGCTCTTGTATATAGCTGAAGGGCTTTATTCTGAGAAAACAACCATCCTGGATGTACTTTATCCAGCTTATTACACAGCTACTTGCCACAAAATATAAACATTAATAATAATAATAACTGTAATAGTTGATTAATTTGTTAATTAAATGCAAAGCTGACAGAAACTAAAACAGCTTATTGAGTATACACTAACTTGCGTATTATTTCATCATACAAGATGGCGCCAAACAGTCAAAAATGCAAAGCTGACAGAAATGTAATGATGTTTGTAGAATAAACTAACTTATGTATTATTCATTCACTAGACAAACAGTCAAAAAACACGGTGTGACAGACAAGCAGATACATATTGTCACGGTCACCAGCGAGATACAACCACTAAAGATCGCTGGTACACACACACATTCACAAGAACTACAAATCTGCTGAAATATGGACTACAAAACCCAGTCAGGCCACACACACACACACTCACCTGCTCCAAGTCTCCACTGATTAGACTGGCACAGCTGTAGCTGCTCAGATACTGATTACATGGACTATAAGTACTGCTCAAACACAAACACTGTTGCTGAGTCTTGTTATCTGTTTACAGTGACACCACAACGCGTTATCCTTTGTCTAGTTTGCCTGGTTTTGACCTTTGCCACGTTTGTCTGTTCATCCTGTCTGCTGCCTGCCTTTGACCATTTACTTGTTATATTGACTACGACTCTGGATTGCCCTTATACATCTGTTTGCTCCTGCATTGATCTTTGCTTGCCTGACCATTCCTTAATAAAAACCTGCATTTGGATCCGCATCCTGTTGTCAGCGTCTATCGATGGTTACACATATGAATGTGGATGAAAGTATATGGATTTGAACATATTCACTGACAGTCGAATCGAACTTCCCAGATGAGCCTGGGTTATTTAGCGGTTGTTATCTCGGGATAATGTGCCTTGACATGTCAAGACTGACCAATCAGAATCGAGTATTCTAGAAAGCCGTGTAATAAAGATGAAATCACTTCATCTGATATTTAAGTGAATAAAATAGCCTTGACAGGAGTTTGCAATTGACTTTTTTCTCGTACAGTAAACATAAAACAACATCTTTGGGAGGGGAGGCTTGAGAACTTAAAACACATTTTGTCCTGTTTACAATTGTGTTGCTTATGTACACAATTATTTAAAGTATAAAACATTGCTATTTACAATACACAGTTTGGCTTTAATCTTGATTTTCAGGGGATTTACATCTATACCTATATATGACTAGTACCTTCATTAAGTTTTTTTTTTTTTTTTTGGTGGTGGGGGGTGGTGTAGGGGTCTAGGGCAGTGTTTCCCAAATCTGTTTCTGGAGGCACACCAACAATACATATTTTGGATGTCTCCCTTATCTCACTCATTAACTTCGGGTTTTGGAGTCTGTTCTTATGTTCTGATGAGTTTATGGCAATGAAATAAAACTCTTATTGACTCTCACCTGCTTTTTCACACATTGTGACATGCTTTGTTCTGGTTAATGTGTGTATTAAAGAACAAATAAGTGCTTTTGCAGAGAGGATCATAGTTATATTTTTAGAAATTAATAATTTCACTGGTGACGCAGTGGGTAGCATGTTCGCCTCACAACAAGAAGGTCACTGGTTTCTGTGTGGAGTTTGCATGTTCTCCCCGTGTTCGCCTGGGTTCCCTCCGGGTGCTCCGGTTTCCCCCACAAGTCCAAAGACATGTGGTATAGGTGAATTGGGTAAGCTAAATTTTCCGTAGTGTATGTGTGTGGATGTTTCCCAGTGATGGGTTGCGGTTGGAAGGGCATCCGCTGCGTAAAACTTGTGCTGGAAAAGTTGGCGGTTCATTCCGCTGTGGTGACCCCGGATTATTAAAGGGATTAAGCCGAAAAGAAAATGAATGAATGAACGAATAATTTCACTTCTGCTCTGTACCTCTAAACTCTATACACTGCTCTGCTACATACTGTAGTAGCGCAATTGCAACACATCTTCATTTGGATTACTTTTGGTACTGCTTTTGACAGTTTGCACTTGTCTGGAAATGTTTGTTTATACTTTGTCTATTCTAAAAATGTGTTATAATTATGTTCAGAGGTAAGAGACTGATTATTGACTGAAAATAATATATTCTTACTATGATCTTGTATTTTCTGCTAATTTTGCTGTACTGTTTTTTTTTTCACTCTAAAATGGTTATGCACTGGATTTCACACAATAGATTTGTATTGGGACAACATGACAGAATTACGATAACTTATTAATTTTTGCAAATTTAAGTGGATTGAACATAAAACAATGAAGTTGGGGCAAAAAACCTTTAAGAATTATGTTTAAGCTTAATTTAAATAAGTAGTTTGAACAAACAGCAAAATGTTTTTGTTTAGATTAGAATGGGAATGATTATGGGATCTAAAATGTCAAATCAAATAATAATAATAAAATCATAATAAAATGACGAAAATAGTTTAAATAATTTGATTACAGTTTTTCTCAGTGGCTTTGGTGCATTTCTCACAACACTATTTACATTTGCACAACAGTTAATGCATTTCTCAAAACAATTAGTCATTTGTGCACATCATAGTAGCAGTTTCTCATTCCTTCCAACAAATCGCAAATGCTTTTGGACATGCATCCAATTGCTTTCATGCAACTCTCTGCTGTTTTATAACATTATCATTCGCTTATGTCATGTCAGTCTAAATGAACTAAACTTGTGAACTTGTGAAACTTTATTACTTGAGTCATTACATACAAAAATGTTGAACTAGTTGTCAAAATCTGTCAAGCTAATTTTATACCTATTTTTAAAATCTTTTTTTTTTTTTTTTTGAAAATGTCTTCTAAATTGAATAGGGGTGTCAAAATTAATCGTTTCTTCGGTGCACCGCAATGCAGACGCGGACAATTCGGTATCGGTTCAGTAATAATCATAACCGGTTATTATGTACTGACGTCATTTATCTCCTGTGCGCTATGTCGCGGTAGCTTACTATGGCGAGGGAGTTGAGCGCGAGCGTTTACAATGCTTCGCCTACTTGACGCACAAACTGTGCACAATTTCACTGCGTGTGTGTTTTCTGGACACTCTTTCACTGACACTTACAGCAGAAACCCCTATTTCACTGCGATTGAGAGAATGAAATTAAACTCCATTACTCTCTCTCTTTCTCTCTCTCGCTGTGGCCCATTTGACCTGCTGGCGTGACTTTTTCTCTCCTCGCGGCTGATACGGCGATACTTCTGGATAGAGGTCTGCATTCCCGCGGGTGTAAGGCGGGAGCCGCTGGACCAGACCAGATTTCTTGCGGCGCGGAAATAAATTTCCGAATAAAGCACGGGAGCGGTCGGTAACTCTGGTGTAAGTTGAACGGGAGCGGG
This sequence comes from Danio kyathit, assembly GCA_903798195.1. NCBI lineage: Eukaryota > Metazoa > Chordata > Actinopteri > Cypriniformes > Danionidae > Danio > Danio kyathit. The sequence continues at coordinate 32,138,839 of LR812530.1, read as the reverse complement.
CGGTCTAACAATATCGCTCCCGAGCAAGCACGTGTGTGTGTGTGTGTTTATGTGTGTGAATGAGAGAGAGCGATGCTGTGTGTTGCTGTCTATGTTTGTGTGTGCGTGTATGTGTGTGAATGAGAGGACGTGATGCTCTGGGTCGCTTGCTTGGTGCTGTGTGTCTATGTGTGTGTGTGTGTGTGTGTGTTTATACAGACAACCCCAAATATAAAACTGTGTTTGGGGAAAGCATCGACAATGCACCGTGATGCACCGAGATGTCGAATTGAACCGAATCGATGGCATGATAATCGTAACCGAACCGAACCGTGAGACCAGTGTAGGTTCACACCTCTAAAATTGAACAATATCATGAATGATTTACAGACCTGCGTATGTTGTAGGTTCAGTTCCAATATGTACTGCAATATTGTTTACAGTTGTGCACAGCTCTACCCAAAGGAAGTTTATGTTTGTTGTAAATAAGGGTGTATTTATTCTTTTGCACAATGCTGTGAATAAATTAGAACTGTAAAGAGCAAATGCAGTAAAAATGTGAAACATAAATATTCAGTGTCTTGCACTCAGATTCCTCACGAAATGCAGTGATGTCTAACTTTACTGTAGTTTTCAAATGGCTGTGCCAATAGTATATAATGCTGACTTGAGCATTTTCAATAAGTGTCACACAAATCTGACTTTTTTGCATTGGAGTAAATGTAGAGAGTAAAGTGTCATAATGAAAACATGACAAAGCCATTTGACTATCTTGTTCATAAACAATGGTGTCAGGACTTTTCATCTTGATGACACTGACACTTTCATTGACATGAATACAACTTGCTTTTAAAGAATGAGCTCTCCATTTTGTGCAAGTGACACGCTTTTGCAGGTTATCAACTAGGTTTTGCAGTTTGTACTATTTGTTTTGAGAAATGCATTAACTGTTGTGCAAATGTAAATAGTGTTGTGAGAAATGCACCAAAGCCACTGAGAAAAACTGTAAATTAGCCTGATCTGGGCTTGTTAAAGTTACAAGTACTGACTATAAAACAAACAGCCTCTTATTATTTATAAATAGTTAAGTAGCATTTACAGCTAAAAATGTGCATTCTTTTCAGACAGACAGACAGACAGACAGACAGACAGACAGACAGACAGACAGACAGACAGACAGACAGACAGATAGATAGATAGATAGATAGATAGAACGGTAGATAGAACGGTAGATAGAACGGTAGATAGAATAATAAACAGATAGATAGATAGACAGACAGACAGACAGTAGATAGATAGATGGATACAGTAGATAGAAAGAAAGAAAGAAAGACCGACCGACCGACCGACCGACCCAATAGCTTATTTGCACATTATTCAAAATGAATGTAATATATTCAGTATTGACACGCATAAATAATGTGCACGCTCCCTTTTCCAAAGCTGGCAGTGACTCAATAATGAAACAAATTGGATAAGAGAAGTCAACACCCTGAACACTGTTCACTAGGTGTTCTAGTTCATTGTTCTGTCACATAGCAACTTCAGCAAAGAGGAGGCACAAGCACAGGAATGAATTATCGGAAAACATTGGCTTGCTCTTGCTGAATGCACTCTCTTCATATATGTGTGTGTCACTTTTTCCGCTCTGTGTGTTGATGTATTGCTGCATTACTGAAATGAAAGCTCTGAAGTGTCCTTGACAAGGACATTTAACACTTCCAAAACATTCACACTGGAAATCAGGTTTCCAGGGAGAAGCGGAGGATGATGTGGGGTAAGAAATAAACAATTGGCTTTGATTTAACAGCCATAAACTAAAGGTGTTACAATAGGGATGTTGTATAGTCTCACACCCACACCAGTGAACCCTGCAGAGACGAACACATCGCAATGAATGTCTACAAGACAATCAAGAGACAGGCAGGCGGCCTCTGACGTCACACGCATGTTGAGATCAGCATCTGCTCTGGCGCTTTTATTTTCTCCCAGAGAGAAAGGAGGAGTGTGAAGGAGGGGGTCTGATCGTGCAACACTCCAAGAAACATGAAGATCACAAGAAGATAAAGCTCATGCAGTGATTGGAGAAGTACGAGTGGGGGGGGGGGGGGGGGGGGGTGGACTAAAAACAAGCATGACAGCCGTTTCGCAATTCATGCACGTGTACATGCAAGCAAACAAACAAACACCCACACATGCATTAACGCATATATAGATAGAATGATATACTGTATAGCCAGCATATGCCAATGGCAGATATTATTTTATCCGGGGGAAAGTGTCAGAATAGCACATTGGCAAGTGAAGCTCTTCTGTGCTGAAATGCTTGTTATGTAATTTTACTAAATATAAACCAACTTGGATTTCACTCTAAATTTATTCATATATTCTGTGGTCCACTATTAAAATAAAGACATTTTACAATAAAAAAAAAACCATGTCAAGTAGCGATTGTATTCCAACAGGTGACATTCTTAAGAGAATGAACCATTGTTTTATTTAAGTAAAAGTGTAAATAGATATTTGCAGAAGCTTAAAGAAGCCTCTCATGTGGAGAATGAAGTCACATGCATTGCTCAGGTGTGCTTTTTTTCACAGACTTCAACAGAGTGTTAAAATCTTGATGGTTCTGTGGGTTTCGTCTATTCAAACTGATCTCTAAACTGATCTTTATTTTGTATTTTTTATTGGATTTAAGTCAGGTGATTTGGCTGGGCCATTCTACAGCTTGATTTTCTTTCTCTGTTGTTGGACTGAAGCAGCTAATATTTATTTACATTGACAAAGGGCAGAGAGTTGCTGAATAACTACTGAGAGATTTCAGCTGCTGTCTGGGCTTTCACTGCTTTTCTACACCTCCCTTTCTTTATGTGTTCAATACTTTTTTCCTGTGTCATTTAATTTTAGTACACATGACTTTATTTGTAAAATAATTAGATTTGTTTTCTTTTCATACATGTATTTTTTTTGGTTATTATCAACATCTGGAGAAAATTTCTTTTTTTTGTTGCAGAAATGAAAGAACAATGCCATTTTCCTATTATTCTTTTTTCTCTCTCTTTAAAACATGTTGATATGGCTGCATTTAGGACTGTAAACTCAAATTTGTAAAATATTGTAAATTCAGCAGATACTAATAGAAACAAGCTAACATAACATGGTTGCATCAGCAAATGCATTTTAATATTTGTTTTTGTTGATACTGCCTGCTAGGTAAGTGTAGTGTTTAAAATAACATTGTTGCTTCAGCAAATGTATTTTATGTTAACATTTCCTTTTGTTAGACTAACATTTAGGCTTATTGTAGGGTGCAGATGGTATGTGCCACTAACCATTTAATATCTAACCTTCCACAAAAATATAAAAACAATTTCACATTTAACTAGTGCTGCACAATATATCGATTCAGCATCGACATCGCAATGTGTGCATTTACAATAGTTAGGATCTGCAATGTTGACTCCTAATTATAGTTGACCAGGAGCCACAGAATGTAGAGTCACTGCAGAGTTTAACCATAATCAAGTGAAACATTATAATTTGCATGTGTTTGCATGTCATTTAAAATTTTGTTTTCAAATTGGAATTTATATATTTGGACTAAAAAAAGATTTTAAAAAAATTCTAAGCAAGAAAAGCATTTTTGCAGTGTGATTCTTCAATTTCTGTATATTGGACTCCCTAGAAAAATGTCAAATAGAGCTATTCAAAGCAAAAAAACAACAACGGTGAAACTCTATTCACATTGCAATATACAGTCACTGGCCACTTTATGTCCAACTGCTTGTTAACGCAAATTTCTAATAAGCCAATCACATGGCAGCAACTCAATGCATTTAGGCATGTAAACATGGTCAAGACGATCTGCTGCAGTTCAAAACAAGTATCAGAATGGGGAAGAAAGGTGATTTAAGTGACTTTGAACGTGGCATGGTTGTCGGTGCCAGACGGACTGGTCTGAGTATTTCAGAAACTGCTGATCTGCTGGGATTTTCACGCACAACCATCTCTAGGGTTTACAGAGAATGGTCTGAAAAAGAGAAAATATCCAGTGAGCGGCAGTTCTGTGGGCGCAAATGCCTTGTTGATGCCAGAGGTCAGAGGAGAATGGCCAGACTGTTTCGAGCTGATAGAAAGGCAACAGTATCTTAAATAACCACTCGTTACAACCGAGGTATGCAGAAGAGCATCTCTGAATGCACAACACGTTGAACCTTGAGGCAGATGGGCTACAGCAGCAGAAGAACACACTGGGTGCTACTCCTGTCAGCTACAAACAGGAAACTGAGGCTACATTTTGCACAGGCTCACTAAAATTGGACAATTGAAGATTGAAAAAACATTGCCTGGTCTGATGAGTCTCGATTTCTGCTGTGACATTCGGATGTTCGGGTCAGAATTTGGCATCAACAACATGAAAGCATGGATCCATCCTGCCTTGTATCAGTGGTTCAGGCAGGTGGTGATGTAATGGTGTAGGGATATTTTCTTGGCACACTTTGGGCCCATTAGTACCATTTGAGCATCGTGTCAATGCCACAGCCTACCTGAGTATTGTTGCTGACAATGTCCATCGCTTTATTGAATATGACAATGAGTTCACTGTACTCAAAATGCCTCCACAATCACCAGACTCAACCTAATGGAGCACCTATGGGATGTGTGGAACGGTTTATTCCATCATGGATGTGCAGCCAACAAATCTGCAGCAACTGCTTGATGCTATCATGTCAATAGAGACCAAAATCTCTGAGGGATATATTTCCAGTACCTTGTTGAATCTACAGTGGGCAACTAAGGATTATGGCAGTTCTGAAAGCAAATGGGGGTCCAACTACTAGTAAGGTGTACCTAATAATGTGGCCGCTGAGTGTATATTGCAGATTTTTGCAATAACCCTACCTTTAACTGTTTTGGATAGTCACTGAATGGACATTTCATTTTTAAACGTGCAAGAAGCAACATAATATTTAGCAGAAATGTCACCACAGGTTTTCCAGTAAGCCTGGCTTGCTAATAACTCTGCTTTATTAGTGACAATTCTGTATGTGCAGGTGGGTTGCAATATCCTCCGCTCCCCTGATAGAATCTCTATCAACAATGAACACTGCCAGAGGGGCAGTAAGAAACACAGAGGAAACGTGGCGGAAAAGTGGACTCTGTTATTTTTAGGGCCACCTTGGGGGAATTAGAGCAGTCCGGCACCGAGAGCAATGCAAGTGGGTAACCTGGTTTTCCTTGAGAGAGAAACACGACAAGAATATTTTCCAGCACAATGTCTAGCAAGCACGCGCTGTCTTTCCCTTCCTCATTCTTCCACATCATTCTACGTCTCCATTTTCTCTCTCCTCTCATCTCGTTACTTCCTCCCCTAGATTCATTTTTCACCCTAATGTGTGTCTCATAAGCCTGCGCTCCCCGTCCCGGCTCCCCCCACCTGCTCATCTTACTCTTTTTTTTGTTTATAGATACATAGATATATTACGTTACGCCTCCATACTAAGGTCTTGTGCTTTGTGTGGGCTACTGAAGCCATCGCTTCACAGAACAGTATCACTTTCGCACAGGCAACCCTTTAACCAGTAGCTCTTCACTGATAATTGGAAAATCAGAAGCTTGGGCATGCGTGTAGAACATTGCAATCACAACATGGCATTAGTGAAGGCAACAATCCTAAGCAACTCTTTGTAACACTTAGTAACTGCTTCTAAAGAGATTGTTGAACCTTAAAAGCATTGTGGAGAAATTTGTCTGAATGGGTTTTAAAGGTCACGCAAGCAACAACTTAATCCATACCTCCTGCGACGCTACACAAAAAGACACATAAAGGCCGGGGATGGGTCAAAATGCATGACCCGTCTGAATGAATGCCTTTTGAAACATAACCAATAGGCTATATAAATATCAATATGGCGCAGTGTGTAATTTTGCCACTAGGGGGATAGTCACATATTCACAACAAACAAAGACATGTTTTGATGAAGGAGTGACTAAGAGTGGATTTTTTGTGTTTGTTTGGAATCGTGAAAGTCATCTTCATTACATCATGCAGAAATCATGTTCATGGACGAGGTAAATTATTCTAAATGTATTATCATGGTAGTATCAAGGTTATAATAGTTTTGGATTTTTCATTAGTTTTAGTTTTTATTTTTTTTTGACTGTTTTTAAATTCATTTAGTTTTAATTAGTTTTTAGACGTAGATTTACTCGTTTTTATTGGTATTTATATTTTGAAATTGCTTAGTTTTAGTTTCGTTTTTATTAGTTTCAGTATTAGTTTTGGTTTTTTAGTTTGTTGTTTATTTGTAAATAAGAATATCTGGTAGGTGCAAATTCAAAATAATCAGAATAAATATTGTATGATAAAAACTCAACTAACAATAGGCTACATTTTGTTTTGACACAAAAACACTACCATCTATCACTACCATCTACCCATCTTCAAATTCAAATACAACAGCACACAAGATGACAGCCTTAAGTAAAATATGTGTGCAGTGCTGCTTCTGAGGTTAGATACACAGTAGTTATGGGAAGTTCGGATCTTTAACATGAACTGGATCATTTGTGACAATCTTCCCAAGTTTGGACTCAACATATCAAAAATATGTAGTCAGCAACTATAATTTCAGTCAGTTAAAACATCACCATGATCTGAAAAGTTTCTTACAATTACGTTTTGCAATCCAACTGAAGCATGATTCACTTTTTTAAATTCCATTATGACTTTCTGTTATGAAATAAACTTACGTTTGGCCAGATCCTCTCATTTAAGCCCTCGGTTTACCCGCGCTGCAGTTCAAGTTTAGTTCAGTCGCAGCCAAAGACTGTTTGTGTTCGGTTCACTGAATCACACATGTGCAGCATTATCGGTTCACTGCTTTTCAAATCTGATCTCAGTGTACTGTTCTAATAACTGAATAACTCAGTATTTGAATGATTCATTTCGATTTGGTGAATTAAATCACCAATTATTAGTTCAAGATTCGTTTCAAGATTCGTTTTCGATTGCAATCACTAATACAGAAATAAAACCTATTATTTGACACAAAGGTGTTAAATTAATACAGTACTTTTAAGTGTCTGTTTGGGTTGTATTTAATGCTGTCACCGTGCTGCTGTCATGTCCAGCCGTTGCTTTTGTCGCAGGAGCATCAGTGAGGACTGACTGGAGGAGGACCAGCTTGATCTGACCTATGACATCAGGACTATAGACTCTTAGGTCCCGTACGGGTCAAACATCTGACAGCGCAAAGTAAATAGATTTACTTCTAAAAGGCATACAGGATAATAAATACATTTACAAAGACGAAAATAAAGGAAGTTTTTGCTATAATTTTAGTTAGTTTCAGTTAGTTTTGTATGTACACAATACAGTTTCATTTAGTTCTAGTTTTTTTTTTTAAAAACTCGTTTTTATTTCAGTTAATGAAAATGTTTTTCAATTCTAGTTTTCGTTTTTTTTGTTTGTTTTCGTTAACTATAATAAACTTCTGTAGTATAAAGCAAGGCTGAAAGTCATAAAAATGGCTGAAGTAATGCTGAAGGGAGACGAGCGTGATGTACAGCATGAAATACATTTTAGGGTTCTGTTATAATGCTGCTCTGTGCAGTCTAATAAAATGCACAACATATTAAAGTGTCTTTGGTGTTTCCCTGTTTTCTATTAAACCAAACTAAAAATTGAGGGTGTATAATGTCATGAAGACACAAGACACGGTTTTTTGACACTAGTTAAAATGGCTTATTTCTATGGATTTTAACATTCTTCGAAACATTTGGGAAGCTTTTAGTATATAAATCAGCAAATTATAGAACACTATTCTTGTGGTTTATGGATATTTCAATAAAAAAGTCATACATATTAAAAGACCTCATATTCTCTTCAACATATGCAACAGAATTACTTTTTTGTTCCAATGATTACAACAGAAAGTGGCCGTAGATCCTTTCAATACAAAGCTTCTTTTAGATCAATTAAGTCATTTAGTCTTTCCAGGACTTATTCAGGACTTTTCAGGACTTCAGGATTTATTTTCTTTTTTGAAAACAACTTGTAAATGTTATTAATTTCATTTTCAATTTAAATGCTTATTATTAATTTGTATATCAAATTGTTTGTACTTTTTGATTATATGTTTTTGTTTGCTTATACTGTAGGTTCAGATTGTGGGGTTCAGGTGAAGTGTGTTGCTTGTTTGTTTGTTTTGTTCAGCTATACTGTATGTTTTTTTATGATGTGTTATACTCTGTTTGATTTATGTATCTCTTACACACCCCCTCAAAAATGAGATGGTTCATCTCAAGGGGCTAGCCCGTTAAATAAAATTCAACATAGGCCCAATCTCAATTTTTGTACCCCTACCCCTTCCCCTTCAAAATTTACCCCTAAGAAATGGTACACCACTACAGCCTGCACACGTCATCATATGTTATCGCGATCTCTTACTTCATATGAGATCAGACGATCGCGACTGCTGTAGTTATTCCAGTTGTGTTATTTTTTGCTATTTATCTTCAGGAAATCACTGAAGGCATATATTATGTTATCATAACGATATAATGTGGCAATAAGATCGTTACTGTACTGCACATTTACATAGTGGCCATATTCATCTATGTAAACACACAACACAAACAACATTAACATTATAGCAGACAGTGTAAAAAGGTCATTCCCAGCCACTAGACTTGTCTGACAGGATATTCCAGTGTCATGGAGTGTCAGTATGTTGTGGGACTGCTATACAGGTGTTATTACTATGAATTATAGATAGCAAAATTTGCGGTTTTTATTTTAGTGTTTTTTTTTAAAGCATGACTTTAAAACATGAACACTGTTGTGAATATATTAATACATGTGCTTGTTTGTTGTAAAAGTTCGTAATAATGACAAAAAAAACTAATTTGTGGATCTCCTTATTTCCGGGTGCAGCTATGCTGCCGTTGTGGCTGGCGTATTCTGGAAAATTTTCTTACCCATTGGTTTTAAGTGTGGTCCTGAAAAATCTCCATTCAAAAGGCTACTACTCCTTCCCCTTAGCCCTACGCCTTCAAGCTAAAGAGAATTGGGACACCCCTACCCCTTCATGTGAACGCCCAAAACGAGGGGTAGGGGTAAGGGCTAAGGGATAGAATTGGGATTGGGCATTAAATTCAATTCAACATTGTGCCTTTAAAGCAAAAAATGTAAAATATTCAACTGATGATATTAAATTTTGTATTCTAAAATGGATAGTTCCTGTTATTGATTGCAATTATTCGAGCCCCGTTTGAAGCTGTTGTAAATCGATCAATAAATATAAACCTTTGACCTCATTACAACATTGTTACTGCGTCACTGCATTTGTTTGTGGTTGAGACTCCATTCATTCCATATTTAAGCAAAGAAATGTTTTATTTTTACTGTATATCGTAAGCACCAGAATTGTTTTGGCATTGCTTATTATAATAAATAATGAATAAAATCAATATATTAGAATGATTTCTGAAGGTTCACATGACAGAAAGCTGCCATAATGATGCTGAAAATCAGCTTTGCCATCACAGGAATGTGATACATTTTAAAACAGAAAACAGTTCTTTTAAATTGAAATACTATTTCATAAAACTACCGTTTTCACAGTATTTTGGCCAAATAAATTCAGCCTTGACAAGAATGAAATATTTCTTCTTCAGAAAAAAGCAAAAAAAAAAAAAAACACATTTATTTGTACTGTTTTGTCCTTTTGAGATTGATTATAAAGTGGTTTCTTTTTGTATTCCAGATTCCAGAAAAATAATCTTTTTTATTTTCTTAAAGATTAGCATTAGCATTTTATCTGTGGTATATTATTCAGACCACCCCAAGCCAGATTTAAATGAGCAAGCAAACAGAAGACAGCAGTTCCTCCGGCTTGCTTATTGCCAGCAATTCCCAGAGAGTGACTGTAGCGCATATAGAGCAGTGTGAAGGTCATCACCTCTGATTCCAGTTATGTAAGATAAACGGAGACACTGGGGATATGGAGGGAAAATGACAGAGCACAACAAACGCGGACTATCAGAGAAAGACAAAATGGGCAGGTAGATAACAAAACGAGGAGAATAAAATGGAAAGCGAGGGGGAGTTAAATCCGCATGAACGTCAGCGTTTTGAAAAGTAGAAGACAAAGGGCACCTGTCTGTCCACCCAGCTACATCCAGAGGTCATTTTAAAGTACTTTGAATATCCTTTGACTGTTCCTGCGTGATAAATTACTAGCTACACAGCAACAGCATGGTGGGGGAAGGTTTGGGCTTCAATCAGATGACCGCAACCTTGCTATTGACCTGCATTCAGAGTGTGTGGACACAGACTCTGTCGTGACATGGTGATGAATGCAAAGCGCAGGGACGGCATGAGGATGAGGGCAGGATGGAGATGTCATCTTTGAAAAATGGCTCGCTGTGCTTGACTCTGATGTGTTGAAGTACTCACAAATGAGAAAAAACTGTTTCCTGCCAAGCAGCCGGGTCTTTGACAATCCGGCAATCAATCTATTTTGTCAAAAAAAAAAAGCTTCAAACTGCAGAATAAAACTGCCTAACTTTTGACTAGAAGGATTTTCCTGACTAGGGATTTTTTTTCCATGTTAACATTTTCTATGCTCAGTCATTTATCAAATATGATAAATAGCTTTTTGTGGGAACAGCCTATTTAGACTTTTAATTATATATTTATTGTTGTTTTTAGTCAACAAAAAGCAATTGATTTCTTGGTTTCTACAGATTCGTGAACATACAGTAGTCAACATTTAAAGTGGATCAAAAAAGCTTTTCCAAATTGTCCCAAGACAAGAAAGGGCATTGTTAAATCTTTTTAGGACAAGGTTTTGATTCACTTCAAATGTTGACTACTGTACCTTTGCTTGAAAATGATGGCATTTGCATTTATCAGTTATTTTTAAAGGTTTTGTTTATATTACTGACCCATAAACTCATTACTTAGACTCTCAGCCAAAATAGGTATAATTATTCAAAATATAAACAAAGTCCATTTTCTACATAGTAAATGATTGTATACATGAGAAGCTAATTTTAAAGGATGCATAAAATATCCTTAACATATACTGTAAATAAACAAACATTGCATTGTCTCTACATTTTTCAGAGGATATTGCACTTATCAGCTCATACTGGCTATATACTGTAGTTGTGCATGCCCATTTCCTATTTTTTAAAGGTTCAATTAAAGGTTTGCAGTCCTCAAACACTCACAATTAATATTTAAAAACTAATATGAGCTGCATGACTCTGAATAATCTGAGAGTCTATTTTCAAAATCCCGATTCTTCAGTTTACTTTAATTATTAGATTCTGATAAAATGTTGTTTGATGCAATTAATTTATATATATATATATATATATATATATATATATATATATATATATATATATATATATATATATATATATATATATATATATATATATATATATATATATATATATATGTAAATGTAAATGTAATACTTAAAAATAATTCTTTTTAAAAGCTTTTAGTTTTATTGAATGATAGATACTCATTAAACTCAATGAAGGTGAGTAACACTCATAAAGACACTTGTTTCAATACTGGATGAATCTGCATTTTTGAATGAATCTATTTTACTCATTCATTTTGATTACATGATTAGTACGTGAATTTATATGAATTTGACTTTCTGAAACATAAAAAGTGTGGTTGAGAAGACTAAAAACACCAGTGAGTGTATAACTCTAGATTTGAGTCTAGAAATTGGCATGTATCTTTACAAACTAAAACTTCATAAAGATACATGCCAATTTTTAGACTCCAATCCAAACTTATACACTCACCGGCCACTTTATTAGATACACCTGTCCAACTGATGGTTAGTGCAAATTTCTAATGAGCCAATAACATGGCAGTAACTCAATGCATGTAGACATGGTCAAGATGATCTGCTGCTGTTTAAACTGAGTATCATAATGGGGAAGAAAGCTGATTTAAGTAACCTTGAACGTGGCATGGCTGTTGGTGCCAGACGGGCTGGTCTGAGTATGTCAGAAACTGCTGATCTACTGGAGCATCGTGTCAACACCACAGCCTACCTGAGTATTGTTGCTCACCATATCCAACCCTTTGACCACAGTGTACCCAACTTCTGATGGCTACTTCCAGTAGGATAACTCGCCATGTCATAAAGCATGAATCCTATCAGACAATGTACTCAAATGGTCACCTTTGGGATGTGGTGGGAGATTCGCATCATGGATGTGCAGCTGACAAATTTGCAGAAACTGCGTGATGCCATCATGTCAATATGTACCAAAATCTTTGAGGAATATTTCCAGTACCTTGTTGAATCTATGCCACAAAGGATTAAGGCAGTTTTGAAGGCAAACGGGGGTCAAACCCGGTGCTGGTAAGCTGTACCTAATAAAGTGGCCCGTGAGAGTACAGTATGTTTAAATCCAGATTGCACACTTTTAATGATAATTCGTGCAGCTCTAAATATATACATTATAAATAACATCCACCTCTGTAGCCCAATAGACAAAATAACTATTACCATCTGGCTCTGACACATTTGGGCTGAAGTTTGGTGGTGTTTTTTGTTTTGTTTTGTTTTAGTTTAGTTTATCAGTCTGACCATGGGTCAGATTCACTCAGTGCCAGACCATAACAAGCACCAGATAGCAAGGAAGCCCCTATAACTATAAAAAGAAATTGACTATTTATTGCCAATTCATGCTCAGCACATATAAACAGACTGTTTCTTCAAACAAATGCGCTTGTGATTCATGCGACAGCCAGAAAACTCTGGAAACCTGAAAAGAAGATCAAAAGGAACATTTTACCATCTGTTCTGTTCTGAGGGACCTCGGGCTGCTTTAAAAAAACAGGAATCAAGAACAAAAGACAGGAAGGTACAGAATCCTCTGACAGCTTTTGCGAGATCTGTCAAAAGTCTGACTGATGGAAAAAAAGCATCACATCACCTTGGGCTTAATGACTCATTCTATTTCAGTTTTAACCTGACTTGGGTCTGCGTGACCTGCCCTGCCATTCATGAATATTCCATCTGATGGAGTTGCTAAGGCCCACCAGCAAAAGTTTGCCAGGCTGCAAGTACCTTACATAAACGTCTCCCTAAATTATTCATGGGAGGTATGAAAGAACTGGAGAATGTAATGAAATCATACTAGTTTGGCCATGAATCATGATTATCTGTCCACGGGGTGCTGAAGCACTTTGTAAGTGCATTACAAGTGTGCATGTTCAAGAGCTTAGTTCTGTATTGTTCGTGGCTCAGTGAACTGAATCCTACTGAGAAAGATCTTAAAGGAGAAATGTTCCACTTTTAATAGTTTTTTTTAATCAGTGAAACTCAGAACCACCTTTCAGTTCAAAACATATTGAAAGTGATCACTTCAATCGAGATGCATTAAAAATAAGAGACAACTCATTAACTCTGCTTGAATGACAAAACGAAGAAGCAAGGTATTTTTTTTAAAGAGCCCCTATTACACATTAAAAAGGGTCATATTTCGGTTTTATGGGTCTCCAACAACAGGCTGATATGCATGCAAGGTCAAAAAACACTTTCATGGTCTTATAATATGAATTTATTTTTACCTAATTATCCCAGCGACTCCCATATGAATCGTTCAACAATTCATTTGTTCCCAAACCCCTCCTTAGAGCGGAGCTAATCTGCGCTGATTGGACCAATGACAGCCTGTTGCGATTGGTCGACAGCGTTCAGCACGAGACAGTAAAATGCCCAGAGTGGTTTATTAAGCCCCCAGGTCGCCAACATTGGTATAGGATCCGATCGCAGCGGACGCCCGAAACACGCTTCATAGTAAACTTACTAACACCACAGTAAACAGTACCCGGTTCTCAACAGTGTTATTCAGACACCTCAGCGCCGAAAGCAGTGCAGTTAAACACCAGCATATTGCTCTGTTCTTGAGTATGACACACATTCAGGTATTAATCCACACAGCAGCAAAAGCTAAACTATTCTGAACCTTGACCGCTGCAATTGTGTAGGATCAGCTAACGGTGGCCATAGCAACGACAAACGGCAGTGGAATGAGCTCACAAACGCATTTAAATCCGTAAACAAAGCAGCACATGTTGTGTTTTCAACGTGGCATTAGACACGATATGAAAATATAAAGAGTTAACCTGATACAGTACAAGCGGTTACAAGTAACAAAACATGTAGATCATTTCTATTTGCAATCATTGCTGTGGCACCTCTTGCGTGAAGTGTTATATGTACTCAGGGCTTACCTGTACTCTGCTTTGCCCAACAATCCCATCCCCAGCCAGGGGGGTTGTAGCGCTCTTTACCAGCGCTCCTCCTCTGTCCTCTGACAAGCTATCTCTGCAGGCTCCCATCGCGCTCACCCTGAGCCTTCATAAGCCTTTTCAGTGCTGCGCACCAGCCCGAAGCCCAGCGTGCAGCAGCTTGTCTTTGTTTGACTGTGTGCCTAATAAAGTGTCCTTATTTTGCCCACACCCCTGGTGTATTTTCTGTCCATTACAAGATGGAGGAAGAAAGTAATCCATGAGCTGTGTACTGATAGATCGCCCATTGTAAGCGTGCAGATTGCTAAACCACTCCTTTCCCTTACACTTCCAATAATATCCAGGTAAGCACAGCGTCTTCATGACTCATGACTTCAGGATGTGTTTGTCTATGCTGCGGTGTTAGTGGGCAGGGCCGCAGGTTTAAATTTGCGCACGCAACAATTATGTTTCGTATTCACATCACGCCGAAAAGGCTAAAGACTCATTATCAAGACGATTCATTTAAACCACTATGAGTCGACTCTTTTTTTTAGATGAATCAATAGTTTTGAAAACTGTCCACTTTCAAATTTAAGCCTTAGCTGGATAGTTCACTTCACTTAGAGCTGTGTTACACACTACATGGAAGGTCATTTTCAAAAACCATAATAGGGGCTCTTTAAAGTACATTCAACTCAGAATGGCTAAATTATGTGAAACAATGGGGTATATGCACATGGATTTTTAATTTTCAGCCAGCCACAGCCCCAGGGCTTCCGGTGAACTGTCTTTCCATTATAAAATTGCTATGTTTAAGGTCTGATTTCTTTAAAAATCAGTGTTCCCCTTCGGAAGGGGAACTTCAATGCTATGTGGAGACTTCCACTATGGGGATTTCATTCAGAAAGCAAATAGTCTGAAAGAGTATGTAAACGGGCCAATGAAATGCCATTGAGTTGGCAGCTTCAGCATGCGCAGCTGATGCTTGTTGCAATTAATTTGGCTATAAGAGCACAGAGTGAGCAAAGCCAAAGCCTCATTTTCACTTCAGAGACTTCAACAGCCGTCTGAGAGAGTCGATGAGGGTTCCTCCAGCTGAGTTTCAGACAGAGAGTGAACGAGAGCGATCTCCCAGTCCAGAGTGTGTGACACGCAGCGGCAGACGGTCGAGCTGGGTTTCTCCCTTGCCTGGCGTCCTTTGGGTCCGGTCCTCCAGAGCGGTATGTATTGTTGCGAATTTCCTAAAAGAGCAACACGGTCATGCAGCGCGTCTTTTTCAAGACGTCGCTCTGACTGTGCGTTTCTGGATGCAGTGGTTTTCTGTCCTCGGATGATGTGCACGAGCATGGCGTTTCATGTCTGCGGGTCCAGCATGTTAATGCGGTGCTCGCGAGCAGTACATCACTGCGGTGGCATGTCTGTGGCGCAGTTAAGATCGCGGTTCGCTTTTGCAAAAGAGCGACCCACCCCAGTTGTCCCCCGCTCTGCGGTGGGCACTCGGGCAGATCTGAGGGTTACAGTGGGAGTAAATCTGCCGCCCTCGGGCTTGCGGACCTCTCGCTCCTCCACGCGCTCCATCCAAGCTTCGAGTGAGAGAAGCGCTCCATCCCCAGATGGCCGCTCTCTCACTTGATGACACCGAGGCTCAGATGTCCACCGCTGCATCGGAGGTGGGCTGTCATGATCTGATGAAGTATCCCCTCCCTCCGCTCCCTTCCCTCAGGAGCGAGCATGGCGGCGGATCTAGAAAAAGACATGATAACCGTGCTTTCCCGGGCTGTTCTGGCCGCGGGCCTGGAGATGGTTTATCCCCCAGCCCCGCAGCCGGACCGACTTGTTGGGTGTATGTGGAGGATTAAAAGGCAAGACCTTCTAGCCTCCCATCCCTTTCTTCCCACAAGTGCACAGTGGGCTCACGCAATCTTAAGGAACTTTTCTCTGCCTGATCTGCGTGCGCCTCCACCTCACCACCCTTAAGGGTGGAGCAGCCAGGGAGTACGAGTCGATTCCCCAGATTGAGAGTGCCATCACGGGCCCACGTGGTGCCTTCTTCTGCTGGAATTAGCCTCATCTCCCATCCAAGGCGTGTCGCACTTCTGCCTCCCTCCGAGCCAGAGCCCACACAGCCGCGGGCCATGCTGCTTCCACCCCGCATGCTAGGGTCCATGCGCGCGTGCTGGCCCAGCTGCACGAGGGTGGTTCCGACCCAGGCTTGTTACAAGCCCCGCACCGCACCCGACTGAGCTCCACGGACCTTAAGTCCGCTGACCGTGCCCTGGGAAGGACGATGGCCACATTAGTGGTCCAGGAGCGCCACCTCGAGCTAAACCTGGCAAAAAATATGCGCGGAGTCGACAAAGTTCACTTTCTTGACTCCCCCATATACCAGTCTGGCCCGTTCGGCGACACCGTTGGTGGATTCACCCAGGAATTCACTGCGGTGCAGTCGGATACGATGGGCTATCAACCCTTTCAAAACCTTTCTCTCACACCTCCAGCCCTCCCCTCCGGAGTCTGGGTGCAAGGTGAGTGAATCTCTCGCCTCCAGCTCTTCTGCGGGACCCCAGCGCTCCCCGGATCAGCACTCCCACTCCGCGCTGCCCCACTGCTGGTACGTCAGCGATTGTAGCGATGCAGTCATTAGCGAGGGCTCTGCCTGCCTGGTTAGCATGGCCCAGCCCTTTGCGGTGGCTCATACACACGATCAGACTCGGCTACGCGATTCGATTCGTGAAACGGCCTCCCAAGTTCACGGGGGTGTATGTCACAAGGGTCAGCCCTGTGCCCGCCCCTGTCTTGCGAGAGAAAATTGCTGTCCTACTGGCGAAGGATGCAATCTAACCGATCCCTCCAGCCAAGATGGAGAGCGGGTTTACAGCCTGTGCTTCATCGTACCCAAAAGAGCGGTGGGTTACGGCCAATCCTAGATCTGCGCATTTTGAATCGCTGTCTGCACAAGCTGCCGTTCAAAATGCTTATGCAGAAGCGCATCCTCCGATGCGTTCGTCCTCGGGATTGGCCTGCAGCAATAGACCTGAAGGACACGTACTTCATGTCTCCATACTCCACGCCACCGTCAGTTTTCTGCGGTCTGCGTCAAGCGAGCCAGGCAATACAAGTCCTCCCCTTCAGGCTCTCTATGTCTCCGCGGGTCTTCACCTTCGGCTCGCGGGCATCTGCATACTCAATTATTTCGGCGACTGGCTGTTTTTAGCCCACTCGTGGGAGCAATTGACTATGCACAGGGACAAGGTGCTCCAGCACCTCCACCTATTGGGGTTTCAGGTCAACCGAGAAAAGAGCAAACTCACCCCCGTGCAGAGGATCTCTTTTCTCGGGTTGGAGCTGGACTCGGTCAACATAACAGCGCGCCTCTCCGGAGAGCGCGCTCAGCTAATGCTGAACTGTCTGAGAGAGTTTGACAGCAAAATAGTGATCCCACTGAATTTTTTTAGAGGCTCCTGGGGCATATGACATCCGCAGCTGCTGTACGCCGCTCGCATTACTCTATATGAGACCACTTCAGCACTGTCTTCACGATCGAGTCCCCAGATGCGCATGGCACATGGGCATACACCGAGTGACTGTAACTGCGCTGTGTCGCCGTGCCCTCAGCCCCTGGAACGACCCCTCGTTCCTACAGGCCTGAGTGCCTCTAGGACAGGCGTCCAGACATATTGTCGTTTTGACAGATACTTTGAGCACTGGCTGGGGGGCCGTGTGTTGCGGGCATGCAGCTGAAGAAACCCAGTTGCATAGGCAATCGCCTAGAGCTGTTGGCAGTGTTCCTCGCTCTCTGCCGTTTTTTACCGGTGCTGGAGCGCCAACACGTGCTGGTGAGGACGGACAGCACGGCCATGGTGGCGTATATCAACCGTATGGGGGGTATCCGCTCTCGCCGTCTGCTCCCCCGGAGTCATACAAGTGAATCGCTGCATTCCATTTTTCCCCACCAAGCTCAACTGTGCAGCCCATTCGCTCTCATGGCAGTTTCGCCTGGGAAAATGGAGACTCCAACCCCGACTGGTCAGCTGTTATGGGCTGTGCCTTTCTCCCTGCAAAGTCCACTGCTACACAGCTGGCCCCGGGGCGTGTGTAATACGTATTTCTCCAGTGAGCCTACTCGCACAGATACTGTGTAAAGTCAGGAAGGTCGAGGAACAGCTCTCGTATTGCGCCTCTCTGGCCCAATCGGACCTGCTTTCAACTCTCTCCTTGTGATGGCCCCTCCCTGGCACATCCCCTGGAAGCAGGGGACAGGCATGGTTTGGCACCCGCGCCTAGATCTATGCCTCACGTATGGTTCATAAATGGAGCGCGGAGGACTTAGGTGACCTACCGATTAGGTGGTTAACATCGTCACTCAAGTGCCCACGCCCTGAAGTGGAGTCTATTCGCTGTGTGGTTTTTCCCTGAGAAGGAAACTTCGAACATGCCAGATCAGACTGATGCTATCCTCCTTTAGTTGGCTGGAGCTAAGGCTGTCCCCTCCGCTCTGAGGGGTTGGCGTTACGATCATCCCCACTCTGAGGATGCGGCGATGGCGGCGCGCTGAGAAGCATCGTCTCATCATCCAGTTCCCAGAGGTGCGAGACATGGATATTAATTCTTCCTGTTCCCCTCTTATACCCACTTGGAGATCTCTCTTAGGAGAGGTCTGCTCAATCACTCGTATCTTTAAGATTTCTGTCCAGGTAGACAGCTCTGCTGGTCGCGTTCGCATTGGCCAAATGGGTGGGTATCTGGAGGCATTTTCGGTCAGCAAAATGTGGCAGCGTTTTGGGCTGGCCCACTCTCACGTTTACCTGAAACCCCGGCCCACCTAGGTGCCCTAGGTTCCTACAGCATTCCTTCAGCTACGTGAACCTGCAAGCACTGCCCACGGAGGAGGCAGTCCCAGCCCCTTTATTTGCTGTGTCCTTCGCACTTTGCGTATTATACGGACCATACTCAGCTCTTTATCTGTTTTGTGATCAGCAGAAGGGAAGTGCCGTATCCAAACAGAGGTTGGAACAAACCCACTGAACAGTGAAAGCTATCTCCCTCGCTGATCTGAGCCAGGGCAAGCCTTGTCCCCCAAAAGTGAGAGAGCGCTCCTCGAAGCGCGCATCCTTTTGGGCGTTAGCACACGACACCTCTCTAACAGACATTGTAGAGCTGAGGGCTGGGCCACACCTATTGCGAGATTTATTAATCTTGTGGGGAGCCGATTTCCTCACGCGGTGAATGAGAAATTCGGTTTGGTGTTGTAAAACGCTTGCTGGGCCATTCTCTCTAACACGGAGATACGTGCGCTTTTTCACTCTGTCAGTAAAGTTCCCCGCTTGGCGAACCCTGCAGATATTCCTCCAAGGCCCCCAGCATCTGACTCAGCGGAGGAGTCAGGCGCTGGCCCGTTACGTTGTTGGTATGCCCGCTGGTCAGCCCGCGTTCTGGTTATAGGTGCCCACTATGTGCGATCACCACTAGGCGATCCCATATGCTTATACTGCCACGGTGCAGTCCCCCCTCACAGGCGGACCCGTGTCTTCCCTCACCGCTAACCATCCTATATTCATATGTGTACTCCCCCTTCTCAGGGCTCCCCACTTGGGTAGCAGGTGGCCTCCGCAGCGTCCTCCATATCGGGACTGCATGCTTTCCCAACGTACTGTCATATTAAATTCCTAGAGATTATTCTAGACGCACTTGCGGCTCCCGAAAAATATATCTAAATCTGTAAATCTTCCGTTGAAGTGGGATAAGTAAGGGCCAGGGAACACATTGGAAGACCGCGCCTCTGGTGATGAAGGTGCGCTCATGCTCTCTTTTTGCCTGGCAAACCTCTCATCGGGGGCGAAGGTAAGGTTCAATCATTATGGCGTTTTCCATACATTTTCCCATAGTGGAAGTTTCCACTAGGGAGGGGGAGGGGCGGGGGGGTTGGGGGGACGGAAATGCTATGTTCCTTCGTCATAATGATTTCTGAATGAAATCCCCATAGTGAAAGTTTCCACATAGCATTTCCGTTCCCCCCCTCGTAACCAGAGCGATCTTCACTGTATGATAGATATACCATATGAAGTGGGTTGCAGACCGGACAAGAAGCACAGCATTAAATACCCTTTTCCCCTGCCATGTCTTTAAAATATGACAATTTATTTTATCACAGTATTTTTACCACAGTGTTAACGAGATACCTTTCATCTCGTTTTATGATTAAACAACTACATGAAAAAGAGTTTTGAACTCCTAAATACCTCATTACTTCAACTTAAATTGAGTAAGTTCACAGTACTCATATAAATTAGTTTTTTAACTCAAATAGTTTGTAGCAATCGGTTTCCTCAAACGGTTTGAGTTGCCTTAACTTATTGGGTTTTACAGTACTCAGTTGATTTGAGTTCTCTTCATTTATTGGGTTTTACTGTGCTCAAATTGCTTCCTTTACTCAAATGGATTAAGTTCACAGTACTCCTTAGGATTCGTTTTTGAACTTAAGTATTTTGTTGCAATCGGTTTCCTCAAATAGTTTGAGTTATACTCCTTGACTAATGTTCTGTTTTTTGCCTTCAATATACTGTAGTGTGCAGCTTATTTGGACATGAAAAAAAAGGCATCAGCAAAATGTCACATCAATAGTCATTTGTCATGGTCAATTGCAAAAAACTTGAGTCTTTTGTTTACATGACAACAGCATCTTTGAGGTATAAAGATGGAAACATTTGAAAATGGGCCTCAAAGTGCAAGTTTTTAAAACTAATACTGCTATCATCTTCATGTTAACAACAAAAATAAGAGCTTGTAAAACCTTATTCTAAAGGCTGGAAACGTCTGTCTTTAAAACAATGCATTCCAAGGTGAAGGCATCAAAGCACATCTGCATCCTAATCCGATCGATTTTTGCAGGCAATATCAATATCGATGTATCCTTCACTGCCTTTGATATCACATAATCCTGTGTGTTCCATGTTCCATTTTTTAGCTCTGTCAGTTGAGATGTCTGAAAGCAGAGCTTTGTTATTAATTGTGTGTAAATGTACACTTTTAACTAACTTTTATTACTTTTGATGTTATTTCTAGTGAGAAGTTAGTGTTGTACAGTAGTAATTAATAAATATTCCATTAGTAATCACTAAAGCTCTCTCTATTTTGTTACAGATCATTAATCTATTATGCTGCCTCACAAGTCTGTTCGAAATCAGTTTTGAAAGGTAAGGATCAACACAGTCTACATGTTCAGCCTATATGCCATGCATGAGTACTTGTGCATTATTTGTTTCTTTACAAAGTGACATGCTAAAAGATTTTTGCATATCAGTGTGAATGGGGACAGTTTTAAAAATGACTAATTTAAAATGATCTGAAACAACACAATTCCCAATGATCTGAAAAAACAGTTTTTTTTAGGACAACTTATTTGTTTTATGTTCAATCCACTTAAATTTGTAAAAACGATTAAGTGAACTTAATTCTTTCATGTTGTCCCAACACAAATAGATTGTGTGGAACCCAGCATTTTTTGCAGTGCATGCAACACTTTAAAAAAAAAAATTCAAGAAAATTTTTTTTGGTGTTTAAAACATAAAATAGTAGGTGTATATAGTAGTTATTTTCATTGCATCTTGTCTGGTTATACTCAAGGCTTAGCTGTTTTAGTATCAAATCATACAACAGAAGACAGCCAAGACTTGCCTATGGGACTCTGACTGCACTTTTAGGCATTTGGATTTAAAAGAAAAATGAAAAATTAATGCAAGTTGAAAGCTAAATTTCTTAGCTCGTCTGAATCATTTAGTTCGAAAAATATGCTTCTAGCTAGCTTGCTGATTATATTTAACAATACTAAATTGTGCCATCTGCTTGCACTCTCTTAAAAATTAGTTTTATTTTATTGCCATTTTTATTAATCAGATCCCCCCTAAAACACAAGCTTGTAAAAGTTCTTAAAATATATTTGTGTAAATACTTTTTTTTTTGTTACTTTTTTTTATTGAGAACTTTTTTACATTAAAAAATATACAGTTTTGCTGTATTGCACATGAAAGAATAAACAAATACAAAAATAATAATACGTAAATAAAAAACACAACATTGGGGCTACTTTGTTCCAGATTCAATGTTCAACAGTTGTTAACAATGCAATAATCAATCCATTTCCTTTTTCCATTTACTTCCAATGTTTTAGAAATAAGTCCTTTTTAAGTCTCAAAATAAATGTCTGTTCTTCCATATTGCTTATTTCCTTCACAATTTCTGTAATTTCCTAATAGAGGGGGTGTCATGCTTATACCAGTATCTGGTAATACTCTTCATGCTTGCCACATTTAATATATTTACAAGGTAAACATCCTCCCTCACTACCACCTCTTCCTAGTTTCCAAGATAATTTGTAATAAAGTCTTTTGGTATATGGTATCCTAAGATCTTTTCCATTTCTGATAAAACCTTGTTCCAGAAAGGTAATATTTTTGTTCCAAAAAATATGAAGATGATCTACATCAACCTTCCCACATATTCTCCAACACATTTGAGGTGTGGACAATTGTTTGTTTTTAATTTTGGGGGTAATGAAAAAACTTATCAGATTTTTCCAAGCAAATTCTTTCCACCTCTGCGAACAGGTAATTGTATGTTGTATCTTACAGGCAGAAAGCCATTTTTATATTGGAATTTTTTCTGCTAATTCTCTTTTCCATTTCTGCCTAATGTAGTTTGTGAAATATTTTCCATTCTCCCTAAGGGGTTGGTAGAAAGAAGAAATTATTTTACAATTATTTTTTGTATAAGAATCTTAGTTTTCATAATTAATTCAAATCCGAAATGTCTTTTGTTTTATATCCCCTTTCAAAGTAATCTCGAATTTGCAGATAGCTGTAAAAGTCTTTATTGTCCAAATTATTATACATTTTTAATTCTGAAAAACGTTTAAATTGTCCTTGAGCCACAAATGTACATAAAGTTACATTTTTTAAAGTTATGGTCCAATGCCACCCATCTTAGCATTATAATATGATCTTGTAGGTAGGTTATACTGCTCAATCAGTTTGAACCATACCTTAAGCGTGGTAACTGTTATTTGATCTAAGCTTCCTTAAAATACGTTTTTAAAAATCTGCAGAAACCTATCAATAATCCACTAATCCATAATAATCGACTATCAAAAATAACACACAAGTACTAGGATAACAGTTTAAAGTTTAGATAAAACCACTGATGTTTATGATAAAGATCAAAATCACCATCATGTGCATTTAACGACGCTCAAAAATGAAAGTTGTAGGCAGCAATTACATTATTTAACCAATAGGTGGCAACAACCAGCCATTAAAAAATATGCCACTGAATTATTCTTCAAAAATGACACATCTAGGAATAAAACATGAGGTTTTATGAGTGAATAACTGAATCATTTATAGAAAATTGGACTAAATATACATTTTATACTAAATATACACTTTATACATTTTAGCGTTATCGGCAACAGTAGTAGTAACAGGGAATTTTTTACAGTACTGAATATTTTACCGTTTATTTTTATTCAGCTGATTATCTCTTCATTGTATTTTGAATAAAATCACAGGTTCTAAGTTCTGTTTGTTAAAACCAAATGTTTCTTGCAGTTCTGTTTTTGTAATATATGGAAACCAAATGACATTTGTCTCCACCCCTATTTGGCTGATCCAAAAAATGGTCCGATCCGTGACTAAAAAAACCATAATGTGATCCGAACCGTGAGATTTGAGCTCTGTTATAACTCTAATCAATAACCTTTTGTGCATTCAAAAAAAGTTCTTCATGAAACCATAAATTCCAATAAGAATGTTTATTTTGAAGAGTAAATAAGCAAAATGAGGTAAGGACTACACAATCGTGTCTGTAAGTCATTGTAGATGAGACACGGGTGGCAAACCTCATCTCTTGACACTTACAAATGAGCCTCTTCATAAATTCACCAATTCCTCCTATCTCCGCCAGCCTGATTCATATCTTACACACCTCCTGACCTGCTCACAGCTGGCCATTTTCTTAAAGGTGAATAAAATATAAATGTGAAGTATAAGAGAATAAATAGTTTATTTTTTTCAGGTCTAACAAAAGCCATTTGAAAGCAGCATAAATCATAATTACATGTTGCAACATCGGGCAACATGAGAAGTGCTTTGTGACTGGGAATAGCTGAGAGGCTAACGTGATTCACCTCCCAACGTCAGACCCTTAAATTAGCTCCCGCAGACAGTCTCCCACCAGGAAAAAAGGCGGTGCTGCTAATTAAGTGCACAATAATCAAGTCAAGGCTCCAAACAGAGTAGAAAAATGAAAAGATGGGGCAGTTGCTGTAAAGGTCCACTGTTGGTTCCTGCCAATATTTCTTTTCAAGGAATGCTTAAAGCATGATGCAGTCAGCCATCCCACATACGCAATGCAACTAGGTACAAATAATGTCCGGCTTTTTGAACAGCAAATCGTATTCTGAAGCATTGTGATGTGGCATATTCTTTATTTTGCTAAATTGCAAAAGAGTTTAGCAGAGAAAACTATATGGAATATTATTACACAAACAACTTGCAGGATAACATTGTATGTCCTCACTAAAACTCAGACTGTTCATTTGTTTTGTTCAACTAGCAGCTAGTTTCTAGAACTGAAAGTACATTGATTGTTTCAGAACAGATGAATAAATGTAAAATTACATTACATTATTACATTTTTGTAGATATGTTGCTATTCCTATAATATTTATAATTAATATTTTATTTATTATACGTTTTGGCCATTACAAGACTGGATATGCTATTTTGTAATATTAATAGCTCTAAAAGTAATACAATTATCATAATGAATACCTTTTCCCCCCAAAATTAAAAAGTTGTAGAAAGTAAAATGTTACACAATGCCAGTTTAATTATATAAACCAATGTTGGAGTTTAATTATAACTTTTAGCTAATGTTAATTGAGTACATGTACTTAATTAAAAAAACATATTGGCAATTTTCCGTCGTAATTTAAATGAATAAAAAAAAATACAGAATATCTAGAGAATACTGAATTAATGTAGTACATTGTGCCCTATGTTAATTATTTATTAATTATAAGCTATCATTATTGTTATTATGGCAAGTGGTTATTTATAATTTACTGAAACGTTAAAATGATGATGTCAAATGAAGTGTTACCAAAAGCACATCTTTTATACTATACATTATTTTATAAGGCATTTATGCTTAGTATTATTGTCATCACATATTATTATCATTTTAACCCTTTAACTACCCCACCAAGAAAAAAAATGTTTGGATTGCATTTCTTAACTCCTAATGTCGCTAGTTAACACACTCAATGCATTTTTTTTTTCAACACATCCAATAATTTCTAAAATATCAGCCTCTAGCAAATGGTTGATATATCAGTTTATGGTAAAAGTACCGGAATTAATACATATACTATGAAAAAAAAACTACAAATATGAAGTGAATGACCTATTTGTTTTTAAAAATATTTAATAAATCACCTTTATTTTTTGAAGTATGCCATAAAATATTCCAGATTATCATTTAACATGTTTTCTTGTTGTTGTTGTTTTACAATAAAACCAAAATCAAGTGTAGTAGTGCAACAGGATTATGTTTGTTTGATTTTTTTGTAAACCAGCAATGATGTGTGTGTAAGCCATTATTTAAAACGGTGATTCTTTAAATGACTTTAACAGTCATTATTTAAAACAGTAAAAACATGGTCAACCGTTTGGTAGAGGGGCAGTCAAAGGGTTTTGTTTTCCATTTTCCATTTATTTTCCATTCTTTGACCATTTTAAAAACATATTTCCAAATAAATTAACATCTCCAAGACTTCTAATAATGAAAAATTAAGCTCCAGCAGTTTTGTGCCTGTCATTCCATTTCATGTGAGTTAAATGTTTCATTTATTATCCTGTTGAAAAGGCGCTTCAGCACCTGGAGCTGTCCAGTGCATCGTTACAAATGACCGTCTGCTAAACCACATAACAACAGACAGAAGACCTGCACAAAACATTCACATCCCAGCTCTATTATAAATAGCACTCTTTCAAACACTCAAATGCTGTAGTCTTGAACATCAGAGCCACGAAACAATTATATTAAGTGAGATTAGCTATCACTCGCCACATCAGCTCAATATAATGCGGTCGTGTCTCATTACACAACACTGCAAACCCATGATGCCGTCGATATATTCCTCTAAGTTTTCTGGCTTATATCAACTGTAGCGTATCATAATGTAAACTCTTTCTTTCATAAAGGACAAAAGTGAGTGTCGGAATGTCATCTCGAGCATTATCCTTCATGCACGGGTGCTCTACAGAGAGGAAAAAGTTATTTATAGTGTAGTACGGGACAAACCACATAACCCGCTGCTGTTTCTGCAGGTCATAATTGGAATCAAATATAAATGTAATAGCTAGTATATACAGTGTAATAGTATAATAATAGAAGCACATATACAGTCATTTGCATGATTTAATCCCAACATGATTTAATCTTATCAATTACAGCGCAGTTTTTCTTGCATTTGGCGATCTACACTTGCAGCAGCAAAGCGATGCTGGTGTCAAACACGCAAGCGCATCCTTTTGTTTCAGCAATCCGGTGTTTATTGTATTTGTGCAATGCTAAAGATGACTATATGGGTGCATAACGAACACGCAACGCTTCCCGTGTCGCCTTGCGCTGTATTTACACGGACATTTGTAAAGCGCTCTGTAAAACATGGCTGTGCGCTGTTTGCCACTGTAAAGCCCGTAATGATGTAACCCGCACTGCAATATTCCACACACAAGCAATATGCATATCCTGTGAATAATAAGCACACTCACGGTGGTTTATAGATCCGTCGTTTGCCGTCATGTCTTCAGTGAAGGGCCAGACACTAGAGAAGTGCTGGAGGATGATGAGGCTGATGCTGTTGTTGGTTCAGATGCGCTCAGTGAGGGATCAGAGAGAGAGGAGTTTGAGCGCCACTGCTGAAGATTCAATAGAAAACATCACCGACAACCCTCATGTCCTGCTCAGATGGGCTTTACTTCCTGGTTGTTTCGGGTCCTATAGAGAGTCCTGCTTGCGGTGTGGGTAAAAACAATAACATTCGTTTCAAATCATAGTAATTTAACCTGTTATTTTCCTTTCAAACCGTTTGTGTTTTTCATTTGACCTAATTAAAGCCAATTGTGCATAAATATGCCACAGTGCTCAGCATATATAAGTACACCCTTACAAATCTATCTTTTAAATTCGTGTTTCTAATAGGAAGTTATACAATTTGTGCATATATATTAGATTAGTTAGTATTGAAGCCAAATCTGGAGCTTATCTAACAAAATAACTAACGATAATGGTGCAAAAACTAGTACACCCAAATTTATATGTTATAGAAAAATATTAAATACAAATTTTTAAAAGAGGAAAAATCAAGAGAAGCAAAAAAAAAAAAAAAACAGAAACATTTAGTTGAAAATTTGTAGGTTGTAATTTTTTTTGCTATATTTTGCTTGAATTTAAGTGTATTATCTTTCAATTTCTAAATATGTTTGGTGACTAAAATATTATTTTAATAAATATATCTGTTTAATAAATCTGTTTTGTTTAAATGCACCAAAATACATTGCCTATATTCACAGAGAAATGAATAAAAATATTCATTTTCAAAATGGGGTGTATTCAATTATGTTGAGCCCTGTATATAGGAACAAATTATGGTCAGCTTGTTGAAAACCCCCCAAAAATAAATAATATAATACAGGAATGAGAGCTGCAAAACTGCATGGCATACTGTGTATTCAGTCAACAACATTAATATAAGTGATATTACTATACATTTAACATACATAATTTTTAGAAAATAAAGAAGCCATATACAAATTTAATACACAATTTCACCAAAAATACTGTATGTATTAGCGGATGCAATGGGAAGTTTGATATAGAACCATTTCCTCAATTAATCTTTCAGTCAGGTGTTTTATAGGAACCATTTTTCTTGGTGTGAAAAATATCGAAATAATCTAAAGCACACTGCTTCAGAATGCAGTCTGTTGACCCTCAGGGGGCCTCATGGGGGCTGCTTGGTGGTCTGTAGATATATTTACACACACACACACACACACACACACACACACACACACACACACACACACACACACACACACACACACACACACACACACACACACAAGCATGCACACAATACATTTACTAAATCAATTCTAAAATGAAAATAGATTTAACTTTTATGTAAATAAAATATATGAGTTTACTTGTCTATTGTATATTGTATGTATTTTTATTTAGGTATACTATAACAATAACACATTAAGACAGAATTATGACAGAAATTCCTTAACCTTTAAAAATATACATGTTTTAGGATGATAAAAGATGTGGATTTATACATAACTTCAATCGATTTATTGTAAGTTCAATTGATTCTGGGGATTCGGGTATTATTTGTTGTGAAAACAGCTATTGAATAGGAATGGTCTGAAAGCGAGCCTGACATTTGGCTCGAAGCTGTTCCATTCAAACAGGGCACAAAACAGCACATCAATGGCCCGTGTCTGACCATGAAGGAAATTTCCACTGGGCATGTTTTATTCTCTCCAGGCCCCCAGGTCTTAATGGTTTGGAGTTTACACCCCAAATGTTTATAGAAAAATTACAACTGGTCTGATAATTTTAGCCATGAGTTTTAAAAAAGGGTTCAAATAAACCATTTAACAACCTTGGCTTTATTATAACGATAAAATTATTTTATTTCCCCAAACAAATAGAATGCCATTCCAGGAAAGATTCTTCTAAACAATGCCAATTATTCAGTTCTTCTATTTGCAACAATAGCAGAACCATTTATGGTGCTAAACAGAATCTTTTCTCTTAAGGTTTCATAAAGAACCATGCTTGAAAGTTCTATATCTTAATGGTGTTTTTAATATGAAAAATAAATGTTCATCAATATTAGTATACTCATTTCATTAGTAGTATTCGTAGTATTAGTTTTACTTTTATATATTATTCATTTGTGGCAGGAAGAGCATCCGCCACATAAAATATATGCCAGCATAATTGGTGGTTCATTCCCTGCATTGACTTCTGATAAATCAGGGACTACGCCAAAGGATACTGAGTGATATTATATAATAATATCTGTCATTCTTTAGTTTATCCATTTGATCTTAAATCCTGTAGTCTCTGTACTTTTTACTGATGTGAATTTGTAGCAAAAATGACAATGCTATAACAACAGTTATAAGCTGAATACCTTGATAAATGACAATTGACACTGATCAAGAATAATACAAGTAACACCAAACAGAAAGAGAACATATATGCAATGAAGCCCAATTTCCTGTGGAATATTTTTACAATCATATGATGCATTAATGTCCAGCATTAAATGTATATTTTGGTGTAATTTTTCAATTGTTAATGTAAAAACAAATACAAAAAAACTTATGTTTGATAGCTGTCACACATTTTATTGTAAACTAAAACACACACACAATATATATATATATATATATATATATATATATATATATATATATATATATATATATATATATATATATATATATATATATATATATATATATATATATATATATATATCATTTATTTGTAAAACATTTCCAGTTTGAAGGTAAAAATGTATAGAGATTTCAATAAATGTATGAACAATTCTAAAGAGAAATGTTTAATAGTGAAAGGTATAAAACAATATAAAACTGACCACACGGTGGCGCAGTTGACCACTTGCTGAACTAGAGCTTTATGTTTGAACATATGGGAAACGCTATTCATAATTATTTAATCATGAAACGAGCCACTACGTGTTGATTTATCTGGGTCTCCTATGTGGGAAATCGCCTCCAACCCCCACAATGTTTAAGCTGAATCGAGTCCATTGAACTTATATTATATTATAGACTTGCGTAACTTATAAAATTAAGTTAGAACTTGATTAACTTGGTTTAGTACGTTACAATGAACTAAAACATATGTTGTCATGACTAATTGATCATATAATGTTTACTGTGCATAATTATAGCAAATGCATATATGCATAAATAAATGCAAATGCATCTGCTGATCAGTCTCAGTTTATTTATTTTTAAAGATGCTTAATTCAAGATTTGTCCAATTTTGTCATACATCTAAGGTCATAGCCCATTAAGAATGGCAAATATCTGGTTTACTCAGCCGACAGCTGCCTCGAAAGAAATAGATCAAGGGAAATATGCATGACTGGCTTGTTTCTTATGGAGACTGTCCTTGTTATGCAAGAATATATTTGGCCTGGTAGACTTTCATAGAACATAATGTCCTCAACCACACCTTCATCATTTAAAACAGTAAACCTTAATCATGAAAATTTGTTAATTGATATCATGGATTTGTCCTTGTATCTGTTCTGAAAAAATGAGTGGAGTGAAAATATATTTAAGTGTTTTGGGAAGTTCTAAAGCCACCGTTTTTATCATTAATCTAAGAGTTGTTTCCATAATTATCCTAATTTTACGATGAATCATTCAGTTTTACTAACTGAAACTCATTTATTACATCTGCTTGCCTTGCTGCACTTCATTAATCTACAAATTGTGGCAATTAGACTCCAGTAAAATAATATTTACAATATGCCAAAATAATAATATAACTACATTATAATTAACACAATACCTTCCTTCTGATATGCTCATTACAGTTTAGCATGTGGAAAAACAAATGTGATTCTTATACTTCGTATGAGAGATCACACATTGCTCAAGCAATACACACACGTGTTTATGTAGTGTTGAATGATTATATTTATAGGGTCGTGAGCAGCATATGGCCCTGCCTCCGAATTCTATTGGCCAGATCTGGATTAGTAATATGAACCTCACGTTCTGATTGGCTGTTGGGTGTTCTTGGAAAAACAGCTGCCTCGTAGACCATCATATACATCGCAGTGCATGCAATGTAAACATCACAGCTATTGATAAACTGGATATCTGCAGCAGCTAATACTGATCTCTACCCGACCAGAGAAATGAAGTTCGTCAGGTTTATAATGAAGAATGCTGCGCTGGCCAATGTGCCTCATCACATCGAACACTTCTCCAAATTTTCACCTTCTCCACTTTCGATGAAACAGTTTCTTGATTTTGGTGAGTATACTTTATCTACTTTGTTATTTTGGTCTGGTATGAAATCATATGCTATGAAGAAATAGCTTTATGTCAAGCGCTGCCAATGAAAGTGGTCGTGTAATGTCAGCCAGTTGCAGCAGTTGTATCTCTTCATATTATTTTCTCTATTATCCTCAATTACGAGCATAGCTTTGTAACGTTAGCTGCTTTAAACGTATTTAGTGTTATTAACATCTGATTTATGATTATTATGCGCTGCTTTACCAGCGGTGTGTAGTAATATAGAACAATGTGTACCTTTTGATTCGGCTCTTTTTAGTGAACTGAACTGATTCAAAGAATCAATCTGAATTTGTTTACGAATCTTTAACGGTGCACTCACAAAGAGGACAGAATAATGAACTATATAATTTGAAACTAAGCATATAGTAATACTGTAATAGTCGAATAGCAGATGACATAAAAGGCAACAGAATTGTTTTTTTTTTTCGGTGTGACTGTATTTTAGTGCGTAAATCAGGCAGAAATACGTTAGTTTTTTTAGTTACGTCTATCATGGATGCAGCTGTGACACACAAACAATATTAAACATTGCTAATAACACTTTTTCATGAAAAAAAATGTAGTTTTTTTGTTTTTAGATGTTTAAAAAGCATCACATACTATGGGATTGAACCAGTTTTTTAAACGAACGGTTCAAAAGAACCGATTCGTTGAAATGACTCACAAATCTAATCACTACTGTTCATACGAGCGAAGTGTTGCGTCATTTTACAGCTGCTGTCTTTGTCCTGCACCACTACAATGTTTATGCACTTCTGTTTGCCTGTCTTATTGTTTGTGTATGTCTTTGAGTCCTGAACAAAAACATTTCATTATTAATGTTTATGATATATCTCTGTCACGTTGACAAGCGTGTCATGTTTATTTTTGTTTTACGTGTTGCTTTCTTCCAGGCTCTACCAATGCATGCGAGAAAACTTCTTTTGTTTTCCTGAGGCAAGAGTTGCCCGTTCGTCTGTCAAACATCATGAAAGAAATCAACTTGCTCCCCAAAAGATTACTTACCACACCTTCTGTACAAATGGTGCATAGCTGGTGAGTTGCACAGCATTTTACTACATATATAAACTAATCCATCCCGATTGCTGCAACGACGGATTGTTTAAAAGACGATTATGGCCAGAGGAATGCATTTTATTTTTAGTACGCTTCGTAAACACTTGAAACTAGGCCAAACTTTGAACTTGGAGAGAGAGAGAGAGAGAGAGAGAGAGAGAGCATTTTGAACTTTCACCTATATATTCAGCTTGGTGGGATAGACTTCAAGAAGGGATTCTGCTGTGAACTTTGTCCTACTTTCACTGCCTCGTGCTTGACCGCGTCACACTCCCCTCTTGTTGTTGCCTTTTCTGAAGTGTGGAAACTTGGAAACCTGGCCATAGCCAAAACAAAACAGTCTAGCATTAATATGCATGGCATGAAACTGTTTAACGGTTGTTTTCCTCAGATGTTAGGCCATGTCTTTGTGCCACATCTGTTTATCAGTGTGGTGTCATCTCTATATAATTATACACTGTAAAAACATACATATACACTGTGTCCCAACACAAATCAATCAAGTTAACCTCATTGTTTTTACAAATCTAAGTGGATTGAACATAAAACAATTAAGTGGACCCCCCACACCCAAAAAAAAAAAAAAAAACTTTGTGATCGTGTTGATTCAGCTCATTTTAAATAAGTAGTTTGGACTACTAGTTTGAAGCAGAAAAAATATTTTCATGGTATATTTTTATTTCTCAATATGTTTAATTTTTATTTAATTCCAAAGATAAATAAATCAAATAAGTAAACAAAAAGTTGCCTGAAAAGTTTCTGAAAACACAGGACAAACCTATTTTATTTTAAATGCAGTCTTCACAATAACCTTGTTTTAATATTTTAAAATTCATTCACATCAGTTTAACCCATGCTTTTGTTTGTTGCAAAGGTATATTCAGAGTTTGATGGAGATCTTGGAATTCCTGGAGAAAAGTCCAGATGACCACAGTGTATTAGAAGAGTAAGTAGGAACGTAAATAGTAAATTTTATAAAAAAGTCTAAATGAAAACAAGATATTCTATTTTCCACCCAGTTTTAGAACCTGTTTTTTTGACATTGTTTGGCTTTTTTATTACATTTAGATATGAAAGACATGAAATTAGTCTAACAAAAAATTCTACTTTTTTATTATTTTCCAATTTCATGTTAAATATGACATATTTCATTGCATATTTTCACACTCTTGATTGTGCACACAGGTTTGTCGCTGCTCTGGTCAACATCCGCAACAGACACAATGATGTTGTACCCACCATGGCCCAGGGTGTGATTGAATATAAAGAAGTATTTGGTCAAGATCCAGTCACTAATCAGAATATTCAGTATTTCCTGGACCGTTTCTACTTGAGCCGGATATCCATCCGAATGCTCATCAACCAGCACAGTAAGCAAAATATTCAGCCCAAACTAATCCAAAGAGTGTCCATACAGCTTTAATTCACTATATTTATGTTTTTCCTTTGCTTTTTTCAGCTCTTGTATTTGATGGTGCCACAAATCCAGTTCACCCCAATACCATTGGCAGTATAGACCCTCACTGTCAAGTGGCAGACGTTGTTAAAGGTATACGTTCACAAACATTCAAGAGCGTGTCCGTATCGGATGTTCATCTCAAAAATCTATGAAGCATTTGTTTAGTCAACACTCAGACACTATTATATGTTTCTAAAATGATATTGTGTCATCACTGTTCTTAATGTAGATGCATATGAAAGTGCCAGGATGCTTTGTGATCAGTACTACCTCAACTCACCTGACCTGGACCTTCAGGAACTCAACAGTAAGATCAGAGAAATATCATTTTATTCATCTTTAATTGAGTGTAAAGTGATAATTCACAGCTTATCTGGATTTACTGGATTTATTTGATTAAAATGCTAATATGTGTTTTATTCTATAATTAATTTCTAGATCTTCCAAATTTCTGATAAAAATATTGTGATACTGTGATTGAAAATCACTATTATTCTACCAAATATTGATATTAATACCACATACACTACCTGACAAAAGTCTTGTTGTCGATCCCAGTTGTAAGAGGAACAAATGACTTCTAGTTGTTCGTTTGGAAAAAGTAGCAAAAGGTAAATTTTTCTGATGAATCATCTGTTGAACTGCATCCCAATCATCACAAATACTGTAGAAGACCTATTGGAGCCCGCATGGACCCAAGATTCTCACAGAAATCAGTCAAGTTTGGTGAAGGAAAAATCATTGTTTTGGGTTACGTTCAGTATGGAGGCATGTGAGAGATCTACAGAGTGGATGGCAACATCAACAGCCGGAGGTATCAAGACATTTGTGTTGCCTATTACATTAAAAACCACAGGAGAGGGCAAATTCTTCAGCAGGATAGCGCTCCTTCTCATACTTCAGCCTCCACATCAAAGTTCCTGAACGCAAAGAAGGTCAAGGTGCTCCAAAATTGGCCAGCCCAGTCACCAGAATGAACATTATTGAGCATGTCTGGGGTAAGTTGGAGGAGGCATTGAAGATAAATGCAAAGAATCTTGATGAACTCTAGGAGTCCTGGACGAACGCTTTCTTTGCCATTCCAGATGACTTTATTAATAAGTTATTCGAGTCACTGCAGAGATGTATGGATGCATTTCTCCAAGCTCATGGGAGTCATACATAATATTAATTATTTTTCCACTGCACCATGACTTTATATTCTATTACTGTACATTATTTTTGTTAAATGACAATACTTTTGTCAAAGCAAAATCAGATCTTACTGCCCTAATGAAATAATTAAAAATCAAGGCATGATCATATTTTATTTTGGCGTTTGCCTTTCATATAAGCCACTTCTGATACCAAATGATCTTGGATAGGTGACAAGACTTTTGTCAGGTAGTGTATACTGAGATTAAAACATCATTATTGTGCTGCTAAATGTTTTACCTTTTTGTTATTTTGTATTAACATTTTTTATTTGAAATTTGGTAGAAATATCATCAGTAGTTTACAGAATAAATCAAAAATTACATTTCACTTAAACACATATACAGTAAATCAATAATCCAGAAAACCGAGGATTGTCAAGTATAGTCCATTAGTTTTTTCCATAGCACTAAGTAAGAGCCCAGAGTCTAAAATGTATTCCTTCTATTGGTTTTACATGTTTTACGCCTAATTGCTCAGAGCTTAGCGGTGATAATAGACGTCTTATCAGCTATAGACAATATTGACACTGTGTTTTTGTTCTTCTTTTAACAGCTAATAATAGGAACCAGCCTATTAGCATAGTGTATGTGCCTTCCCATCTGTACCATATACTGTTTGAACTGTTCAAGGTGAGTTGTAGCCCATCTCATGTTCTGCCCAGATACATCACTGTTTACGTAAGATCTGAATGTTGTCATGACAGTGTGTTTTCGTCCTCAGAATGCAATGAGAGCGACCATTGAGAACCATAAAGAAGGCAGTAATCTTCCAGCCATTCAAGTCATGGTGGCTGTAGGAGGAGAAGACCTCACTATAAAGGTGATTGGATTCTAGAATGGCTTATTACAGTGTTATCTTTATGTTGTAAACAAATTATTATTTTAAAAATAGCTTTTAACTTAATGCTTTCTTTGGAACCTAGTGTGTATATTAAGATATTTACACTAAACTGCTTTACTAGATTTACTTTAGATTGGTTTGTACAAAGGGGAATTTTGGGGCACTATTCTAACAAAATAATTGAAGTAAAATTATTTGAGAACACCTCAATGACCACATTAGGAGAAAATATTACATTAAAATTTATTAATTTATTATTATTATTTAATAATTAACAGATCAAAATAGGAAGGTCAAATACAATATTTGATTTTTTCATTATTTTTTTAATACTTTATTTATAGGATTTTTTTTTTATAAATGTGCACAAAACAAACAGTCAACAACAAACAAAAATACAAACAAACATCCCCAACACTAATTTCCCTTTTGTGGCTTTAACAGAAGAGACACATGGCTAACAGTCTGTAAACATTGAAGTCCTCAAGCATCAAATAAATGCACAGCAAGTCTACGTATAGGATGCATATACAACTCCAATACAGTAATTACAAACAAACAAATAAATAAATAAATGTAAAAAGGAAAATGCAAAAAGATGTACTATACACATAAGCAAATCATTCAGTGTGTAATAGAAGGAAGGTTCTGTATACCTTTATTACAAGCAAGCTTATTGTGAAAAACAATACAAGGTTACAGTGAGAGTAAAGGGAATGATAGAAATAAAAAAGATGGGGGTGTAGGGGCGTCTTTTGATATTGTATGGGATTAAATATCCTCCTGCTCTAAGAAATGTAAATTGTCAACGTGTGTAAGAAAGGGAGACTATGTTTCAAAAAAAATTTTTTTTGAACCTCTGAGAGTAAATTAGATTTTTTTCAAGCTAAGTAAAATACATCACGTCTTTAATCCATCTACTACTATGTCTTGGCTCAGTTTTTTCCAATAGAGAAGAATTAAATGCCAATAGCGTGGTAAAAGCAATTACTCTACATATTTCTTCTTTAAGCACTATATTTTCCTGGCTGGTTCAGAGATTTATTATTTATATTTAATTATTTAAAATGTGTGTATTTTTTAAATTAAATTTAAAATATTCTCCTCGATGGATAGATGGATAGATAATATTTTTTTTCTTTACAATTAAGTATATTCTACAATTATTTCAAAGTTTTAGCCTCGCTTTGATTTTAATTTGTATTTTCTTTCCAAATTATACTTAATGTAAATCAATATTTAATTCAAGTTATAAATCTGAGGCAAATAATGACAATGTAGAATTAAAGTGCATGTGTTTAATTGTCATAAAAATATTGAATTAAGATGAATTGAAAAAAAAAATAACTCCAATTATTTATTTATTTTTATTTTGGGGGATTTATTTAATTATATTTTAAATATTATTTAATAATTTTTTTCTAAAAAATAGAAAAAGTTATTGTGACCTATTATTGTGATTTCAATGCTGCCTTATTGATTCTAGTCTGATGTAACTGGAGCAGTCGGTCACGTTCCCATGAGTGAAACACCTGCTGTTGCATCTTGTTGTTTGGTTACCTTGACAAAACTGATTTGGGACGTGTACTGTGCATACTAACCAGTCGTGATCGGGGTCAAAGTGCTCTTGCCCTCTCATTGTTAGCCTGTTTTTTATGTCTATGTTTTTTAATTTACTATATATTTATTCCTACAATGTTTTCTTTGTTTTTTAGATGAGTGACCGCGGTGGTGGAGTTCCTTTCAGGAAGATGGAGAATCTCTTCAGTTATATGTACTCCACAGCACCAACACCGCAGATGGATGAGAAACAAAGGGCTCCTCTGGTGAGATTTTAGCACTTTGCACATGAAATATAAATAAGAATTGCAGAGTACAGGCAAAAAATAGTATTAAAGAGTTTAGGGATGCACGATATATTGGCGGCCATATTGTTAATGGCCGATAAATGTTATTTTTAATGTTATTGTTATCGGTCCGATATTAAAATTAAGCCGATATCTTTAAGCCGATATTGTACAGAATTGCCTGCCTCTCGTTTTGTTATTTAACCTATTATTTTTATGCAACAGTCAAGTTGCATGTTAATTTGCTATGCAAAGAAAACAAAATAATCTATTTTTGGCATGCTGATTCATGTGAAATCGTGAATATAGGTCTATGTAATCACCTTGCAATTTTTAAATTATTGCTCTTTTTAGCTTTGAGTAGACTATTCTAACATCTGTTCAAACTTTTATGAAGTTTTTAAAATAAAATCAGTTGTTCAGTGTATAAAAATATAACATTTTGAAATATTTAATATCTGCCTACAAATCTAAATAGTTATCGGGCCAAAAATCCATATCGGTGCATCCCTAAATGGGTTAACATTTCACATTTCACACCTAAAAAATGTAAATGTACAAATAAAAACGAAATAAAATCATAGTAAGAAATATTAATTAAAGTAATGAATGTAAAAATATTAATAAGTAATTTTATTTTTAAATCTGTGCTTCCATACAATCTAGTGGTTTTAAAAGATATATTTACACATTTAACATATTTGCTTGTTG
The DNA here is from genome assembly GCA_903798195.1 of Danio kyathit. Classification (NCBI taxonomy): domain Eukaryota; kingdom Metazoa; phylum Chordata; class Actinopteri; order Cypriniformes; family Danionidae; genus Danio; species Danio kyathit. The sequence continues at coordinate 32,100,256 of LR812530.1, read as the reverse complement.
CTTTGTTGTGTTAAAATGATCTGCTTCAAATAGACAGGTGTTTAAATGCATCGTTAGATTTTGAATCTCAATTTTTGGCATTTTAATTTTGTGTCCATGTGTGTTTAAATGTGATATCACATATAACTGCACATCAAATACACTGCCTCTTTATAATTGTAGCCGTCTTTTGTCTCCTCAGGCTGGATTTGGTTATGGTTTGCCCATTTCTCGACTCTATGCCAAGTATTTCCAGGGTGACCTCCAGCTCTACTCTATGGAGGGCCATGGCACTGATGCAGTCATTCACCTCAAGGTACATTTAAACCATATACTTAACTGAATAGTTTCAAATTCGTTCATATTTTTACTTCGTATCAAAAGATGTATGACATTTTTTTCTTTCTTCTGTGAGCAAAACATAACACTGATGAAAATCTAAACTAAATTGGACTATGCAATGTGTGTTATTATACATTTTGATAGATTTTTTTACTGCATTTGTAAGAGCTCACTTGTACTATCCCTTAAAGAACACATTGCTAAATTTAAAAACCCAGGGAACTTGTTGTACTCGCGAGTACTTGGAAAACTTATCACCGTGGTGTAACAGATTACATCATGTTTTTTTCCCCCTCAGGCTTTATCCACTGACTCTGTTGAGAGACTCCCAGTGTTTAATAAGACTGCTCGACGAAATTATGAAGTCACGCAGGGGGCAGATGACTGGTGCGTACCCAGTCGAGAGCCTTTGGACCTGGCTGTGTTCAAACTGGCCAAATGAAGAGCCTCCAGAAAGGATATAAGACCCTTCAAGTGAGCGACTGACATGAATGAGTGGGGATGGACACGATGTTCTCATGGCCGAAGCCCAGTTTTCCACTCACTGTGAAGCGGCGTAATCTCTCAGCAATACTCTAGATGTCGCATGCGATGGTTTTTTCTATGCACCATGATTGTATTGTTTGTTTTCTTGGTTTGAGAAACTACTGTAGGCTTTGTCACAGCGTTACACGCAGACCATACTAACTGATGCGGAACAACAAAGTGCCAGCTTAATGCACTCCACTGACCTGACTGAGTGCTAAGTGGAGGTTCCAATGTGGAGAAGGGAGCCAAATGGACAGGTTTTGTGTTAGAGGAAAGGATCGTTTAGATTAGATATTGGAACTGGTTTGTTTCAAGGAACTTAAGAGAACATGATATCAGAGGCCCTGTTTATAGCCAGTATTAAAATGCAGTTTTGTTGATTCTGATCACAAGTAGGCTTTGCTTAGGTTTTGTTTTTACAATACTGGAGCCAAATCAATACTTTTAAAACTTTACATTTAAAAAAAGACCCAGCAAACAGTGCTGATCACAGATGACATTAATTATGGCGTTTTCATTGAAAAAAAAGTTCAAATGTAACAATTTAGTAAAACTTTAAAATATAGATGTTACTATAAAACTATTAGCAACTACAAAACACAGCAGATTTATATGAATTCACATTAAAACCTAAGCCCCCTAATTAATATTTTAAGACTAAATAACAGTTTCTAAACCTGTAAAAGCAAAGTAATCAGTATTTTGGGTATGATACCAATCAAATTTCAGCCATTCTTCTTCTAGACTACGAATATGACCATATTTTGACCATAATATGACCATAATTTTCTTCTCCAACTTACTGCATGTTCTGACCTATGATATCATTTAAAACAATCCCATATGCAGTATAGCTCACTATAAATACTGCATTTTGACGGAAAAGTATTCAGCCTGATATCATGCCTCATGAGTATCACTTTTTATAGTAGGTGATATCAGTTATTTCCTTCACACATGCACTTGTCATCACATATGGTTATTGCAGCCCGATCTCATAAAGAAACGTAACTATTTGATCATATTCATGCAAATTCATATGATTTCATTTGTATGAAAATGCATGATTTTTAAAAAAACATGTGCATCCCATTTTCAACAAAATTGCATCTTAACACCACGTGTAAACAGTACCAGAGGTACAGTAGGAAAGGGCCAAGATGAGGAAATAAGTCAATATGCAACCATGGATGGATCATTTATGTAAAAGTACACTTGAAAAGCATGTTGAAATCAAGGAACACTTGTAATTTAATGACTGCAACTGCTAAGACAGCAGTTTCCATACTCATACCCATACTTTCAGCCAAAAGCTGAAAGAAAGATGATCAGAGGCCATATTTGTGGCTGTATTTTCTGTGTGGCCAAATGTCAATCTGATCCATGGTGTTTCTCTTAAAGGGACAGTTCACACAGAAAATGAGAGTTCTGTTATTATTTTTTGACCCTACACTTGTTTCAAGCCTATTTACTATGACTTTAAAAGACAGTATTAATGATATTATATTATTAATGGCTAAAACCGATTGGTTTCCACACTGTAAAATGGAATTAAAAAAGTAAGTTAACCCATTGCCTTAAAATCTTTTACTACTATAAAAAAAGTGAGGAAACCTGTTGAACTTGTAACTAAGTTGGCTTAACTTGATTTTTAGAATTATTGTCATTATTCATTTTCTTCATAATTTTAGGGAAACTAATCGCTTTTTACAGAGCAATATTTTTCAGAATGTTTTATGTTCAGCACTATAGAAATAAAGTCATATACAGGTTTGAAACAACTGTAGGGAGAGTAAATGCAAGTACTTTTTCATTTTTTGGTGAACTATCTCTTTAAACAAAATGTGTTCAGAACCGGATTGAATGTACTGTACAAATAATCTTATTGATGTAAACTTGAAACACTTATAACTTATGCACGGAGCATTTCAAACAGTTTTTGGTGCTTTCATGTTTATTTTTTAACATGCTGAAGCATTTTAGATACCTCATCGACTGAAATTAGCTTGTGCACTCAGAGAATTGTGCATGCTTCAGTTTTGCAGGCCTTCGGTTGCTAGTTTCTCTGCAAATAGCACACAGCATGAAATTAGAGCTGCTAATTTTAAGCCTTCTCCTCAGAGGGCATGCCTACTGTATTAAATCAACCCCCGGCTTTCAGCTTGCACCACACAACCTTACATGTAAGGACCATATTTTGTGTATATATTTATTTTTGTTGTTGTTGTGTTATTCATGAAAAAAAAAAATCTAAATCTTATTTTTGTAAAAAGTTTTCCATACAAAAATGATGCCTATATAAAGAGAAATAAACACATTTTTGTGTCAAGTTTACATTGTGGTGGAGTCCTTCATTAGTCTTTTCAATAAGTTTGCATTAGTTAGAGTTAGATAATGTGTTTACTAACATAAACAATAGGTTTATTACAGTATTCAGTCATCTTGGTTAGGTTAATGAAATAACATTCATTCATTCATTTTCTTTTCGGCTTAGTCCCTTTATTAATCTGGGGTCACCACAGTGGACTGAACCGCCAACTTATCCTGCACATGTTTTACGCAGCGGATGCCCTTTCAGCTGCAACCCATCACTAGAAAACAATGAAATAACAGTTGTTCATTATTAGTTTGTTAACTCACTGTGCATTAATGTTTACAAGCACACATTTAGATTATAATAACTCCTTAGTAAATGTTAAATTATGATTGATATATGCTATACAAGTACTGTTTATTCTTAGTTGTTAGTAAATGCATGAATGGAGCCTTATTGTAAAGTGTGACCCAGCTGTTAATGTTTTCTTTTTTAAAAACAATGGATTATACAAAGAGTTTGTTTGCAAAAACAGATAACCCGATTTTTCATAAATTTTTATTGAACTATTATTTTTACTTATTTAAGCAAGTAAACTATTCATATATGATATTAACGTGTAGACGAGACATTACACACTGATTCTTTGCCCAGTAGGACAAAGGTTACATTTTCATAGTAAACAACAGACCATTTAAAGGTCAGATGGAAAGTGAAGTCATTGGAGCACAACAGAAGTCATGAATGAAACAACAAACCTCGAAGAAATCATGAACTTAATGAAGGTCAGATGCACAGGAAAAAAAAAACGGTTGATGTCTAAATGTAAAAGTTACGTCAGGATTGTTTTGTGTTTATAGAGCACGGTGTTCTTGATGGATTAACCTTCTCAAGAGCTGCCTGATAAACAAGTACTCCGCTTACTGCATCACCTACCATAAAGCACGTACTCCATGTAAGGATAGACAGTAAGCTTGTTTACGTGCAGGAGGCTCTGGAATCTTTTTCTTTCTTTCTTTCTTTCTTTCTTTCTTTCTTTCTTTCTTTCTTTCTTTCTTTCTTTCTTTCTTTCTATCTATCTATCTATCTATCTATCATCTATCTATCTATCTATCTATCTATCTATCTATCTATCTATCTATCTATCTATCTATCTATCTATCTATCTATCTCTATCTATCTATCAAAAAGAGATTAGTTACTTAAAAAAGAGGTAAACCTGTTGTAACTTGAAACTGTTAAATTGACTTAGCTTATAATTTGTAATTATGCACAGTTCATTTGCTTCATTTTAAGGCATGTTTACTCACTTGTTTACAGTGTATATAATTTGTTTTTATTTATTCAATTTTTATTTAAAGTATGAGCCCTTTCCAGGCACAATTATGATATTTTGTCCCACAATTAAGAATTTCCCTGCCATAATTAAGACTTTATCATAAAATTATGATTATAATTTATTCATTTTTTTTATTTTGCCTTGATTATAAGTTTTTAGTTTTTTTAGCATATTTATGACTTTATCACAATCATAATTCTGTTTCTGACTGTCTTCTAATTGACCTTTCAGTCACACTTTATTTTAAGGTACAACTCTCACTTTATTAACAAATAAAAAACCTTTTAGAACAATAAACTGAAAATTAATACTAATTTGTAATGTATAGTTAGTAAGTTTTAGATATTGGGTATACGAACTAGGGATTGTAGAATAAGATGATATTTTATAAGTACTAATAAACAGCCAATATCTTAATAAGCAGGAAATAATAAAGCAGTATTTAATAGAGTGAATTGTTACTTAAACTAAAGTTTAAAGGGCACCTACAGTATGATGAAAATCAACTTTTGTAAGCTGTTTGGACATACTGCTTGTATGTACAGTATAGTGTGTCCACTCTCATATTGGAGTGATACAAAGCCAACAAGTTTCTTTTAAAATTTACTGACGTTAAATAGACCCAAATCCCAGTGATTTTGAGGCCCTCCACAACGTGACGTAGGAGTGTGGTTTTCCCTGCTCGCCACATTGATTGACAAATGCCATGTCTGCCTAATAACATGTATACACATGTCCACAAAACATTTGTTTGCAAAGAAATTGGGATTAAAACATATGTTATGAGTCTCTGTGATCAGCTGCACCTCAATGATGAATTTTAAAAGTTTAAAACCGTGCATGTTTGTTTTAAAGACAGTAAAATCGCCATGTAATTCTTAACCGCTATAATCACCACGGCCGCATGGTGTCGATAAACACTAATATATATATATGTGTGTGTGTGTGTGTGTGTGTGTACTGCAAAAGGCATTTGTGTGTGACTCATCATTTTAGAAAGGCTTGAATAGACTCCACCACAAATACATCAAATGAACTTAATGTATTTTTGACTAGTGACTAGTATCACTGACGGCTGTTTATCTGACATAACACATTAGAAGCAGACGCGCACGTTGAAACGATGGGTGGGGAGAAGCAGCTCATTTGGATTTAAAGCCACAGGCTACAAAAACATCAACACTGTACTCAGACACCAAAATGGGCAGATTCTGCATTATGTAATAAATTATCTGATGGCTATTTTGAGCTGAAACTTTACAGACGCATTCTGGAGACACCAAAGGTTTATCTTACATCTTGTAAAAGACGTAAAAATAGGTGCCCTCTATGTAAAGTTTAACTTAAGTTCACTGTAATTCCAACCTTTTGTCACAATTGATCTTTTTTTTGCATGAATTTGAGTGTTTATCTCATAATTAGAGACGTTGTGTTCCACAATTTTGACTTTACAGCATAATTACATCTCTTTTGTCACAATTATGACATTTGTACACATATGCAACCTGTAATTTAAGTCTCCAGTGGTTCAAGATGATAGGAAAGAATCCTGAAACAAAAGCCCAGCTTTATTAGAATCACAATCTGAATTGACATACAGAGAAAAAATCAGATCCTAAAGTCTTATGGACAAATCATTTGAAAATGAGTCTTGAGGAACCAAATTTATGAACTCTAGAGATTCCAGTCAAGAGAATAAAAGGTTCCTGCTGCTTTAATTTATGGTTTCATGCTTAATTCTTCACCATAATTCCTTAAATGTTTTGAAGTTCAAAGCATAGTTCAATCAAACGTACAAAATGTTGTTAACATTTACTGAACTGTCACTTGTTTTCAACATTCTTCAAAATAACTGCTTTTGTGTTCAAAAGAGGGAAAAGAAACTCAAAATTTGGAACCACTTGAGAGTGAACAATTGGTGATTTATTTTCATTTTGGGTGAACAATCTGTGTGTGTGTGTGTGTGTGTGTGTGTGTGTGTGTGTGTGTGTGTGTGTGTGTGCTTGTGCTTGTGCGCGCGTGTGCGTGCACGTTTGCTGCATGTCTTGCTGCCCCAGTGAGCATTTCTTGTCCAACAAATCCATCTTAATTTAAGTGATCAGTTTCTATTTTTGTGGGTGTTTTTTTTTTTACTTTTCAGTGGAAGTTACATCTTGTTTCTGGAACATTTTATGTAAAATGAAGCCCAACAATTCAGAAATCATTGCTGCAGGGATGTCAACTGAGTGGTGGGCTTTCGTTACCAAATTTTATGTTTTATTATTGGTCAGTAAATATTCATAAATTAACATTCTGGTCTAGTTCATCTACTGCACCTTGGTGCAGATTGGAAGCTAACTCATGTGCATCTACTTCACTGTTGGCTTTCCTTACTTCTCCCCTATCTTTCAATGTCTCCTCCTCTTGCCTAACACATAATCCAGTAGTTGTTGCTTCAGTTCGGATCTGGTGCCAATTCAGAAGACATTTTAATTTTACCTCTGCTTCAACATTAATGCCCCTACTGGGAAATCATATGTTTCCCCCATCCCTTGCGGATCCTGTATTTAGGCAATGGTATGCAAAAGGATTAAGAAATTTTCGGGATCTGTATAGAGATGGGCTTTTTTGTAACTATGCACAACTCTCCTCTGAAATGAAGTTATCAGAATCCCATTTTTTTAGATTTTTACAGGCGAGACATTGTTCAGCTACTTTATTTTCAGGTTACCCATCTCTGCCTAAGCTACAGGTATGGGAAGAGTTACTGCAATTAAACCCTCAACACAAATCACAAGTTTCTAAAATCTATGGGTGCATTTTAGGCTTGGATGATTGTTCCCTTACTAAAATTAAAACATCTTGGGAAAATGAACTGGGACTATGTTTTGAGGAAGAATGGTGGCTTGGTGCGCTGCAGAGAATACGTTCTAGTACAATTTGTGCTCGCCTTAGCCTTATACAATTTAAAGTATTTCACAGAATCCATTTCTCAAAAACCAGGCTATCTAAAATTTTTCCTAATATTGATGATAGATGTGACAGATGTCATGCACCACAGTGTAATTTAAGTCATATGTTCTTTATGTGCCCTATGCTACAAAATTATTGGATTAATTATTTTACAATTATGTCTAAGGTGTTGCAGGTAAATATAGATGCATCCCCATATGTTGCCATTTTTGGGGTTCCAAAGATTTGGTCCCAGTTTAATTCTAAACAACTTGATATTTTGGCCTTTACCTCATTATTAGCCAGGCGTCGTATTCTACTTCACTGGAAATCAAATAAGCCTCCAACTACATCTCAATGGCTTGTGGATACCATGCATTTTCTAAAGTTGGAAAAGGTTAGATACTCTGGGAAAACTAACTTCTTTAAAAAGTGGCAATGTTTTATAACTTACTTTAACTCTCTTAAGGTCTTGCCTTCCACTTAATAGATGCACTCTCCTTCCTTCTTAATTTATTTATTTTATTTCATAGTAATTTAATTTTTTTGTTTTTAACTATTAATATTTTACACTGTTTAATTGTAAATGTTTACTCCCAACATTGACAATGTACCTGAACATTTGATTGTGATTGTTGAATGTGAGCATTCAGTTGGTTGTAATTTTCTGTACACTTTTATTACTTTTGTTTTTAGTTTTTCTTTTTCTTTTGCCCTTATCATTATTATTAATTTCTGTATTTTTTTTTCTTCTCTTTTGTATATATAAAAAAAAGCAACAAAGATAATGATATGTAACTATTTGTACTAAAATAGTGTTTGTTTTTTCGCAATAAAAAATTTGAACATAAAATGAAGCCCAACATTCACAAAAAAATGCAGGAGTTCTACACAATTCCTTCCTGTTGTCTCAAAACAAATTGATTAAGTTTACTTAATCGTTTTTAGAAATTTAAGTAGATTGAACATAAAACAATGTTGCTCCCCCAAAAAACTTGAGTTGTGTTGTTTCAACTCATTTTAAATAACTAGTTTGAACAAGCAGCAAAATACATTTTTTAAATGTGACATTTTAATTGAACTAAATAAATTAACCAAATCTTGTTTTTCACTATTTGACTATATATATATATATATATTGCTGTCAAATATTAGCAGATTTTGGCACCGTGTCCCACGGTAGGTCCGAATTTCTGTTTTTAAGTGCAAAAAGTAAATTGTCGTAGAGGTTTTTTTTTCCTTTTCATGTGTCACACTAATGATAAATCTACAGGTTATTTAGTGCAGTAACACATCCTTGAGTTTGAAATGTCTGAGTTTTTCAGTTTAAAAGTAAATCAGGTTTAAATGGCAAGAGTTCCTGTGGGGACGAAAGTAACCCTGTCAATAGCCACACCGTATTTTTCACTTCCACATTGGAGTTTTCAGTGTTTTGATTCACATGTTTGAAAATGTATGCATATTGCCAATAATAGTAAAAAATACTCAAAAATTGTAGAAAATGTTAATATGTTGCATTGTTAGGTTTTGAAACATTTGATGGAGCTGAAATTTAAAATGAAAATGCTGCTTAATACTTTTTTGCAAAATTAAATGAAAATATGTTTGCATTAACATTAATAAAGTCATAGTCAGATATATTTCAAATAAACAAGATTAGGCCAGTAAATCTAGCAAATATTGCTGTGTTACTTGCATCCCTACTGACGGGGTCAAAAGTAACAATGTGCAATTTATGTTTAAAGTGAGATTATTTTGAATTTGTTCCACATTTGTTCAAAATACCACCCGATATTGATAGACCACATTTATGAGTTAGTAACCACAGCAAAAATATATTCATTCATTCATTTTCTTTTTGGCTTAGTCCCTTTATTAATCTGGGGTCGCCACAGCGGAATGAACTACCAACTTATCCAGCACATGTTTTACGCAGCGGATGCCCTTCCAGCTGCAACCCATCACTGGGAAACACACACTCATTCACACTCATACACTACGGACAATTTAGCCTACCCAATTCACCTGTACTGTTTTTTTGGACTTGTGGGGGAAACTAGAGCACGCGGAGGAAACCCACGTGGAGAAACAAGGGGAGAACATGCAAACTCCACACAGAAACGCCAATGACCCAGTCGAAGCTCGAACCAGCGACCTTCTTGCTGTAATGCGAACGTGCTACCCACTGCACCACCGTACAGCCAGAAAAACTAGCGTGTAGCATCCACTTAGATAATGCGACGGCAGCCACAGGACAACGGCGCCAGTACGCTCACCACACACCAGCTATAGGGAGAGTGGACAAACAGTGAATGGGGATTCAGTGGATGGGGATGGTTGGGAGGCCATGAGCAGTAAGAGCTGATGGTGGAAATTTAGAGAGGACACCAGTGTTACACCCCTACTCTTTACAAGAAGTGCCATTAGATTTTTTTTAATGACCACAAAGAGTCAGGACCTTGGTTTAACGTCTCATCCGAAATACGGTGCTCACTCACAGTATAGTGTCCCCTTCACTGTACTGGGGCATTAGGACTCACACAGACCGCAGGTTGAGCACCCCCTGCTGGCCTCACTAACACCAACAGCAACCTAGTTTTCTCATGTGGTCTCCCATACAGGTACTGACCAGGCTTAGCTAGCTTACCTTCAGTGAGCAACCACTCTTCGACTGCAGGGTGACATAGCTGTGGCATGAAAAAAAGACCATGATCAGGATATTGATTTATATAATAAACAAACACTTGTAAAAAACAGCCCTGAAACAGATGGTTTTCCTGTTCCACAGCTGTGACTAATTAGTAGCTAATTAGTAAAAATTATTAATTTATTAAGCTAAAAGTCTTACATTTGTTAATATACAGATATGGCTACTGAGAACGTCCGTTTCTTAACACGCAGTACTGCAATTTGTCACTCGCAGTCACACGCTTTACTGCGGCTGTAAAGGCCGCCTTTTCATCAACAAAAAAAAACATTTCTGTGCTTTATGCAATAGCCACCAGGTGGCGCAAGGAACAACCGCTTTTCCATTGACTTAGGCCCCGTTTACACTAATGCGTTTTCGTTTTGAAACTGCGTTTTAGATCAAAAACGATCCGCATCCATACTAGCGTTTCATCTAGCGTTTCTAAACATATCTCCGTCCACACCACTCCACCAAAAACGTATATCACGTGACCATTCGCGCACTCTGGGCATGCGCGTTCAAGTATAAACAGGAAGCACGTGTCTCGCTTGCCATTTGGTTATTGTTAGTCAACAAACGCTGGTTGAACGATGAATGCGAGCGATTAGCGAGTGCTCGAACATTAGCTTGCCTCTTGCGAATATATGCAGCGGCTGTAGTAAAAAAGGCAGAGTTTAACTGCACAATGGCGCCTAAAACGGACAATTGTGCAAACAACGCTCCCATTTCTGTGTCCATGTTGTTGTTTACAGTAAAGGCTGGTCTGCCGTCTTCCAGTAGCGTTATAGTCATGTGATAGGGGTTTGACAAATAAGCGAAGGATACGCAATGACCCAAAAGCCCCAATCAGGTAGCGAATCTCAGCAGCCACGCCTCCGTTTTCAGATGTCTCCGTTTTCCCCCATCCACACTGAGACGGAGCAGCAGCGTTTTAGAAGGAAAACGACCCCTCAAGCGTTTTTAAAACTTTCCGTTTTCGGGGCTCGAAAACTCCGGCGTAGTGTGGACGGATGGTGTAACCGTAGCAAAACTTACGCATTTTAAAACGAAAACGCATTAGTGTAAACGGGGCCTTAGTTGTCATGCGTGTTTAGATGCATGTAGCCTACAGTATTTGTCTGCGAGAGCGCTCCATTCATTTATTTATTTATTTTGGAGATTATGTATACAAATTTGTGTTCACATATGAATGCAACAGAAAGACATATAACTTTACAAATTACATGTCCACTTTTGAGGGCTCAACACAATTTCATAGATCCAGATAAAATAGCCTAAGCGATGTTGAAATCATTTAAAGATATACAAACATCTGCTTAGCTCACGTGCTCTGGTAGTATATCAGTTCAGTATGCGCACTATGTTACATAACTGCCCCCTGCTGGCCATGTATTTCTTGTGTTAGACCATGTTCTGCTTTACTGCAGTTTACTGCGGAGACGTGCCACATTTCTGTAAATAACTTGCGCATTCTCAGTAGCCATATCTGTAGCGAGAATTGTAAAAACTATGTTAATAAAAAAGTGACCGAAAAGTCAATTTAGAGAGTCAAAAATATAGCATAAAATAAAAAAATATGAGAAAAAAAGATTATGATTGTGATAAAAATATGATCAGGATATCGATTTAATTAACAAACACTTGTAAAAACAGATGTTAAAGATCTTAAACAGATGGCTTTCCTCTGTTCTGCAGCTGTGAAAGACTGAAGCCTCATGTGAGAGAATCTACAGAGACGTGCAAGTGCGAGGCCACTTCCAGGAATCCTGATAGGAAAAGTACAGGCCATAAACGACGGACTGTACGTGTTGCTTTGTGGGTGAGTAGAGATGGAGGGTCGTCGGGTGGAGTGAAGGCCTGTGTAATGTATGCAAACACATCCCAGTGGCTATTCTCGTTCTAACATGCCTGTCATTCCCCACGGCTGTGTTTACCGATGCCGCTTATGTAAAAGACTGCAGCCATGCATGTATTGTTTTGCTGGCTGGACTGTTGTACTGAATGGACTGGTCTTATCTAATCACACCATTGACTGCTCATTGCTTTATTGACAGTGAGAGCTGAAGCTGCTGCCAAACGCTGTTATGCATTACTGAATGATGTGTGGCATGGTTTTTACAGTTAAGGAATGAGATCAGAAACACAATGTTCTTGTTGATTTTGTTGTGTTAATGTGGGCAGATGAGATTGCATAAGAGTTGATTTGGGTTTATTGTCTGAATCAGTTAATGAGGCATCAGTGAAGTCTTTTAGTCCTGTCAGGCTCATTAAACCTGCAATTACACTGAAGTGCTTTACTGAGGTCAGTGTAATTTTAGTATCATTCAGTAACTTTTGTGCTTTTTGTTAATTAGTTTGAATTATTTTTCATTTTTCTGTTTTCATTTTTGATTAAAGTTTTAGTAAATTTGTTTTGGGATTTTTAAATTAAATTATTATTAATGATTAAATACAATTATTTAGATATTTACACTGTAATCATATATGTTAATTAACAGTTTCCATATTTTATGATTCTCAAGTGTTTATTGTGATTTGCATTATGTACCATTAGTGTGCTGTTTTTATATCAATATTGTGTTATTCCATCACTTAATGCCTCAGGAAGAGATGGGTTACAATGAAACGGAGTATTATTATACAATGAATGTAGCCAATTTTTGCAAGTGTGCCTAATAAATTGGGTTATTGATTGCCTTAACAAAGTAACTTTTATTGACATTTTAGTACTTTGAAATAATATAATGTTTAAGAAATAATATATAGAGAAATAACTCAGTAAAATAACAGTGTACTGGCAGCTTATGACAAGGTTTTTGTATACAACACCAACACAGACAATATATCACTTTAAACTATTAAAAATGTTAATAGAAGTCACTTTTTAAGTTTTAAAGTTGTTGGAATAAAGATCAAGGTTCCATAATGCAATTCAAATGTGTAAATGAATGGGAAAAAAAAAAACAAAAAAACATGAATCACAAAATATAGAAAACTGCTAGTTTATGGATTTATTTTACAGTGTAGTTTAGGTTTAAATTTACTTCATTTATTAATTTAAAATTGTATTTTATTTTAAGCAGTGCAATAATTATTAAAATCTTGTACATTCTTAATTTTTGTAATAATGTTGTCTGTTAATGTAAAAGAGCATACATTTAGGCAAAAATTGAATTGCTGCTCCCTCATGATTTTACACTAGGTGCAAAGAATACTTCTTGAGACCTTAACAAGAACGAAAAAGTCCATTAACAATACTAACAGTGAATAAATATCTATCTATCTATCTATCTATCTATCTATCTATCTATCTATCTATCTATCTATCTATCTATCTATCTATCTATCTATCTATCTATCTATCTATCTATCTATCTATCTATCTATCTATCTAGATGGATGGATGGATGGATGGACGGACGGACGGACGGACGGACGGATGGATGGATGGATTCTCTTTACAAGCATTTTAATTTTCGTGTTCCTGTCAAAGGAAATTGAAGGGCCTCTATGTTTTGAAGTAGGCTACAGGTCTCCACCTTGTGGTGACTTTTGTTATTGCAGATGTTTCTTCTAGGAACTTTTGCATCATTTCTAGACACACTGGCAGTTTAATTTCCGCTTGTCGAGGGAACAGCATCTAACTGCTGGTGCATAACTTACATTAACCTATTGCCTACACTGTATCTTTTAGCCTATACTTTATTATGAATCTTCAAATCTTTCTCAAATGACCATATTTTTCCCGCCACGTTGCCTAAATTAAAAATGTGAAAGTCTTATTTATTCTTATTTCTATCTATATTCTTATTCTTATTTATACATAACAAAAACTAAACTGATTTAATGTGTTCTTTTGGATATTTTGTTAATAATAATGTGTGTTTGAACAAAAAGTAGTAGTAGGCTAGTAGTAGCCTACTTGTTAACCATTCAGCTGATAATGCAAGTCGTTTTGTCGCTTTAACCATCAACTTGCTATTTGGTTTTTGAACGATACTTACGAAAGCAAAAATTCTAACAGTTATATAACGTGTTGGATTTCAGTGTGAGAGTATCTGCTCTTGGTTATTTGCATGACTAGACTGTAGTGGTCTGTCACACAAACGAATAACTTTTTCAAATGTTTGTTTAGTTAGAAATGCTCTTTGAAGAAACTGTTGTTTGTTTACTGTATTGTCTGTAGTGTGATAATATATATTGAATTGAATATATTCTATTTATTTATTTATATTTTAAGAATGAAGTCACAGTACTGTTTAGTGGCAATTTTAGTCAATATTTTAATGTCCTTTAATTTGCTAAATTGCTAACAATTTGCATTTTAAAATATATATTTACAGATACATTAAAAAATATTTTAAAAAATATACAAATATTTTAAAAGTCATTTATGCAATGGCTGAATCATTGGTGCACATTTCTTTAATACTGCATGTATGCAAAAACAAAAAAAAGTACACCAAAATGTTGCTGACCCCATCAGCTCAAAAACTGCCTGTGGCCATTTTTCATGTGCAAGTTAGCACCTTATTTGTGAACACTGCCACCAAAATCCCATGACAATAATGGTGTGAAAGTCAAACCAGCAACTTCCTTTTGTACAGCATTAGTGTCCACATATAATCTGGTGTAGTATATGAACTCTATTCAATATACTTGCATAAGACACAGAGAGCTGCTCTTTGTGAAAAGGTAAGCATCAAACCCGTATCATTTTTAAAAGTTCAAATGAATAAATACTTAAAGTGCAGTACCAATTTCACTGTGAATGAAAAGAGTCACTTTATTATTGTTATTATTAATATATATATTAAATGATAAAAATTATAAAAAGATAATGCACAGTTGAATACTCTTTTTTTTCTCTCACCTTCAGATGCTTTCCTTATGTTTCCACCTGTTTGCCGTGTTGGTAATCTGTGCAGATTGCAATGAGAACAGAGATATTTCAGTAAGCATGATTGATTTGGTTAATACAATTGATGAAATAGTCGAAATGCCCAACATTAAAAAAAAGTCTAATATTGCAGCTTTATAGTATTGGATTGGTTCAGTTGTGTAGTAATGTGCAAATAACTGTTATTATTATTTGTTTTCATTGTGTTCCAGTATACATTCAAACATTGGAATACACTTGACCAGCCTTTGCAGGAACAGCTTGCTCTAGTGTATAAGGTACATTAATGATGCTTTTAAGTGCAAAACATTTGAATGTCTAAAAGGACACTGTAAATTTTTTATTGTTCATTTCTTTGTGTATTTACTGTATATAGGAGATGGAAAGCTTGAAACATGAACACTCAGTAATGAAACAAAAGCAAGAAGCCTTGAGCCAGGTAACAATGATTAATATAAATCATACTGTATAGAATTAAAATATATAATGAATGTTATTTAATTTCATGTGTACAATTCTGTGCATAAATTTACTGCAGGACAGGCTAATTTTTTATTTGTTTTATTTAAAACTGAAATATAAGAATTTCTTTGTTTAAAAGCATTCATAACCTTGGATTTGAATGCTGTGCCATAACTGGAATTGTTGTTCATGAGTCCTTGTTCAACTATTTTTCAGAAAAATCCTCCATGCACATTCCCATTTTTTTTAGAATATTCTGCATATTTCACCAACAGATAGTGAATATGTTTGAGATCTATCTTTTCAAACTGAATCCAGCTGAAAAATGCAATTACTGTATATAAAAGGTGAAAACATTACTGATGCTCAAGAAGCAAGTATAATGTATTAGGATTAAAATATAATGTATTAAGATGGTAAAATGTATGAACTGAATTATTATGGGAAATTTGACTTGTTTCTTAAGTATTTTGTGTAGTTTCTGAAGAGCAGGACTAAAAAGAAAGTATGTGAAAACATCTGTTATGTAAATTTATTACAGTTATAAAAATTACAAATGCATTCAATTTGAATAATACTTATTTTTTATGACTTTTTGCCTATTTTACATGGAGCTTATGAGCAGAGACTAAGTATTTAAAAAAAAATATGCTTCAATGTATTTATATTTATCCAACGTTAAGACAGATTAGGCGGTTGAATCCGCTGTGGCGACCCCTAATTAATAAAAGGACTAAGCCGAAAAGAAAATAAATAAATGAATGAATGAATGAAACAGATTAAACTATTTCCATGAGAAAATGATCCATTCATTCATCAGTGGTTGCCACAGCGGAATGAACCGCCAACTTATCCAGCATATGCTTTACACAGCGGATGTCCTTCCAGCTGCAACCCAGTACTGGGAAACACCCATACACTCTCACATTCACACATATACACTACGGCCACTTTTTTCAATTCACCTATACAACCTGTCTTTGGACTGTGGGGGAAACCGGAGCACCCGGAGGAAACTCCACACAGAAATGCCAACTGGCCCAGCCAAGACTCAAACCAGCGACCTTCTTGCTGTAAGGCGACAGTGCTAACCACTGAGCCACCATGCTGCCCATCAGAAAATTATATGATTGTTTTTTGTTTTGTTTTGTAGGTATTACCATACTGTTCACAGAACCCTATTGATACAGATGTGGAGTTGAATTTGACATCACTACAAACTGGTAGGTTATTTTTTAAGCCCATTTTTTAACCATTAAAAAAATTACACCAATTAAAAGAGAACAACAACTACCATATATACATTCATTTGAAACATTTTAATCATATAAATTACTGTTTGTTTGCGTTCCAATGTTGCCTTTTAATGATAAAGTTGTCAAATGTACTATATTCAATACACTAAAGGCTAGGAGGAGGTTTTATTTGTTTTATTGTGATCTTGTGTGCCATAATCACTCACACATACAATTTTCTCAGTATATACAGTGCATGCAAAACAAGCTCTGATATCCATACCAAGAACATTCACATATTTATAATTAAATAATTAGCATATGTTTGGCCTGCAAGTAAACTTCACAAAACTGGAAATTACAATTATTTACTTCCAAGGCCAAACAAACAAAAAATCCAAAGTATTTCAAATTGTAACAAAAAAACAACATATTTTGAAGCCTCGCCAACAAATCAACAAAAAATGTGTAACTTTTTAGTTAAATGAGATTCAAGAGAAATATTGTCCTTTTAAAAGAGACATTTGTAATATTCGTTAAGGTCTTGAGAAGAACTATTCTTTTCACCTAATGTAAAATCGGTTTATGAAAGGAAATAAGGGTGAAATATAAAAGTCAATATTATATGCATCAACAACAATACACTTCTTGCCTAAATGTATGTTTTTTGCATTAACAGACAAACATTAGCTAAAAGCAAATTTATCACAGACAAAATGATCACAAAAATTCCATGAAACAGGAAAAAATGTCCATAAGAATGCACAAGAATTCAATAATTATTGCACTGCTTTAAATAAAATAAAATTAAATAAATCAAAATTAAATTAAATTAAATTAAATTAAATTAAATTAAATTAAATTAAATTAAATTAAATTAAATTAAATCATCAGGGGTCGCCACAGCGGAATGAACCGTTAACTTATCCAAAATATGTTTTACACAGCGGATGCCCTTCCAGCTACAATCCAGCACTCATACACTCTCACATGCACACACATACAGTACACTATGGTCGATTTAGTTTATTCAATTCACCTACACTCATATAAAATAACTCATTGGATGAACTCAATTTAATTGAGGGCAGAATTTCCATAAAATAAATTTGTTTAGCACCAACTAAAAAAAACTATTTACACAATTAAATGCAATTCAGTTGCTCCAACATGATTTTATCAAATAAAGGTTTAAGTACATTTGTAATATTATTTAACTTAAACTCAAAGGTCTGATAATATCATGTATGTCTATTGTGTCATACATTTTGAAGTCTCTTAGTTTTATTTGAAGTTATCCTAAAAGAACTAAAAGAGCCATTTTTAAGCATATTTCATGAGTTACACATACAGTTGATTGAGACTGATCTCAGAACTAATTTTAGGACAGTTATTGCTCAATTAGCAAAGCAATAAATGGCATTTTTGCTAATTAAGCTGCCAACACCCAAAGCACGGGTGCTTCTGCATGGTGGTAATCTGTAAACTAAACGTATTACATGAAGCATTACAATGTGAACATTAAACTCTAACAAGTCTTTTTATTAACTTTAAACACCTAAGATTACTTTTATTGTCAACATTTCTCTCTCCTAACTCAATTCCACGCAAAGCATGCTGGGAACTACAAATCCCTTGTATATGTACAGCACATGTCTTTAGAGTGTGGGGGAAACTGGAGCACTCGAAGTAAACCCACGTCAACACATGGAGAACATGCTAACTCCACACAGAAATGTCAACTGACCAAGCCGGGACTTGAACCAGTGAACTTCTTGCTGTGAGGCGAGAGTGCTAACCACTGAGCCACTGTGCCACCCTAAATAAATGAAATAAATTAAAATTAAATTAAATTAAATAAAAATAAAAATTCCCCAAACAAATGAATTTTTAAATCTGAAACCTGCTATTTATGTTTGTATAGGCACCAGTCATCCTCTGTCCGCCCTCGCTCAGAATGCGGATGGAGATGAAGGCTCTGGCAAGGATGACAGTGAAAACCCGGCAGACCCCTGCTTTCATTATGCTGTGTTGGACCAGAGCTGGAGAGCCACAAACTACAGCACCCGAAATGTTGCTTGTGACCGCCGAGTCGATTGGAAGGGCTGGTACCGTCTCTTCTACCGCGGTAAGACCATCCAGATGCCAGAGAGGTGTGTGCAGGTAGAAAAGTGTGGGACCCACTCGCCACTGTGGCTTGACGGTGGTCATCCTCGCATTCGGGACGGAGTGGTCACTCGAAAAGTCTGCGGAAACTGGAAAAACAACTGCTGCATGTTCAAGTCTAATCCTATTCAAGTCAAAGCATGTAGTGGAAACTACTACGTCTACAAGTTTGTCAAACCTGTGGCTTGCCATCTGGCGTATTGTTCAGGTAAGAAGTGAATTTATTTCAGAAATTAAAATAATTAAAAATTTGTTTCTGCTTTATTTTGATGGTCCCATTTAGACATTGAACTACTCGTCATCTAATTGTCATTTGAGTATTAGTAGACAGTTACCTGTACGTTAGGGTTGGTAGAATGAAGAGTTCAGATGCTGGAGTGTTGTCTGAAAATTTCATCTAAAATAAGCTTTTTTTCTCAGACTACTGTGTGTAGGTTCAGTAATTTCACGTTGACACCAAAGAATATGTTTTTTTCATTGCTTTTAAACTGAAATAACTGAACATAAACACAAGAGTCTAAGAAAAATGCTAATTTTAGAAGAAAATTCCAGGCGGCACTTAAAAGGTTTTGCATCTGAACTTATCACATGTATTTGCAAAGTTGCTTATAGTCTCTACAATTTCTATTAATAAAAGAAATTATGCGGACAGCATAATAATACACTAATGACTGCTAATATAGTATATATTTGCAAATCTAAAGGGATAGTTCACCTAAAAATTAAAAAATTTTTCATCATTTACTTACACTTGACTTGTTCCAAACCATCTTTTTATTGTAATTTTAAATGAAACTGTTGGACACAAGGAAGAGATTTTGAAGAATGTTGGAAACAGGTAACCATTGACAGCTTAAGTTGATAAAAACAAATACTAAGGAAGTCAACTGTTACAAGTTTTCAACCTTATTCAGTATATCTTTTTTGTGTGTGTGTTCAACAGAGGAAAAAATTGGTTCGGAACGAGTAACAAATGAGTAAAGATGACAGAATTTTCATTTTTGGGTGAACTATCCCTTTAACCTCCTAGGGCTCGAGTGTCCACATACGTGGACAGCACATTTTTAGCTCTTAAGTGGCTATTTAAAATACTTTAATGTTTTATATTTTGTTACAGACATACAGTGTCATCCTGCAACTGTTTTGCAGCATATGAAATGTCCCAAACCCTATTTTTAACTGCCCAAAATGGGAAAAAAAATTTGTTTTTACTCTCTGATAGTCAAAGCAAGTTAAAAAAAAAAATTCTATGTTAAATATACATAAAAGAAAACTCGGAAAAAAGTGTTTTATGTAAATTCAGACCACGAGTCCACATGGACATCATTTTTCTCTAAAAGTACATCATATCAAAAGATGATAGTTAGATTTTTATTCTAGTTATGTTCCAATAAGCCCAAATAGCAAAGAGAAATAAAAAATGCATGTAAAAAAGCACCTTGGGCCTTAAGAGGTTACTTGTAGTCAATAGAAGTTTATTCAAGTGAAAACATTTTGGGGATACTACATTTAAAAAATGCTGGGTTCCACACAATTTCTTCATGTTGAACCAACACAAATTGATTAAGTTAAATAAATTAATAATATAAATAAATAAATATATATATGTATATTTGTTTTCACAAATTTATGTGGAATAAACATAAAACAATTAAGGTGTCCCCCAAAAAACTCAAGAATTGTGTGGATTCAGCTCATTTTAAAGAAGTAATTTGAACAACCAGCAAAAGTCATTTTTTGAGTGTACGTCTACACTACTGATTTTAGAAAACAAAATTAGGTTGCACTTTATTTTGATGGTCCGACCTCAACTAACTGTCATGAGAACATTCTTACGCTGTTAAGAATAAGTTGATGTACTTTCAAACTTACATATATAGTCATTAGAATTTCTGTTAATAACTAAAGCTTTAATATAAATGTAGATGGTCTAATACTACTCCAATGACTTCTAGTACTTTGAAAGGTATAGTCAGTGGAATTTTGGTAAAAAAATAAAGTGTTGGCAGATGTTATGTAAATGCTCTACTAATATTCTACTGCTAATACTTCACTCAAAAATACTTTTGCTGCTTATTCAAACTACCTAAAATGAGTTGAAACAACACAATTCTTAAGTGTTTCAGGGTAACGTAATTGCTTCATGTTCAATTAACTTAAATTTGTAAAAACAATTAAGTTAACTTAATCAATTTGTATTGAGACAACATAAAGAAATTGTGTGAAACCCGACATTTTTTACAGTGTTGTAGAGTTACTAAGTAAGTTGAATTTTATTAATTAATAAAATAATGTGTTAAGAGATATTATGTAGATGCTCTACTACTTAATACTCTACTGCTTATACTTGCAGTGTTATTTATAGTCAGTTGACATAAATTGTTAGCAAATATTATGTAGACTCTACTAATACTCTAATGACAATACGTACACAGTTACATCAACAGCATGCCTAAATCAGATCATCAAGTTAACGTGTTATTAAATTTGAGGTATTTCTGTACACTGTAAGCATATATTTGACTGTTGCACACCTTGCTTTCAGACATCAACACACTTATCTGTGGAAAATAAGTTGTTAGCAGATATTATACTAATACTCTAATGACACTGCCTACACAGTAACATCAACAAAATGCCTAAATCAGATCATCAAGTTAACGTGTTATTAATTTTGAGGTTTTTTTCTGTACACTGTAAGCATATTGACTTTTGCACACCATGCTTTCAGACATTAACACACTTGTCTGTGGAAAATGCAAAAAAAGCGAGTCTTGCATTAGCAGAGACAAAATCACCTACATGTGTAAGAAAAACAAAAGAAGAGGTGAGTCATTTCTCTTTATTAATAATTATAATTAAAGGATATTTTCCCCCAAACTGTACATTTTTAGATGAAACAGGTCCTTGGTGAGTAATATTGTATATTGCAAGATAATGGTAACCATCACTTACTGTAAGTAAAAATTAACAGAGGATGCAAAATTTATACACATAAAACACAACTTTTGGTGATATATTAAAGTGAAACAACTGGCCTGTGCAAGAAACTATTTAACAAAATAACTGTCTGAAAGAACCAGCTTTCAAATAAGGAAATTTTACTTCCCCATTTATTGGATAAAATTTGTTCATAAAAAGTTGCTTAAGAGCTGAATGTATAAGGAGTCACAAATGTTAGTTTTATTTAACCTCTATATGTTTTTGTTGACTCTCAAAGTTCTGGTTGGTGTTGACTTGCATTTTATAAATCACTAATGACCAGCTTATTTTCTGCTGAGGAAAAAAGCCCCCTAGATTTGCAGGAGGTGTTCAGTTTTGGGTGAACTAATCAATCAATAAGTGTGAAATGAAGTTTAAATCATTATAATGTCTGCCATATACACAATTTTGTTTGTAATGCAATAATATGCATCTGTAAAGATGCTTTGCAAATAATTATTGTGAAATATATGCTATAAAATAAACTTGAATAAAGATATATAGTTTTTTTCTTAAATAACAAAGCATTTTCTTCCTTTTTCTAATCCGTAGTGAAAGCAGACGTGCATTTTTTTGCCACCTTCCCATCCAGCATTGCAGGAAAAGTCAGCAAGATTGTGTTCAGGAAAGTATATGTGAATCAAGGCCAGGCTTTCAACTCTAGCACTGGGATCTTCAGGGCTCCGGTGTCAGGCGTTTATCAGTTCTTCTTCTCCACTCAGACTGAGGGAAGTGGTGTTACTGACCTGTGGCTTGTTGTGAATAATTACTGGGTGGCTGTGTCTCATAGCAATGTCCAGGGCTCTGGCTCGGTTGGGAATCTCTCCACATACATGACAACTCTGCGCAAGGGGGCGATAGTTTATGTGACCCATAATCGCGGCCGCTCTTGGGCCAATAGCGCATCCAACACCATAGCTTTTGGGGGTTCATTACTTATGGTGAGAAATATCTAAGATGATGTAAAAGCCGACTGGATTATTAGAGGCTAAATTTAGTAGTATGTTTGACTTGGGTAGTATATAAAATGTCCAACACAGGCTCATTCTGAAAATGTAGCCCTATATACGTTTCTGAAGATCGCGAATTATGGAGCCTGAAGTATGTATGGCTGCATGAACGCTGTATGACAGTATGGGCAGTATGACACCATTCCTTTTCCCAGCTGACTGCTTACCTCCATATGGACGGCTTTCCCGCTGTTACCAGTTTGTCCCGTTAGCTCACCATGTACGTCAGTGGACTTGACATGCAGAGAGGAGATGACCACGATGACGGGGTTTGAGTCCGGTGAAGAATGGTTTCAGAAAGCGGGTAAGACAAAAACAGAATCCAAAAAATTAAATAAACAAGTAAATAACAGGGTGAGAATGTGGTAAAATCTGAAAATGTGGTAAAAATCAGGTAAGGGCTGATTTTTCTGGATTGCATATAAAAATTGTTGGTTGGGTATGGGTAAGGGAGTGGGCGGATCAATCAATACAATTGATTGAAGAAGGATGGTGGGTCAGTCGATCGGTCAGTCATTTAGTCCGTCAAACAGTCAGTCGACAGTGGTCTCTAGTGGATTTACGCGAGAACAGCAGGGGCAAATGGCCTTGCAAAAAAAATGCAAAAAAACGTAGCTCCTTGGACGTATTTTGGCACCTTGGAATTATAAGGTTCTATCTGCGTTCTGAATGATTTTGAGATATTGAGCTTCAAAATTTTTGCATTCCATAGAAAACAGTATGTGTGTAACATTTGTTTTTTAAATAAAAAGTCTTAAAATGTAAACAACTTACAAATAAACATCTCATAATGTAAATAAGTTGTCATTTAATAAGAATATGTCAATACCTCAATCTTTACAAAAATGTCAGATAGAACCTTATAATTCTAAGATGACGATTTGTCTCCAGAAATGTATAAAGAGATATGTTTTCAGAATGAGTCTGGGTTGAAAATGTCTTGTCCTGTCTATTCATTGCTTTATTTGAATATGTGTGTCCTTCTTATATCTAAGAGAAACGTTTTTTATTATTACTTTGCCATAAAACTTCTGAATGTAAGTCAAAAATGTCTTTGTCATTATTATTATATTCTGAATAATACAGAATTACAGAAATTTACCGTAAAAAAAAAACAGATGTTAAATTACAGAAATTTACTGTAAAATAACAGACGTTAAATTACAGAAATTTACCGGAAATTTAAATTTAAGGAAAATTCTGTGATTTAACGTTCATTATTTTACGGTAAATTTTTGTCATTTAACAGCCATTATTTTACAGTAAATTTCTGTAATTTAAAAGCTGTTATTTTTACAGTAAATTTCTGTAATTTAACAGCTGTTTTGTTCGGCACCCCAGCTGCGGATTTTTTTACAGTGTAGTTGACTACTACAATAAAATAATGCAAAAATTTATATTAAGATAAAATCATTATTTTTTATTTATTGTAACTATGAGTAATGCATATAAATTTATTATTTATTACAATATTTTAAATGATTATATATATATATATATTATACAGTTGAAATAGTTGAAATTTGAATTATTAGCCCTCCTGTGATTTATTTTTTGCTGTTCTCTTATATTTAATCAGAGAACAACTTTAAAATCAGAGTCCTTTAAAAAATCATAATGCACCTGTGGCTTAGTTTTCTCCATAGCTGACGAATGCTACGGGTATCACCATTAAGCCTTGGTTGCCGTTTGGCTTTAGGTTTTATAATTTTCAAAGGAGCGTACAGCTCTATGATATCATTACAGGTGCAATTAAATATTGACATTGATTCATTTATTCCAAAACCAAAGGACAAAGATGGAAATAGTGAGTTAGCCTTAATAAAATCACTAGCCATTGAAGGATTCAGGCAATGAACACGACGGTCTGGTGGTTTGTTATTTAAATAAGGGCTGGGAGTTGAAATATTAAAAACAACTGGATTGTGATCAGACAGATAACCATCTTCAATGTCTATATTTGATATAATAATGCCTATAGAAAGTACCAATTCTAAAGTGTGTTTAAATTTATGAGTAGGCTTTGAGACAAATTAATTTAGATTAAATGAATCAATAATATGAAGAGTTCAGATGCAAAAACTGAATGCCGTTTGAAATGTTCTTCTAAAATGAGCATTTTTATCAGGCTCCTGTGTGTATGTTCAGTAATATCACATTTATGGCAAAGAATAAGTCCTTTTTATGGCCTTTATTGCAGCTGATATGCAAATTAAAATCACCAAGTATTAAAATCTTCCCAAAACTTGGTATAATTGTAGTTAAAACTCTGGAAACTCATGAATAAATAAATAAATAAATAAATAAATAAATAAATAAATAAATAAATAAATAAATAAATAAATAAATAAATAAATAAATAAATAAATGATTGTCTACAGAATAAACCACTGTTATACAATGACTTGCCTAATTACCCTTACTTGCCTAATTAACCTTGTGAAGGCTTTAAATTGCAATTTAAGCTGAATACTAGTATCTTGAAAAAAACTGTACTGTCATTATGGCAAAGATAAAAGATATCAGCTATTTGAAATGGCTTAATAAAACAATTATGTTTAGAAATGTGTTGAAAAAATCTTTCTGTTAAACAGAAATTGGGAGAAAAATATATAGGGGGGCTTATAATTCAGGAGTGCTAATAATTCTGACTTCAACTGTATATACAGTACTGCAATATTTAAAATTATATATATATATATATATATATATATATATATATATATATATATATATATATATATATATATATATATATATATATAATACTTTACAATCATATTTATTCATATAATATTATTATACTATTGTTGTTAAAATAGAAGTATGGATGTAGATATGGTACAGTATTATGTAACTTTTAAGTTAGTAGTGTTGTCATAGTCTCCTAGAGACACAGGTGGGGGCAGCAGAGTCATCCTATTGAGTTAAATCCACCACATTAAACTGCATTGGGCAACCTGAAGCTCATCTTGAGTCCTCATTAAACTTAAACATGTTCTTGTGTTCTGAAGTCACCACACACACACGCTGACAACACGTGCCAGTTCCAAATCACATTTTACCACATGAGGGAAACCAAGAAAATGCATTTAATGAATGTTTTAGCAGACAAAAAAAAACATGTTTTGTTCGCTTGATCTTACCAATGAGGAATAATTCGATTTTAATGAATTCTGTTGTCAAATTTGTTGTAATAACTGAATCATTATGCTGAACTACATGACAGTTCATTCCACTGGGATGCATTGCCTTATATGGACAGAGGACAGACGGACATTCCAGAGATATATAAACTCTGATGATTACTATTATACCTCTTTCAAGAATGTCAACTATGCACAATTCAAATGTGACCATCCCATTCAAATTAAAGATAATTATATGTTAACCATTGCAATTCATTTCTTATTTTAACTAAGTAGCCTATGTGATGTTACACACACACTTTAGTTTTTATTAGTAAGAAAATCCTTTTTATGTTTCCACTTGTATATTTAAATAAATTCCAATAGCCCTAATCAATTAATTCTTTAGATATTTACTCTATTTATTAAGTACTAATTATTTTGCTATAACAGCCACTAACAAGAGAATATATCTACTTACGTTTGTTTATGGCAAGCATTTTAACTTTGATTCATATGTAACTTTTATAATATCTGAACCTGTTTCTGTTACCAATGGAGAGTAATTTTAGCTATCTGAAATGGGTTTCTTACTACAGGGTGTCCTGTGTGGGGTCTTAAAAAGTCCTAAAATGTCTTAAATTTCAAAAACAAAATTTTAGGCCTTAAAAAGTCTTAAATTCACTGAAATATTGTGTTGTGTGTCTTGCATCCTTTTAAACAGGTCTTAAATTTTCCTCTCTCCAAGTAAAGCAATCGGGCCGACATCCACCCAATCACCAACAATCCATCTGAATAAAATCAGGGAAAAAAAAACTAAAAACAATTACACAGTGCCTCATGATAATAACAGAGCAATATATCCCTTTATGTTATCTTCCATTCATACAAAAAAAAATATTAACAGAAATAAAGGGGAGTAGACATATGAATAAATAGGCATGAAACTTAAGCTTTTATAACAGAAACGCATTAAGTTGAATAGAAGTTATTGTCAATCAATTTGGACCAAAAGCCAACAAATGTATATTTTTGAATATTTAGGTAATTGCCTCCACAATAAATATACTTTTAACAATGTTAAACTTGTCATTAAAACAAAATAAATATTATGGGGAAAAAATGTATACAACTACAATTTTCTTATTGTCACTAAGAAATAATTGCAATTTTTGTGGCAAACCGGGCCATTAGAAATATGCATTACTGTTTAGTCCTGCAGTTTCATTCATAATGGTCTTAAAAGGGTCTTAAAAAGTCTTAAATTTGACTTGATAAAACCTGCAGAAACAGTGTAACAGTCACAATCATGATATACAAAAAAATAATGTGTAATTATGGATATAAAAAAAACATTTCTGATGGTTAAGATTCAATTGTTGATGTCTTTTTTTTAAATCGATTTTTTATTTATTTATTAATGTCAGGGTAACAAAAACAGCATCATAAAAATGTGTTACCTACCTTGTACGTGAGTTTTACAGAGAGGTAAATCATCAAATAAGCACATACAAGAAAATAAAAAATAAACAACAGATCATATAAAATCATGTGTTAAACAACTTAAAAAGGAAAATAAGTTAACAGTTCTGACAGCTTTAAGATTTTAGAGGAATCAATAGCTCTAATGTACTGTTGAAGTTCCTTTTCAAAAACAATAAAAGAAGGTTTACGTTGAGAGAATTTAAAGCGATGTATATGGAATTTTGCATGACTTAAAAGGAGGTTTATAATGAAATATTTCTTACTTTTATCATCAGGACTATTGAAAAATCCCAACAGGATATCCTTAAAAGATAACAAGAATCTCGGTAGTATTTTGCGATGAAGAAAGTTCAATCCAAAAGCATCGTGTATGAGGGCAATTACAAAAATATATTACAGAAAGAGCAGCGTATCTATAGCTGACTTAATTGTTTTCAGAAATGTCTTGGCTGGGTAAAATCTGAGTAACAGTTTAAATGACATTTCTCTAATTTTGTGAGTTATTATATATTTTACAAATTGTTGATGTCAAGAAAAGACAAGATCATGAGGTCATGCAATCTAAACTCCGCCATGTTGGCAGGCAATCGGTAGAGAGCGCTACAGCGAAACTCAGTAGGGGCTCTAGAAAAATATGCTGCCCCTTCACTCACAGGTAAACTATCATTATCATGCACGTGAACGATCTTTGTTTACTGATAAAATAATACTAAAATAAAGGTACACTTTAATATTTTCCATTATGCATCTTGACAATTCACGGACCCATTGTACTACAAATACAACTGCAAATTCTTTATTATACAGTATTATATGTGCCAGACTATAAATTCAGGAGAATTCCTAGTGTTCTCAGTGTGCACCGGGCATGCAAATAATAATAATAGGTAAATAAATTATAACACTAATAATTAGTAAATAATTAGACTAAATAATTATAGTAGGCATAAAACAGATGTCCATTTCACAAGAAAACAAGAAAGAATATGTTATTATTAATTATATTACTATTATTACTAACAACAAAGCACTCAGACACCAAAGTTGAATATTCACAAAAAGAATAATAATGTGTTTATTTATATACCCCTTCAGGCTTTAGTAGATTAAAGAGCCTTCGAGTAGAATAAGGCAAAGTTGGAGGTGAAAGTTCTGGAGAGTTCTGGTATTCTGAAAAGCACTCGGAGGCATAAGGCTAAAGTGACTGATAAAATTTATCAGTAAATGTATTTGATTTTTGTAATTGATATTAAGAATCATTAATAAAAAATGAAATTGATAACAAAAGATTGATATTACTTAATCATTAAGACAACAAAACAAGATATTGTTATAGCTGTTGAGGCACATGATAATCATGCATTGTAAAACATATTTAAAAGAATATTTTAGCCTACACAAAAATGAAAACATTTCTACACTTGAAAATATATCTAGTAACTAAATTAAATTCGCTTTAAGAAACCGATGCTAATGTAAATAGCAAGAGTCGATACTCGACAAGTGTCCACCTTCAACTTCACAAGCATGATGTATGTGGAGGTAAAGCGCGCACGGCTCAGCTCGCGCCCGAGAGAGGAGGGGCTTAAGGCGGACGGGCAGGACATTGAAGCCGCCGTGTTTAGGCGAGAAGAGTGGAGCTCGAGGAAAAAGGGATGAGAGGTGCGAGTCTCGATGTAGCGGACTATCACTCAAACACCGGGAGGCTCGAAAAGTTGGCTGAAGTTTTCAGGCGACCGAGGAGTGCGTAGCTTTAAGGAATTTCGACCTTTAAACACACGAGAACAACGTATTGTTAACAAACATTGCTTGTTTGCGTGTTTATATATGCCTTTACTATTAACATGAAAAGAAGCCGACCAATTTTGCGCTAGGCAAATGTAAACAAATTCATGGAAATGCATTGTAGCTCCGGTTTGGTGTTGGAGAATTGACTTTACTTTGGGGACATTCAACAGTTAGCTTTATTATTATTTTTTCGTCAGTTTTATATTCTTAACAGCTTATTATGGCAGAACACGAAAGTTTGGAGTTCGGAAAGGCGGACTTTGTTCTTCTGGACAATGTGTCTTTGGAAGAGTTTATGGCCAACCTTAAGCTCAGGTAAGATACAGTAACTCACCTTCTGTTGCTATGTGCTTTAGTGCAAGACTGCTATCATAATGGTATCTGGTTAACTTAAAGCTTTACTTTGGAATTTAGAGTTAACAAAATGTATGTATAAATAAGTAATTTTGTAATGCTAAAACGTTGGTAATGTTTTGTCTAAAAAAATAATAAGTGTCTAAAACAATGCACATTATTGTTATTTATTGCAAAATAAAAATAAAAACAAAAAATTAAAATATAGGTTAAGGTTTTTAGTTATATTTATTTATTTTTATTCTGTAAACTACTGATAATAAAAATAACAAATACATAATAAAAAGGTGCCATCTTTTAGATGTGACTATATTATTTTTTATACATCACAATGCCAATGTTTTAACTTCAGAAAACTTTGGAAATCAATATTTGGAGCAAGAACCCTTATTTATAATCAAATCAAATGACAATGTTTGTTATTCTGACCAATTGTGATTTGAAAAAAGAAAGTAAAAGCTCTAAATGACAACCTTTTTTGTCTGTCTGTATTAGTGGTTCTGCTTGTATGGGTACTGTGAACTAGTAACAAATAACGGGTTGTAAATCTGAATCATTGCAATTGCATAATGTTTTAATAGCTGAGATCTGCTCCGACCAGATGGAATTGAGGTAAAGTTGGTTTTATCACACATTAGCTCATTGAATAACCAAAGTCCAGCTACTTTGATTATTCGATCCGAAATCGCATGTTTGACTTTAAAACAACATCAGCAGCACTGTTTAATTGACTGTAAACAATGATGTACGTTATTAGTCATTGGCTGCTAATATGATTTTCCTATTCAGATTCCACAAAGAATACTTTTCTGAAATTATATTATTAAGGAGAAAGTCAGAATGTTCGAATATAAAACCAACTTTACCTCAATCCAGATGGAGGAGTTACTTAAAACATCTTGCAAACATATTGAATTCTGAATCACATTCCAGACTTGCATCTGCTTTGAGATTTTCAGGTCAAGGAAACAATGCATTACATGTCTTATATCTGGACTAAAGCAATTCATGTGTTGCATTGTTATGTTTGCTGCTATCTATTGTTGCTTCATACTGGCTGCACCTGCTGAGCCAGAGTTGTGTGTATGAGTGCCTCAGAGAGGTGTGTTGACCAGAGTAAGTTGGCCTTATTGTTCGAACACTAGTTTGCAGTGGATATCCTGCTATTGTGTGTTATGTTTTGGGAATGTGTATCACATTTCCTCATTAACACACTGTTAATAAATGACTTGCTGGCTCTGATAAGATTGGGAATGTAGGCTGAGCACGAAACTCTTTGTGTTAATAGTTAATATAACAATGCCATAAAAGCAATTGCATGAAGTACTGCCACTGAACTTGTGACCTATATTTGAATGTCCTATAAGTGCATATAATTTGTGGAATTGCTTGATTTTTATTTTCAATTGAGTGCTAGCATGTAATTACGTTATTTGCTGTCTCCATGAAATTGCAGTTAATTCTTGATGGAGATGGTTTTGAGTAACCTAATAAACCATAATGTGTGCTAAGCACAGTTTTTATCTTGAAAATTACATTATCTTGTAGCATGCCATATGATGCTCTGATGCCATTGAATGTACAATAACCAACACAATGTCACAGAAATTTGTAATTTTTGATTTAGTGGCTAATTTTTCTGAATTCGTACAATCTTATTCATACAATTTACTACGATTTGGTCATCCCCCAATGACGGTTATGTATGTATGTATGTATGTATGTATGTGTATGTGTATGTGTATGTGTGTGTGTGTATGTATATATATATATAGTTACACACACACGAGCAATTCCATGCAAATGTCAACCTTGCCTTGAAAAAAAATTACGTTTTCAACAAAATACCGAAACCGTTTCTATGTTTTTTGTGTAAGCAAGTATTTTAAAGTACTTTAGACATACTCAAAAATGTCTCTGTCAATGTTTTTAAACAGTTTAATTTGATTTACCAAAGTCACACGAATGGCAATTTCACGTCGGTCACATCCATAACGTAGACATGTCACATCCATAACAAAGCTTTTTCCTCAAAAATGCAAAAATATAAAATCAAATCAAATCAAATCAATCATGTTTGTTTTATAGAGAGCCAACTCTTATCCCGTGATTAGCATTATTTTTGGCCGGTTGTGCAGTTTAATTGACAGAATTTCTACTAAGCATGTTGTATACTGCAAACTCACAGACTTTTTTTGTCACATCCATAACGCATGTTGATTTTCCTTATTTAAAGTACAAAACATTTACAGATTGATACTTTTTGATCTTATAACTATGTGGTCAATAGTTTTGGAAAATATAAACAGATGGTTCAATATAATGTTAATATAAACTTTTTATGTGAATTTATGTTTTAAGTTTTTACTGCAAATTTCACATCCATAACGCTGGAACTGCTCATATATACATTTGTTGTTGTCCCTTTTTAATCATTTGAATTCATTGTTAAATAACGTTTTTATAAATATATATATATATATATATATATATATATATATATATATATATATATATATATATATATATATATATATATATATATATTATTAATTATTTATAAAAAAAATTTTTACCTACACTGTAAAGCAAAATCAGTAAAATTTAGGGTCAAAGAAAAAAAAAAGTAAATCCACCTGTGATTGCCAGTGTTTTTATGTTAAAAATACATATAGCTTTTAAGTTTTACAGTAAGCTACCATATTTCATTCCCTGAAACAATGTTATTATACCAACCCCCTTCAAGTACTAATATCTGGTGTTGGATATATCGACAATTCTGAATATCACTTTTCACATTTTCAAATGTTATTCAGATGTGGATAAACAACCTTGATATTAATTAGCATCAGGAGGTTTTTAGTAACTCCAGTGACTCGGAGCACCCGTTGTCTGATTTTCCCACCTCTCAGCCATGGCCTGGTTTTCCCTCTGGCTGGGAGACGATGGCGTGTGCAGTTTGTTATTTGCAGAGGGTGTGACCAGGCTTCCTGCTCCTTCAGTCTCCACATCTGTGTCTGGGGCTTCAGCTGGAACTGAGGGAGCAATGGGATGCCAGATCACATCCTGTGCCCTCTGGAGTGATAAAGAGAAGCACTGTCCAACTGGAAATGGCTTTTTATGCCATGCCTTTTTCTTTTGAATTCACAAGGATCGTATCTGATGTCGAAGCAAAACATGAAGTGAATAGTTTGAACTCATTTGGATAATTCCGATACATTTTATCCAGTAAAATATAATCATCCTGCTAAATAAAACAAGCTTCTGAATAAAACAAAACAGCCTTTCTCTATGCAAAGAAAGCTATGAACGTTTACTTAAAAGATCGGTCAGTGTGTTTAGTTGTTAGCGTTTAATCTCTTTACAGTGAGTTGTTAAAGTTAAACAAGTGTCGGGAGCGCTGACATGTACTGTACGTTTTGGTGTGATTTGAACTCTACCCATGAGTGTGTTTACATAACGCCCCTGTTGTTTTGAGAGAGTTTGTGTAGGCATTTTAGAATTGCTGCTTAATTTGACGTGAGCTCAGGGCTTGCCTTTATATGGCAGTGTTGTTTTGTCTGCCCCTAGGATCTTGGGGGATTTTTTTGGCAATCCTCTGCACATTTCCAAAAACAATTACAAGTGCTGCCGAGACCATGTTCCAGAGTCTTCCAGACATTGGCTTTGATACTGCAGATGAAATAGTTGATAATCAGCACACAGTGGAAGCACTTTCCAAGTTTAGCTCACATCTTATGTGATTCAGTTGAAAGTCAAGTCTAAAAAAAGTCTTTGACAAACTAGTAATTTTCATAATTTGAACTTGTGTTACTGTATACTTTATGTATATATAGTTGACTTTTTTTCCTTGACAGTCTTTTCTTAGATGATGAGTTTAACCTTTAACAGCATTGGAAGTGACTGGAAAAATGGGTTCAGGAAAGAGTGAGGCCTTTCTGCTCTTCCTATTGGCATTTTCCTGCATTAGAGATGCAACCTTTGACCCTCCCAGTATTAGCAACTAGCATAAAGGGGTTTATTGTTCCAAAGTCTATCATTAAGGGCTGTTTGATATTGGAAAAAATACACATAGCAATATATTTTTTTTATTCTGCGATATATATTGTGATATGAATACAATTTCACTAGATGATTTGAATAAATGTTTGTAAAGAATCTATCATTTTAGATTGATTGGGAAGATTCTGCAGGGGAGTGCATAAAATATACTAAACAATCCAACAGCTTAAAGTCAATAAAGAAAAATATGCTAATTAAATAAACAGCGTTTTCAAGAGTTTACTTTTAGATAAAGCTTGACGCAAGTTTGGCATGCTGTCCTGGGAGAGAACCCTGAGCTCGGAGATAGATAAACCCAAGGCTCCTGTCTAGTCAATGAGCATTAAGAGGGATACGAGATCAGGTAGTGCCCGATTCGTTTGGCCTATTCCCTGATTAATAAGACTGCTCTATAGGAATAGACCGCCTACCGCACCAGTGCATACACACTTAGAGAAGCTCAGTATTAAGTGTTTGTGATTGTTATTTTTATTTAATTCACTTGTGTCACAAGTCTAAAGACTGTAGGAGGAAACCGGAGTACCCGGGGGAAACTCACGCGAACATGGGGAGAACATGTAAACTCCACACAGAAATGCCGACTGGCCCAGCTAGGACTTGAACCAGCGACCTTCTTGCTGTAAGGCAACAGTGCTGGCCACTGAGCCTCCGTGTCGCCCGATCCTAGAAATGAGGAAGAGGAAGAAAGGATGGATGAGGGGGTCTTCCAAAACGAAGATAGGGAGTAAAGTTAGGCTGGATATTTATGTTAAACCCGATTGGCTAGCTAATGATTCCCGATAGGGATCAGCTGCGGTCAATCATATCACGTGCTCCTCTCGAAAATAGTTTTTGAAACTTAACCTATTGTTTTCAGAAGAGCCGAAATGTATTCAGGAGTACAGTAAATGAATATTCAAATGTAAAATAATACTACATAGTCTTCGTTTTTTTAAATAATTCAATAAAATTAATCGTTATTAATTTTTCAAAGTTACAAACGGTACTTTTTATGCTTTAATGCGTTTAAAACCCTCACAAAGTCACAGGCATCAAAAAACACTTGCATAATAATTATAATCCTGACTTAACATTGCATATACTTGCGATATGCCTAATTCGAATGATCACATTACTAAATCGATGCTGAAACGATATATTGTGCAGCCCTACTATCACTGCATCCAAAAAAGCATGCTGTATACTCAGTGTAGGGTTTTTTTGATATCACAAACATATCTTATATGATACTATACAGCTGAAGAATGATACATTGATGTATTGTGTGAATTCATTATTTAATTCTACAAGATTTTCATAAATTTAAAGATGTAAATGAGACAGATCAGATCTCCAGATTTCTAGTTTTCACACTTTAGTGCAGCTTAGGTGGTATTATATTTACAACACCTTTACAATTACATAAATGTAATTATGTGCTATGAGATTACTGAAATAATTATACAGGAGTGAATTATAGATTACTCATCTATACATTAAGCTGCTTTGACGTAGATTGTAAAAAGTGCTATAGAAATAAAAGATTTACTTAATTGAATTGAACTTTAAAGAGTCATGAAACCCCTCCTGTCTCAACAGGGTGTTTTCAAACCTCTAGTTTGAAAAAAGTTGAGGCAAAAAGGTGAGGCCAACTTTGTTTAGGTGGGAGTGTCGAGTAGCGAAAGAGGGAAGGGTTTGCATAAAAAGGGGAGTTTTATTACATGCACTACAGCTGATTTTCACACCGACAACACAAACACAGACGCAGGGATAGACAGTGATTTGGAGAGCACCATTTACAGCCGATCTGTGAGGATCATCTGGAGAGCTGTGTGGAAGTGGAGGATTTTCAGTCCATAATATTGTAGTGATGTTAACGTACTATAAATTTAGTAACTAAATCATTTTGACTAATGTATGTCTTTAAAAACTGAAAGAGTACTGTTGACAATACTACTTAGCTTTGCTTTAATCGTTTTCAAGGTAAACCGTGGTTTGGAAAAGTCAAGGTTAAAACCAAGGTTAAAACCGCCAAAAAGTTCTGTAATACCGTTCCTAAGGTACTGTATGTGTAATATATATATATATTTTTTTACTTTTTTTTTGTTTTTTAGGACAACAGTATCTCCAGCAGAAAAAAATATCCAAAGATGCCGTTTTAAATTAGACAGCAGAAGTCAATGATTCATTTGAATTATTTAGCCTGACATGTTTACTGTTCCAAACTATTATAAATCATTCAAAAAAAAGTTTTCAAAGGGGAAAAAGTATTATTTTTTTACCCACATTTGAAATGGAATTAATTTTAGAGCAGTAATCACAATACCGTGATACTGTAAAACCATGATATATTTATCCAAGGTTATCTTACCGTCAGAATCTTATACCGGCCCATGCCTAACTGGAACAGCATCTTTTTTTAAAAAAAAAGACGAGTGGCAAATTCAGATTTCACCATTTCCAAATTCGAAAAGCTCTCAGGTAAAAAATGATCCCTACAAACCTATTTTGTCGTGTGTTAGCAGACCACTGTAATCAAACTGCTTGGGTCCACACGCAAGCTCAACGCAGGAAATGGATACAAAACCTTTGTTGCGCCACATTTATAAACGCAACACTGACGACCCATGTCTCCGAACAACTCTTCTACTAGTTTGAATTATGATTGGCAACACAAGGTGGCATCTCTCTGGACACTGTAACAGCTAAAAAGAGTCTTCGAAGTTAAATCATGCATATTAAAGAAGTTGCATCTTGTTCACAATAGAGCACGCTGATTGGTTCGAATCATGAATTTATGAACAGATGTGCTAAACTCAATGACATCACTTTAGACCGGCCGGTACAGACAGCCAATCTCCATGCTGGAATTTACACAAGGATCTCATCGCCCTGAAGTTGCTTCAAAGTTTCTTTTTAAACCGGAAAAACGAATTTGCCCTAAACAATGCAAAAACAACCAATTTTCACTGTTTAGTGAAATACATGTGTCCTAATAGTGTTTTTAGCAACGTGGGACATACATATGACTGTCAACATCTAAAAAAAAAATGTGTATTGGTGTTTCTTGACCCTTTAAAATTGGAAGCTTAGAACTAAAGCCAAGTGTTAAGGGTTCAGTCACTTAATTATTCATTCCGATGATTTGTTCAAAGCAGGCTATTCATTCAGGATAAGGACCGAAATGATTTTTATAAATAGCTCATTGAATCATTGACTCACCTGAATCCTTGAAAAAACACATTTAGAAACTAAATACTGAGAGAAGTGTTGTCAAATTTGAAATTATTTTTTATCTAATGACTTTTAAAGGATATTTCTTTTATATTCTAGAGGACCATATATTTACAGTTTTTTTTACAATCGCTATGACAGTTTTTTTTCAATACATTTAACAAGTTTACTAAACTCTTAACACACCAACACACCTAAAACACACAATTGGCAAAACGGTTAATTTCATGCTCAAAATCACACATTGTAAACTAAACTCCAAAACTACTTTTCAAAATACAATAATAAACAAACACAATACACCACGTCTAACAAAACACTGCAAACATGTTTCAAAATCAAATCATTATTCAAAACACTAACACATGTTCTCTTCCAATAGAAACATTTAGTCCATCATAACACATTGACAATAAAAACACTATCATCAGCTGACATTACAGAGACTGCATTATTTTATGTGTCAGGTCTGCTTTTTATATTTGAAGCCTCTCTACATTTTTGTTTTGTTAGGTTTAGTAAATGCATGCATTTTGTTTCTTTTGCTGCAGAAATTCAATACAAAAAATGAAAGACCATATCAGAGTAGCTTTATAAAATGTACAGTTTATGTAAAAAATAAAATAAAAATACAGACACAGAATTGCTGCAGTATAGACTTTATTTGCAAAAGGACATTACTGCAAGATATACAAACAGAAAAAGCACCAGAATTCTAATTTAAAAAACGAAGTAATCTTCTATTCTGCCCAGTCTTCTGCATTTGCCGGCTTTTTCTTCTCTGGCCCAGCACGGTAACTGTGACCCTTTGGCCTATTATGTTTCTCCCATGGCGATGCCTTTTTGTCAAGTTAAAGCCAGCCTCGTCAACATAGATAATTTCATGTGTGACTTGATTGGCCTCCAACTCCATGACTCTCTGAAGACACAATGTATGTAAATTCTGTGCTGTACTGTACTGTATATCTACTGTATGTACTAATGAACTCCAGGTTTATAGAGTAGTTTACTGCAAAACACACTGTGTATAGTACAGTAATGTCTGTATTGCATAACCTTACCTGGACATATTGGTGACAGAGTTCTTTGATTCGCTCACTGTTCCTTTCAAAAGCCCAAAGAGTCCTCTTTTAGAACAAATGATCATTTGATTGGAAAAACCTCAACACATGGGAATCAGTTGTGATATATATATGTGTGTGTGTGTGTGTGTATATATATATATATATATATATATATATATATATATATATATATATATATATATATATATATATATATATATATATATATATATATATATAACTGCAATAAGCTGTTTCTCATTGGCAATGGAATAAAATACAGGAAAATATATTTGTGTTTCAATTAACAATATGAACAGCTGTTCACTTTGACTTTAGCCTATATAAGTTATGTTTAGAACATGATGTTATCTGTTCTGACATGCAGTGTGAAAGCATTTTTAAATTTGATTGGTTAAATTTGATGGTTAAATTTGATTTTAAATTTGATTGATTTGATTGGTCTTGGTTGAGCTTGTGTGTAAAAGAAGTTCAAGCATTTGAAATTGGTGTTTACTAGGGATGCACCGATACCAATTTTTTACAAACCGATACGAGTACAAGTATTTTAATTTGTGTACTCGCCGATACCGAGTACCGATACCGATACTTCATAGATTTGGTTTCAATTAAGTTTATTTGTTCTTTTTTGTTGTTGTTGTTGTTTTTTGCCTATAGATGAACACAAAAATCTTTAACAGGAGGCTGTTTCAAGCGAAAAATATACACATTGTTGATAACCCTGCAACCCAGACCTTAACGATTAAGCATGGACATTTAAAGGATGAGTTATCCTTGAGCTTACATGTGTGCACGACTTCACACATTACACAAAGTGTGTGCAGTGTACGTTACCTTATGGAGTCACTCTCATTGCATATTGGGGACGCATAAAACCCTGTTATGCATGATTATTTCATATTCAGCAGTCCTGCCTTTTATCCGCTGGTCAGGTAATCAAAAAGTACTTGATGTTTATGGGTGGGTTGCGGGTAGATAGGATTAATAGCCATAAATACGAAACGCATACTCTCATTTTAAAAATCACGCGACCATCATCTCACAATGTTTATTAATAAATCTTATTTTTTTATATAAAAGGGGAGTTAGCCATGCCGAGCCATTGACAAGCCGACTGCAGAAAAACAAAGCAACCAACGCGGCAACCGCAGTGAGCACTTTTTCCGAAGTTCAGCTTTTTTTTTTTGCACTTGTTTATTATGCGTTCAATGTTAAAAAAATCAATAATGAATAGGCCTACAAGAGTGCAGCCTCCTTCCCCAATCATGTC
Source organism: Danio kyathit (assembly GCA_903798195.1). Lineage (NCBI taxonomy): Eukaryota > Metazoa > Chordata > Actinopteri > Cypriniformes > Danionidae > Danio > Danio kyathit. The sequence continues at coordinate 32,060,994 of LR812530.1, read as the reverse complement.
AAGAAACACTGATTCTTAGCTACTGTCAAAGGCTACATTATTTAGGGCATTTCTTACGACATAATTAGTTTCCTTTTTAGTTTGAATATTTTGTTGAAATCTAAATGTAATAAAAGCACATCAGCACCAAGGAAAAATCAGACGCAAGAAGTAATCTTTAAAATTATGACATATTAAAAAATTTGTAAATATATGACAGAAGATTGGGATACAATAGTGAAGCATTAATTAAATCCTTACTTTCCACTGACCGAAAATCATCCACAGTTGGGCTCAGTTGGGTTCAAACTAAAATATAATTTGTATATTTTTCTTTCACAAAATATATTTTTAAAACGAATTTCGTATATAATTTGTCTCTTTAAAGTAGTTTATACTGTTTAATAATCATTTTAAATTATGTCATAAATAAATAAATAAAAAAGCGGCATTAATTCCCGCCCTCGCAAAGAAGGTATAGCCTACGCACAGTGCGTACAGCCGTAAAAGCAAGAGTGTATCCTGAGTGCAGGGGCGGACTGGGAAAGCATTTTCAACCGGGCAAAAGTACCTGTTAGTCAGGCCACATCTGATGCGATCTAGACAGTGAAGAGTGGGGAGGAGGCGCGGAGGTGTGTGTGCGTCTTCACTGAAGCCTCTCTCTTCCAAAACCGAAAGTTGCTTAGCCTATGTCAGGCAATATTTCGGCTTTTAATCGAATAAAAAGTTAATTTAGATAAGCCAATATTTTAAAATTGCAGTAAAGTAACTGTGTCGTGCGGCCACACATCGAAAGGTCTGATCTCATCTGTCTCTCGCTGTCATCCAGACATTGATACGGAGACACCACACAAGTCAAGCCGCAAAACGGAGGCTGTTACCAGTTTACAGAATAGCTGAAGCCTTTGCGAAATCTGTCAAAATACAGCACTGAAATAATAGGCATAAATGTCCTTGAGCTAAAAAGTCTATCTGTAGGATATCTGACGCAATCAGAGCCAATGTTATGAAGTTGTGTAGCCTAATAATTATATTAATTCTAATAAAAATTAAAACCAAAATCAACAATTCATTGCATTTTTCGTTTGATAATAAATATACGGAAACGAAAAAAATCAAAGGGTGGCTAGTTTGTATACATTTGTTTTAATATTAATTAAAATATGCTTAGCCTATTTAAGCTTAAAACGGTTTCGCGCTGCCAATAGGCAAGCCATTCAAAACTATTATTTTACTGTGTACTGGGTTATAATGTATATTTTACAATAAAATCTAAATGTAGCATGCCTCGCTGTCATTTAAAACATGCAATTCATAACACACCAGAGCTGTAGGCCTGTGTATGCAGTGTGTAAACTTCAGGGTGCCGTCAATAGTCATAGGCTTACTGCGCACCACGTTATTGAACTCCAATATCTCTGAGGGAGATTATGTTACCTGATAGTCTATATTATTAACTTGAGAGATTTTAAAAATAAAAGGCATTTTAAATCTGCAGCAAATAAAACTGGTTTCGTGAAGTTCAGCACTAGGCTTTCTGATCTTTACAGAAGCTGTAAACTGACACGCGCGGTTACAGCAGTGATGTTTAAACTCAGGCGCTTTTATTTAGCCTGTAGTAGATTTTTTTACATAATGTTCCATTTCTTCAAATTTATTTAATTTTTTTTATTTATAGTTTATATATAAAATGAGTGCTAGCTTGTTTGAGTGCTTAGTTGCGATCATTATGCAAGGATCATATTTCATATTCAGTTTATTCTTCAGTAGCCTAGATTCGTTAATAATGTATTTTATACATGGGTTGTTTATAAGGACTAAGCTATTAATATATAATACATTAGGCTAATTAATACATTAAGACACTGAAGTCAGGTAGGACAACAATCACATCCATAGTGAATTACTGTTGAGTGGTATCGGTGTGTGGTATCGGCCTTTCATGTCCGATACGAGTACGAGTATTTAAACCAAGTATCGACCCGATACCCGATACTGGTATCGGTATCGGTGCATCCCTAGTGTTTACTGGATGCATTTTGTATCAAAGCAACAAGAAATGTGTTAATTGTATAGCCTACAGAGGCTTATGTTGTGCTAACCGTGTTAAGAGTTTAGTAAACTTGTTAAATTTATTGAAAAAACTGTCATAGCGATTGTAAAAAAAACTGTAATATATCAAAACTTATATTGAATTGTCTCATTTCAAAAATTGCGATACATTTGATCTATGGTGTTTATAGGGCTGGACGATATGGCAAAAATTTATATCACGATATATTTTTTTATTTCGGTCGATACGATATAATTCCGATATCGATATGGACAATATTAAAAAGAAAGGAAAAACTGCCTAGAACGCACACAATGGATGTCTGTACCTACAAATGTCTGCAAAGTGAATTTGCAAAGTCGATAATACCTCCAGACTCTTATAACTTTTTTTTTTTTAAATGAAAACAGTACAAAAAAATTGTTCACTTTTTATTTGTATTTAGCCTATACAAACAAGAAATGTGAAATAAACTATCAAATAAATAAACTCTCAGACTCAGCTTATAATATATAGACAGTTTGTGGGGGTTAGCTTGACCAACGTGATGAACAGAAACTTTTATCAGTGTTTTTTTTTGTATATGCTGAATATTTAACAATCAAAATAATACCAAAATCTTACAATTATGACATCCACATCGTAAAAAAACAGAAAAAGAATAATAATTATAATAATAAAAAATCATAAAGAGTAAAGGCTACATTAATATTTGCAATAGAAGAGTTGTTTGAGTATATTCATAATTCTAATTGCATTTCATCTTGAACGTCCTTTAAGGGTTTTATCTGTCTATTTATATTTGTGTATGTAATTACCTAATTAAATTGAAAGGTTTAACATAAATATCTCTTATATATTTTATATAGTCTATTTATATAGACTAATATTTTATATAACACGTTTTCATTATTTAACAGATTTAATAGCTCTATTAATCACATTCTTTCAACTTCATCAGCTTTGCAATAACCTGATTCCTGATAAATATGTTTGTGAGTTTTATTTTGTAAGTGCGCGAGTGCTATATGCCAGCATGCAGCGAGTTTGTGTATGTGAGTGTTAATTTTGGTGTTTATGCAAGGATCGAGTTTGTTTGTGGGTGTGTTAATGTGGGAGTATATGCAAGGATCTGCGAGTTTATATGCATATGTGGGTGTATGCATGCATCAAGTTTATATGTATATGCGCAAATTTCATACATGTTTTGAACATTCAATAGTATAGGTGTATATGCGACTGATTTATAGGTGTATAGGCACGTGTTGATAAGTGAAGTTTGATTTAAATCCTACACGGAGCCTCATAGCAATCTGTGTTTGCTTCATTGCCTTCTCTTTTAACACCGCTGGTTTCGGTGTCGGTTAGGTGGATGGTGGTGATGGTGAGGCCACAGGTTGGCTTAAACTTTTATGTTGCCTCATCTTCTGACTCTCAGTATGTTTTATTGGGTGGAACTGCTTCAAATGGTGAAACAGATTTGATGTGTTGCCGCCGTTAGTCAGCTACACTCTCTGGCACACTTCGCAGAGCACCGAAACTAAGTTTATCGAAACTTAAAAAGCCGAACCACTTCCACACCACTGCATTAGACTTTCCTTTCTTATCAACTATTTCGTCTGCATTCTTACTTGTGGAAGCTTGTGGTAGCTCGCATCTGTATTCAGAGCACTCATTTTGTAGCTAAAACTTTCTGCGGCGCAGCTTAACCAACTGCTGTGCTGAGCGCTGGCAGCGTGTCTGTGTTGTTTGTCATCTTGCAAGTGACATCAGATCACGCTCTTTCTGATGGCGGAGCACTGAACGTCATTCAGTGACAAGTGATACATGTATAAGATCTTATATAAATAATAATATATATTTATATATATGCAAATTTATATCGAAATATCGGAAAAGGGTTTAAAAATCATATCACCGTTATTGAAAAAAAATCTATCGCGATATATATTGTTATCGAATTATTGTCCAGCCCAGGTGTTTATAATTAGCCTGCATTTGCTCTGCCAAAGAAGCTTCTAAATTAAACAAAAATGGCTTTTTATACAAATGATATGATTAGATGTTTAACCAAGAGATTTAAAGCAAATTTGTCAGTTTATTTGTGAGCATTTAAGCTCCTTTCAGCAAGGTGTCAAAGTTAAACAAGGGTTGGGAGTGCTGACACATGCTACAGAGCTCATGTGTTTATATGTACTGAAAGTTGGTATGTGTGTACAGTAGCTATATGTTTGGCCTTATAACACCTGACTAGTTTCTAAAATTGTGTCACATAAAGGAACTGTAAGCACGTGAAGAAAATTTGCCAACTTTGATCGATGTGGAAGTAGAACATATGCAGGTGCAATCTAACACGTGTACCACAAAGAAAATACAACAATGTAACACTTTAAGTCTGTTTTAGAACAAAGCAAACTCGATGTGTGTGTTATAGTGCTGGACTGGTACTACATACAAAATACAATGTTGAATGCAAATAGTAAAATGCAGAAAACCACATTATTATGCAAATTTTAAATGGCCTAGTAAATACACCTTAAAAACAGAACAGCTGCCATATTCACAAAACTTCTTTAATGCTAAAAGAAGCACTTAATGTTTTATGAGAAGCTTTTGAAAATAAGCTCCTAACCAGTTTTGGAGAAACTGATCAAAAATAACACATTTTCTAAATCTAAAAGATAAGCTTAGAAAGAAAAACTTATTTCTAATGTAAAAGACTCCGAATTCACAAGACTAAATCACACATTATCCAAAACAGATATATGTATGTACTGTATGTATGTATGTATGCATGTATGTATGTATGCATGTATGCATGTATGTATGTATGTATGTGTGTGTATATATATATATATATATATATATATATATATATATATATATATATATATATATATATATATAATGTATATAGGGAGTGCAGAATTATTAGGCAAGTTGTATTTTTGAGGATTCATTTTATTATTGAACAACAACCATGTTCTCAATGAACCCAAAAAACTCATTATTATCAAAGCTGAATATTTTTGGAAGTAGTTTTTAGTTTTAGTTTTAGTTTTAGCTATTTTAGGAGGATATCTGAGTGTGCAGGTGACTATTACTGTGCATAATTATTAGGCAACTTAACAAAAAACAAATATATACCCATTTCAATTAATTATTTTCACCACTGAAACCAATATAACATCTCAACATTCACAAATATACATTTCTGACATTCAAAAACAAAAACAAATCAGTGACCAATATAGCCACCTTTCTTTGCAAGGACACTCAAAAGCCTGCCATCCATGGATTCTGTCAGTGTTTTGATCTGTTCACCATCAACTTTGCGTGCAGCAGCAACCACAGCCTCCCAGAGAGGTGTACTGTTTTCCCTCTTTGTAAATCTCACATTTGATGATGGACCACAGGTTCTCTATGGGGTTCAGTTCAGGTGAACAAGGAGGGCATGTCAATTGTTTTTCTTCTGTTAGACCCTTTCTTACCAGCCATGCTGTGGAGTACTTGGACGCGTTTTGATGGAGCATTGCCTTGCATGAAAATCATGTTTTTCTTGAAGGATGCAGACTTCTTCCTGTACCACTGCTTGAAGGTGTCTTCCAGAAACTGGCAGTAGGACTGGGAGTTGAGCTTGACTCCATCCTTAACCCGAAAAGGCCCCACAAGCTCATCTTTGATGATACCAGCCCAAACCAGTACTCCACCTCCACCTTGCTGGCGTCTGAGTTGGACTGGAGCTCTCTGCCCTTTACCGATCCAGCCACGGGCCCATCCATCTGGCCCATCAAGACTCACTCTCATTTCATCAGTCCATAAAACCTTAGAAAAATCAGTCTTGAGATATTTCTTGGCCCAGTCTTGACGTTTCAGCTTGTGTGTTTTGTTCAGTGGTGGTCGTTTTTCAGCCTTTCTTACCTTGGCCATGTCTCTGAGTATTGCACACCTTGTGCTTTTGGGCACTCCAGTGATGTTGCAGCTCTGAAATATGGCAAAACTGCTGGCAAGTGGCATCTTGGCAGCTGCACGCTTGACTTTTCTCAGTTCATGGTTCAGTTCTCAGTTTATTTTGCGCCTTGGTTTTTCCACACGCTTCTTGCGACTCTGTTGACTATTTTGAATGAAACGCTTGATTGTTCGATGATCACGCTTCAGAAGCTTGGCAATTTTAAGAGTGCTGCATCCCTCTGCAAGATATCTCAGTATTTTTGACTTTTCGGAGCCTGTCAAGTCCTTATTTTGACCCATTTTGTCAAAGGAAAGGAAGTTGCCTAATAATTATGCACACCTGATATAGGGTGTTGATGTCATTAGACCACACCCCTTCTCATTACAGAGATGCACATCACCTAATATGCTTAATTGGTAGTAGGTTTTCGAGCCTATACAGCTTGAAGTAAGACAACATGCATAAAGAGGATGATGTGGTCAAAATACTCATTTGCCTAATAATTCTGCACTCCCTGTATATGTGTGTGTGCGTGTGTGTGCGTGCGTGTGTGTGCGTGTGTGTGCGTGTGTGTGTGTGTGTGTGTATATATGTATATATGTACAGTTGAAGTCAGAATTATTAGCCCCCCTGAATTATTCGCCCACCTGTTTATTTTTCCCCCAATTTCTGTTTAATGGAGAGCAGACTTTTTCAACACCTTTCTAAACATAATAGTTTTAATAACTCATTTCTAATAACTGATTTATTTTATATTTGCCATGATGACAGTAAATAATATTTTACTAGATATTTTTCAGGACACTTCTATACAGCTTAAAGTGACATTTGAAGGCTTAACTAGGTTAATTAAGGTTAACTAGGCAAGTTAGGGTAATTAGGCAAGTTATTTTATAATGATGGTTTGTTCTGTAGACTATCAAAAAAAAAAATAGCTTAAAGGGACAAATAATTTTGACATTAAAATGGTTCTTAAAAAAAATTAAGAACTGTTTTTATTCTAGCCAAAATAAAACAAATAAGACTTTCTCCAGAAGAAAAAAATATTATCAGACATACTGTGAAAATTTCCTTGCTCTGTTAAACATCATTTGGGAAATAATAAAAAAAGAAAAGAAAACTCAAAGAGTGGCTAATAATTCTGACTTTAACTGTGTATATATATGGGTAGCACGATCGCCTCACAGCAAGAAGGTCGCTGGTTCAAGCCCCGGCTGGGCCAATTGCCATTTCTCTGTGGAGTTTGCATGTTCTCCCTGTGTTTGCGTGGGTTTCCTCCGGGTGCTCTGGTTTCCCTCACAGTCCAAAAACGTGCGCTAAAGGTGAATTAAATAAGCTAAATTGTCTGTATTGTATGGGTGTTTCCCAGTCGTGGGTTGTAGCTGGAAGGGCATCTGCTGCATAAAACATATGTTGGATAAGTTGGCGGTTCATTCCGCTGTGGCGACCCCAGATTAATAAAGGGACTAAGCCAAAAACAAAATGAATGAATGTTTGAACTACAGAACAAAATGCATAAAAATGAAATAAATGAAAATAAAATTGCAAATGGTTTAAAAAAGTGAAAATAAATTACATAAATTCAAATGATAACAGTACAGAATTAAAAATAAATAAATAATAACAGTGTTCAAACATGTTTTTGTACCTTGCGTTTCACAGCTTTCCATTGTGTGCTGGTTAAACAAATTTGTTAATTGTTGCTGAAATTTTAAATATTTGATCAATACAATAAGACACCAACAAGGGTTTGGAAGCTCAAACATAAAAAAATGTTGCATGGTCCACCTGGTTTAGAAAGTGTTGAAAGGGGGTCCATAATTTATAAAAAATCTTGTAATTTTCCTTTAACAGTGTACATCAGCTTAGCTAAAAGCTTTTACTTCTATTTAAGAGAACGTTTAGTGGTAAGAAAAAAGGTTTTAGAAATGCAGACTCAGAACAATTATGTTTGTGCATGCACATCTATTCCACAAAAGGTTATTTAAATATTATTATTATTGTTATTATTTAAATATTCTTTAAGAAATAAATAATTCAATGCAATTTCATCATGCAGCCTTAGTTTTGCTAACATATAAATAACTTTGCACATGTTTTGCGCTTCATGGTGAAATTAATGAGTTTCATGTTTAACTAAGGACTGTGTTACCATTTTGTCAGTTGATACATTAGATACAGTAGTAATACATTTTGCTAGTCATCTGTTTTTCAGGTTTACAGTTACAGGGGTTTATTTCATTCCCAAGAATAATTACACATGCAGTGCAGATGATGATTGCTTAAAAATTGAGGTACAGTGTTGTGTGGTTATACAATGGAATGGGGGAAAGTTTTAAAGCAGAAGGTTGTAAATCTATGCCATTTCCACACAGCTTTTTATCAGGCTCTTAGCTGAGCAAAATCAGCCGGATGATAACCATAAGTGGGGGTCAAAGGTTAAGTTTAGAGAGCCCATACAGGAAATAGTGAAAATTGAACCCATGTGTTTATTTCTCTTCCATATTTACAGTGTGGTGCCAATGCACAAAAACAAACTAGAGGCAAATATAAACTCAGGCAAGCAAATGAATTCAGGCCTTTGAATGAAATTAACTTTTTGTAAGTCCTCATGGGGCCGGATCACAAAGACACCATTTGTAATAGTGCTTAAATTTGACCTTCCTGCCAAAGTTGTATTATTTCTTAAGTATTTGAGTTGTGTGAAGCTGTTGGCTGAATAATCCTAAGCCTCTCCCATATCAGCGACGTAAAAGCTCACTTGTTGCCTTAACAGCAGGGCCACGTGGAGTCCAGCTGTGACACATGGCAACCCGATTCCCATCCTGCACAGCAAACAGAGGATCAAAGTGCTCTCAGAGCTCAGGTGCACTGCGCAGGGCCCGAAACAAGGTCAAAGGTTTTATTTCCCTATCCTGTAAGGACAGATGGAGCTAAACAGATATGCTTTAGCCTGGAAGCAGGAATGAAAAATTTACAAATTTTACTGTGGTTGGTCGGAATGGATGATATGGATTAAAAATCTGTATACGTTTAATACATTTATAAGTCAACATGCGTATTTTTTTAAGAATTACTGTAAGTTTATATATACTTATGCTTTTATCACTATATTGAATACTACTGTATAAAATAGTATGTTTTCCTCCCTCATTTTGCATTTGAAGTTAGGTACTGCTTGTTTTAACTGTCCACAGTGTGGGAGATGAAGGGATGTAGAAAGAATGCCACTGGAAAAATACTTTCCATATAAATATTACAATCCCAGAGGATTTGTCCTGTGATGTTATAATAGCCTCTGACCAGCAGCAGAGTACATCCATGTATGCTTGCAGCTACAAGTTCTTGTGTGGTTTAATCTTCCATAGTTCCTGTCTTTTTGTTTACAATATAAAACCACAGTCTGAGCTTTCTTTTTGACTGTAAATGGGATTTTTTTTTTTACCTGTTCACTTTCAAACATTCCTTTAAGGTGAATGTCTGGTCGGATCTGTTTGGCAACCGCTATGGTCACAGCTCCTGTCTATTCAAATGTCCAAAAGTGTTGTTGACTTCACTCATTTTATTGTACAACTAATTTGGTTAAAGTGTATGATTACAAAATTATTATTTTATACATTGTTCAGTGTAAGTTTAAGTTTATTTGTGCTTATTTTATTATTGAAAGATTGATTTAATAATTGTAATTTTCATATGTGAAATTTATTTCTAAACTATTTTTAAGAGGATCAATCAGACAAATCCAAATGCATAATAAATAACCAGATTTTCTTATCTTAGTCATCTTCGTCTTAAAGAATCCCCCCCCCATCCACCCCTACTACTCCCCCTCTTTTCTAGATTAATCCAGGATAGGGCGGTTATAAGTGAATTGAATTGAATTAACCAAATTGGCAGAGTAACCCCCGGTTTCACAAACAAGGTTTAAGGCTAGTCTTGGATTAAATTGCATTTTGAGCTCTCTCAACTGAAAATAACTTGCAGTGAGATGTCTTAAAATATGTCAGTGTAATTTTTTGTCTACAGGTGCACACCAGTAATGTATTTTTCTAAGGCTGTTTTTATAAATGTGGCTTAAATAGCCTAATTTAACTAAGGTCTAGTCCTGGCTTAAGCTAAACCCTGTTTGTGAAACTGGGCCTAAATGTACTAAATGTTTTAGTACTAGGCATTCACAGCACAAACATATTGCTGGTACAGTTGGCGGTACATTCTGCCATGGCAACCCCTATAGTCAAGGAATAGGCCGAATAAATGAATTCGGGGGAGCTCTCAAGACCTACCTGAGCTTAGACTCCCCTCTCTCCCAATGAAATGGAGGGAGCCCCGGCCTCAAGGATCTTATGAGCTCAGGGCTGTCTCCCAGGACAGCATGCCAAACATGCCTTGTTTTCAATCATCAGCTAAGTGTGAACTCTTGAAATTACAGTATGGTTGTTTCCTATTTTTGTTTAAAACAGCTTCTAAAATATTATGCTTTTTCTTATTTTTTATTTTATTTCTGATCTAGCTATTTAAAGGTTCAAGACACCCTGGATTACTTTTTACATTTTTTTCAACAGATTTCTGTGTGTTGAGCATCAGTTAAGACAACGTTAGCACCTGTCAGCTTTAAATGTGGGGAAGACTGGATAATTTGGAGCTTTTTTCAGCTAATTTTATTTTCCGGGTTTAAAATTTTTTTGGGGTGGGTTCAAAATCGGTGACGTAGTCTCCTAGTGGAGGAATGACGCGTTGGTTTCTCATTATTATTTATAGCAGAGTTTTCTTATCCTATGAGAAGAGCCTGCTTCTTAATTATTCGTGAGAGCACATGCTTTGAGACCCAGTGACTGGGTGAGACCTCGACCGCGCATGGCACGGGTCGTATGTGTTTGTTTTCATGATTCACAGGATTTGTTGCATTTTTTTCCCCCATGATTCTGTCAGGGCCGATACAGCAAAGCTGTTGGTTTGCAGCAAGCATTTTTGTTGGGAGAGCTGTGCGAGAGTTGGAGGTGGACTTTGTCTTTTATCAGTTGAGTTTGTTACCATTCAGACACATTGCCTATATCCGTGCTGCTGTGTTCACCCATGTTTAAAATCCTCCAGATTACTGGCAGGACTAATGGTTGGAATAGACAGGGCAAGAGACCTTCTGGGGACTGAGGAGGAGAGAAGTCCTCCTCATTTATAGTGTTTATATAAACATGCTTTACTTTATAATGGTAAAACAACTTGTGGTTATGTGTAAATGATATTATGAATAACATAATTGATCAAATAAACATTACTGTTTGTTTCTTTGCATTTTAACTTTGTAAACTATAAAATCATGGGTCTCCTCACAGTTTGTGTCTCATTTTATGAGCCAACTGACAACAGTTGTACACTCCCCTCTTTTTCCCCTGCCGGCCATACCCATTCCTCCCTCTGTTTGCAGCGCTCCACATCCATCTCGGAGCATTTTTCAAAAAAAAAAATCTGAAGTAGTCTTGAACCGAAAGAGGGGGGTTTCATGACCCTTTCAAAATAATGTAGATGACACAAGCATTCAAAATATTTGTTGGTGCCTGTATATATTCACATTTTCTCCTAAACTAGTATTACTATTCCAGATTAGAATATTTAATGATAAAACTTCCCTCAAAAGGCTGATTTGTCATTTGATTGACTCAAAAAACAGCCCGATTTTTCTCTCACTCTCCAGCAAAAAAGGGGCCAGTCTGCCCTCAAGAATTTCCATACAACCCCCTGTAATCTGAAACATATCACCGGCCTTACATAAACAAGGCTGTTGCTTTTTTGGCCTTTTTTCCCCCCAGAATAAGCTTCAAACTCCACAGACGTCTCATTTGTGGACTGTGTGCCTTGGCTGGCGGTCACTGAGACCACTAAGCATGTTAGACAAGCACTCTCACTCACTTTCACTGTCTTTATGGTTTATAGCTTTGATATATTTTACCATCTCGACTGACCCCTCACCCTTTTTGTAACCCTTTTCAGCTCATGCTTACGATGAGCTACATACAAATTTCATTAGTCTGTTTTCCATACTCACATGAGCGACTCTTAAATAATTCCCAAATTGTGTATTCGCCCCTGCTGAAAGCCCATTTCCTCTCTCCATCCTTTCCAGATGATGCAGTTTGATTAAATTAGATGGACACATTAATGAGATTATATATGATCGCTTCTGTCTAATAACATTTAGACAGGACACAATGAAGGATTCACCGTGTATTTTAGGGTTTATTCTCGAGTAATTCTTTGCACGCATTGATTCACTCCCTGCGTTTTAATGCATCTACTTTATAAATAGTAGGTGAAAAATATTATGCAAAGCTCTTAAAACAATATAAGCATAAAGTATCTGGATGACCTACTTCTGACAAGATCACAAAGATAACACATTTGTATTAAACTGAACTGAATCTGAAACTAAAACTTCACCAACATTCTACCACAACTTTGCTCCCTACCTGTTGTGCGGGTATGTCCCTTAATCTAAATTATTGATATTGCTCTTTATTCTTTTTTTTTTTCCATCTACGTTAAGCTGCTTTGACACATTCTGCATTGACAAAGCACTATAGGAATAAAGATAAAGGAAATGCTTTTATTACCCCCAATGCAACAGGAGAGGATTTGGCAGTTGAATTGTAGTGAAGTAATGCTGTTCTTTACAGCAGTAAAGGCATGATTATTAGCTATTCATTATAAATGTATATTATCCTTTCAAAAATTATTTAATATGGCTAATGGCATTACCTTATATGTACAATACCAATATCAATATAGCCATTATCTAAATTTGACATGTGTGAACATAATTACAGTATTGCATAAAACAGTTGTGATTAAAGCACTGTTTTCATATTCGGTATTAAAGAGAATAAAACTGTCACTTACAGGGAAATATTTATTAGAGCTCTATTAATCATAAAAAATGTGTTTTTATAAACAAGGAAAACCATAGACCATTTTTTCTTTCATAATAAGCAGAAGTAGATGCAATTATAGCTGTTATTTGCGTAAGACATTAATTGGATGTAAATAATATTTGATAATGTACTTTTTCTCAGCTGCTTGCAGAATTATTAAAACAACAACTGAGATAATGTACAAAGAGTTTAGTCCACTGCTTAGTTTGTCAATCATATAATCTGCAACCACATGCATTTTTAAATCACGGAATTTATTCATTGTGTTTCCATCGTAGTTTATGTGCATATCTTATTATAGTATAAAACATTGTTTATGCAAATTTTTTGAATGTATGCCTGTCAAATTGTTTCCATTATGTAATGTGACGAGGACGCTGACAAGGAAGGTGTGGATCCAAAATTCAGGTTTATTGAGAATGGTCAGGCAAGCAACGGTCACAATCAGGATCAAACAGATGTATGCAGTCAAATACACAGGCGATTGGTCAGTACAGGTATGCAGCAGACAACATAAATAAACACAAAGGTGAGTGTCAAAAACACGGCAAAGCAAGGCAAGGAAAATGCGTCGTAATGTTCACAAACAGTATAACAAGATTCAGCCCAGATGTGTGTGTGTGCGCTAGAGATGCGCGGATCAGCTCAAATGTCATCCGAATCCGCTCCTTCATTCTTATCATCCACCCGCCACCCGCCCGCACATATTATTTCATCTGATATATTTATCCGCACCCGACCCGCACCCGATCGCCACTTTAAAAATTCGAATTCTTTGTTTTAAGCATGATGATAGGTGTAACTTTCTCCGCAATGTCCGGCGGCAGAGTAACAGCTCGTTAATTCATGCTCGAGCAAATGAGACGGACAAAAGTACTCGATGCATGCCCTTCTTTTACTTATTTCAGAGTTTTCTACATTACTGAAGTAAACATAAAACAAAACCGGATAAAACTTTCTCCCTCTAATTCACCGCACGCACAGCACACAGAGAGAGCTCACATCACACAGCATGCGTGTCGAACTACACTACCCACAATGCTATGGACTACAACTCCCGTAAAAGCAGGCAAGCGGCCACACTATTTCCCCTCTCTTGCAACTTAGGTCACAGTGGATCGTTCGTTATTAACAGCAGATTCAGCTTTTACATATACAGGAAAAAGAGAACAAAAACGGCGTCCCTTCAGCCTAAACAGCAGCTATGTTGTGTGTACTTGGCCCTTTTCTTAACACTGTGCAAAAACAGAATAGCATCTACTGTGCCTGGATTCGGGCGATTCCGCCTCGCCTCCAAAACACGGCTGGCTGCACTAAATGAGCGTTCCGTGAACCGCTTGTTGCAGGAATGCACAAGCTTCTCCTTGCAAGGCGCTGCAGTCGTGTAAATGGTAAATAAGCGATCTTGTTTCTCCCAGAATGATAGCAGATTTCCCTCTGATGACTCCTCTAACTGAAGTTAGCACAGTACTCTTGCACTTCATCCATTATTTTGGGCGTCTCTCGTCTTCACATTCTGCGAAGTCCACTCTCTGCTTTTTTGCTGGTCAACTGCTATGACCCGCTACATCCACCCGCGACCCACCCGCAATTAATCATAATGTATTTTTTTATTACCCGACCCACGGATTATCCGCAGCGCCCGCGGATTTAACCGCCATCCGCGCATCACTAGTGTGCGCACTGTATTTAAAGTCCTAGTAATCAGTCTTTGACAATACTCCGGTTGTTTGTTTGCTGGATCAGGAACCGGTGTGAGTGTGTGTGCTGCATGACTGGAACTTGTAGTCCATATAATGGCAGATTTGTAGTTCTATGCGATCTGTGTGTTTACCAGCGATCTGTAAGGATTAGATCGCTGGTGATTGTGACATCCATTGTGTTTGTGTTATATGACATCCTAAAATGTGCATAAAACTGGTGGATAGCAATATGCAGTGTCTAATGTTTAGAATCCAACACCTACAAATTAAGTTATTTTGAATGCAGAAACAGTGTCCAAGCCATTTTCAGTCAGATCTGTCTCTTGCTGTGTCATTGGAGCTGTGCTGCAGCCAGGTGTCAGTAAAATTCTCACTAATTTCCACCCTGCTTCTCGCTTTCCTTTGCTTTTCAGCCAGTTACCCCATTAACTGTACTTCTTTCTTTCTTTTGAGTCTGTTTTTGTACTTTCCATCCCTGCCCTCTTTTTACCCTGATGGAGATGGCTTCTTGAAATAGCTTGCTGAGTAATGTCTGACTCCGTTTGGCTAGTCTCTTCTTTTTGTCTGCTTTTTTTTTCCTCTCAACTTGGCCGTCATCTCATCCGCTACTGCTCAGTGACATCATATTGGGATCAGAACCATGTGCTAAAAGCACAAATGAGTTCGAGATTGGCTGTTGGCCATGTCTAGTCACTAAACCGTTGACCTCTGAAACGCAATCATCATAACATGCCTCTGTTTCCCTCATCTTCTGTCCCTCATCCAGACGGGAGAACAAAAAGTGCCTGTGATCTTGTGGAGACAATGAAGGGAGTGGGCCAAAATAACAAAAACTTCAGCTTTCTGGCGCAGTCTGACGTTTACACCTGGCTCTCATTTCCTGAGTAGTCAGTGCAAAGCTAATGAAAGTTAGCGTGAAAGCTGCACGTCTGAGACATGGCTTGAAGCTTTGCCAAGTGGGACACACATTTTCTGTAGTCAGGCTTTGCGCATAGTAGTATGTTAGCAAAGGAGGTTAGCTTGACATGATCTGAGTCCAGTGGGCATAAAGAGCTTTCCAGAGAAATAGTTTTTGCCATTTAAAGGATGTGTGTGTCGTCGCCATACAGAAGCAGCTGGTGTTTAATAGCTAACAAATGTACAAGTTGCACAGAAACTCATTTAGCATGTGTGAGAAGAGTTGTTGTGGTGGGAGTGACATGCTGCTTCAGAGGTTAAAATTCACAGGGCAAGAGAACGCCAGCTTTGTTGTGTAGAATATGGGATAAATGTAATCAGTATTTAAACTATTTTCTCTATTTTTGTAGTATCATAATTATATATACTGTATTACCGTAGCTATATTACCTTAATGCCATCTAATAATGGATCTTATTCTGTCATCATTTGCTCATTCTTGTTGTTCAAAATCTATATGAAATGTGTTCATCTTCAGTAGACAAATGAAGATATTTATCAAATCTGAAGAGATATGATTACTTTATAAGATGAACAGATTTAGGCCCAATCCCAATTCTACCCCTTAGCCCTTCCACTTACCCCCTACTCCTCGTTTTGCGTGTTCACATGAAGGGGTAGGTGTGTCCCAATTCTCTTTACCGTGTTTTACTGTCATGCTTAAAAAAAAAAGATAAAAAACACACAAAACTTTGCTATCTATAATTCATAATAATAACTCTTGTATAGTAATCCCACAACATACTTTCACGTCTGACACTCTGACATTCGAATACCCTGTCAGAAATGTCTAGTGGCTGGAAATTAGCTTTTTACAGTGTCTGCTATAATGTTAATGTTGTTTTTGTGTGTTTACATAGATGAATATGGCAACGGTGTAAATGCACAGTATAGTTATGAGCTTATTGCCACATTATATTGTTGCCTTGAGTGATTTTTCTAAAAATAAATGCTAAAAAATAAGGCAACTGAAATAACTATAGTAGTTGCCGTTGTCGATCTCATATGAAGCAAGAGATCTCGATTACACATGATGACATGTGCCTGTGTAGTAGTGCTGTCTAATTTCTTATGGGTAAAATTTGAAGCCCTTCCCCTTCACACTCTGTTTCATGGGCCAGGGGGAATAGGGGTAAAAAAAGAATTGGGATTGGGCCCTAATCTTAACATATTCACTTATAAACACTGATCTGCAAACAATTTTAACAACATCAATTTGGTTACAGAAACTCAAACTTGCTTGCTTGATGTGTGAGAACTAGTGAGGTTGTGTGTCATGTGACACACCAATGAGGTTCTTGTGTGTCAAGCAGGTATGGTTGTGTTTCTGTTTGCAGATCAATTTTTATATGTGAATAAAAGTAAAACTGAAGTGTGTTTGTCACAAAGTCTTTGTTTTCAGAAGATTTTGTCTATCAGTAAGTCCATATTCTGTGCCCGACAATTAGATTGTCGTGGTCCTAACCATTGGGATAAAACCTGGCCTCCAGGCGCTCGCATACGAGCCCCAACACCAGGTCTGGCTCCATGGTGGGGCCCTGGCTGCGCCATATCGGGCGACGTCATGGTCCTCGCTGTTATTGCACCCATAAGGGGGTTTCGAACCGCACTTAGTCTGACCTGTCACCTAAGACCTTTGTGCCTTGGGAGACCCTTTCAGCAGCATTATCCCCCGACAACATATCTCTTAGGATTACTCAGACCCTTCTCCAGCACGATAAGGTGGCGGTTCATGGAGAAGCTTTGGGTCATGACCGAAAGGACAAGATTTTGGAGACAAGCGTCCAAAATGAGTTTCATTCGCAGGGTGGCAGGGCGCATCCTTATGGATAAGGCGAGGACCTCTGTCACCCGAGAGGAGCTCAGAGTAGAGCTGCTGCTTCTTCACATCGAGAGAAGTCATCTGAGGTGGCTCAGACATTGTTTTGGATGCCTCCTGGACGCCTACCTAGGGAGGTGTTCCAGGCATGTTCCACCGGGAGGAGGCCTTGGGGAAGACCCAGGACACTAGGAAAGACTATGTCTCTCGGCTGGCCTGGGGACGACTTGGGATCCCCCCGGAGGAGCTGGAGGAGATGTCTGGGGAGAGGGAAGTCTGGGGTTCTCTCTTAGGACTGCTGCCTCTGTGACCCGGCCCCGGAAAAGCGGATGAAAATAAATGAATGGATGAGTAAATCCATATTTTGAAAGCCCTGAGAATGCAGTCTCACATTTGTTTCTTTCAAAAGATAATGAAAATGTTTTATTGGGATACAACAGTCTCCAAGTAGATGGCATGTCTCCAACATTTTTAACTAATTCTCCACAAATTATTGTGCTTTAATTTTACTACTGTATTTTTATTATGTTGACAGTTACCTAGCAAATTTCAAGAGAAACATCTGAGACCTAAATGAGATTTTGTTCTGAACTTGTGTTGGGGTTCATGATGGACAATCTCAGTATCAGGCCATTCCCTTCATGCTCTTTGTTAAGCTGTGGACTGAGAAATACTGATTGCTTGGTGGTAAATTGTGTGCAGGGGATAAACATGGATCAAGGACAGCTTATCCTTTCATTGCTGGAGTTTTGAATACACAGGCTTTGGTGTGCTATCTATGGGTTTGACCATCTTCAAGACCACTAAGCATGCAGGACTTTATTGTGTTTTAATACTCCTTTGTCCATCTTCTTTCTTTGTTCTCTAATATTTCATTCCTCTTTTTTTAACGTTGTACTGTCATCCAGTTCAGTTAAATTTCACTCCTCTCACTTTTTTTTTTTACTGCAACTGGTGTGAGGGAATTTACAGGCTGCACCCCACCCCGGTCAACCACAAGCAAATAACCGCAGGAGACCCACCCAAACAATCCTGAAACCAGTAGTTATCCTCAGCCTGGCGAGTGATCCCTTTCTAAAAATGGTGTCAAGCTCTTATTGTCTGGGACTTTGGATGACCCAAGTGCATTAAAGCTTGGTCTTTATGTGGGCGTACGAGGGTGTAGCTCCAACAGCAAATCTTTAAGCTCACTAAAAAAAAGGAGAAGCTGAATTCCTTTGGAAAATAAATATAGGGATATGGTGCAAAAAGATGAATTGTTTACCCAGAATTAATTTCAAACAGTAATTTACTGACCAAGATGTCATGTCATTTTCCATCAATTGCTTTACAGTAACCAGAAAGAAGCATCTAAAACAACACTAGCTATGTTTCCATCCTTCTGTTTTTATGTGCATTTTGGATATGCGCATAAAGAAATGGTGTATGGAAACGCCAAGATCCTCATAAGTTTTAAAAATGTGCATAAACAACATGTGAGCATAACTGAGTAGGATAAACTTTTTATTCCGTAAGAAAAGATGCGCATAAACTACGATGGAAACACTTTTACCGAACAAATTCCAGTATACGCATAAAAAAAAGTCATGTGATTTTGTTATACGAGATCATGTGATAATAAAAATGTGTGTGAATGGACAAACTAGCTGGCTGACCGCATTGTAAAACATCTGAAATGTTGTTTGATCATTCTATAAGGCCTTAATCATTTCAGTATTAGTGTTATTATATTGTTAATTATCTCCAGAACTGTCAAGAGCATCTATACTCTGCATCTCTGTGCATTCATTGCATGTCGTCGTTGTCTTCTGAGGCACAAGTCATTTATTAAATAAAGAACAGATTTACACAGCTTCTCCTATCGCAGCAAATTCCATTTTTATTCGTTGATATTTGGCGCCGGTTAATCAGAATGTGACGATTATGTTCTCTTTGACTCATTGGATGGAAATGCTGCATTATGCACCTGTCTTTTATGTGATATTTCAGCTTTGCGCATACATTTAGTTCACATTTTTGGATGGACACATAGCTACTGACATCCATTAACTTTTATTGTAAATAAAAAAACAAACAAACACTGTAATCTTTTTTAAAAATATTTTTTTCTCTTCTATGGAAGAAAGTCATCTTTTAAAAGATGATCAAATGATAACCAAAAGTGTCTTCTTTTAAATTGAAATTATTCCAGGTATAATAATATATGCCAGGTATGCCATTGTGTTTGATTCAGTTCTTATAATAATACATATACTTTGTATAGTAATACATGCACTTTACAATACATACTGTTTCAAAGAATATTCAAAGAAAATGCATTTTTAGGATGTGCTGTTACACTTGCCAGTTTTGTTTGAGGTTTTTCTGCAAAATATATCATAAAGCATTATTTTGATTATTTTTAAATGATGTCTTTAGTGTAACATCAAGGTGAACACTAATTAAACCAAGAATAAATGTATCCTTTTCTTTTTTGTTTCTAGACCAAACGATTCAAGTGAATTGAACAGCAAATGTGAACACACCCCAAAGTTACAGAATCTATTATCAGTCAGATGATTGTTAAAGTGTCTATACAGCTATAAATGTACTGCTGTAAAGCTGTTATGGAGCTATACCGTTTATAAAGATACAGGTTTGTACCTGAAACAGTCTATATTGGCGCCTTAAAAAGTACCTTAAGTAAATATAATAGTACCTAAACAGAACAAAAGTGCACCTTTTGTAAAGCTACCACCCCAGTGACAGCCTTTATTGCTGAGAGTGTAGATAATGAGGTTAGTAAACATCTTAAACAGTATTCAGTTAAGTAGGCCCAGTGAACAGGCTTGGCAATTCACTCGTTTTTGTTCAGAGGAATACATTTCTGGCCAATAATGCGGATGCTTCAACCTGTGAAGTAGATCCAGCTGTCAGAGGAAGTGGCCTGTTGCTCTTTGAGACTCATCCATTTAACAGGAACTCCTCCCTTGGCCTTCTGGGAAACAGAAAATATGATAGAATCTCAGCCACCACTGCATGCCCTTCCCAGGAAAACCTCTAAAACCTGGACAACACCGAAAAACACTCAACTCCACGTCTTTAGGCTGGCATTCTTGTTTTAAAACATTGATAGTTCAGAAGCACTGACTCAAGGTTAAACCACAAATCCCTTTTTGCATGTGAGTTTAGTGGAAAACTGGTATAAAATGAACAAAGTAGGCCTTCATTTTGATATGCCTAAGAGCAGATTCAGTGTGGTCCTGTTATCAGATGTTGATAATAGTCTGATCTCAGAGCCAGATGGGAGATGACGATTCTGTGCTTTCCCACACACACGCACAACCCACAACATGCTGGGATTCTGTTACACACACACAATTGATTGATTTCTGTGGCCATTTGTCCTCTGGGACTTGGGTGAACTTAAAGAGAGTTTGTTTTGTCTAGAGATGAAAGTGAACACACAATGGAATCACAAAGATTTACAGGCAAGTTCTCAGAATCTCAGGGGATTTGTGACTAGCCGGGTTGTGATGAGTGGACAGATGGGGGATTCAGTTGCTTGTTCAGTGTGACGAGTCAGTAATGAAATATGTCTTCACTACGACTTTGACAAAGGGATTAATGACAGGCTGTGGTGCCATAGTTCTTTCTGCAGGTGACAATATGTACAGTATTGTTTCTGTTGAAATGAGGGAACACACTGTCAAGCGAGAGGGAGATAAAAGAGAATCAAAGAAAAAAAGAAAATCATGCCATGAGCAGCCCCTGAAGGACTTTGATAGTCTTTTACTGAAGATATGATTTCAACTGCCACAGAATACTCAAAAATAACAGTACCATGAGCTCTCAAATACATTATATCAAAGCTTTACTTCAGTAAGAATGCAGTAGCTTAATTAAAAATTTAAGTAAGAAAGTCTGTTTCATATAAATGTTGTTCTTTTAAACTTGTACTCATTTTGAAAATGCATTGCGGTTTCCAGCAGAATATTAAGCAGCATAACTTTTCACATGCTTCTTGAGAGTCAAGTTTCTATATTAAGACGATATCTGAATGATCATGTAACCCCGAATTTGGGAGTAATGATGCTTGTCATCATAAGAAAATATTACTTTTTTTAAGAATAAATGTATCTGTTAAATAATATATTTAACAACATGTTACTGTATTTTTATTAGCTTGTTTGGTTAGCTTAAAACACTTTTGTAATACAAACAAAAATTAGATTTTTAGCTCAGATACTTTGTCTGCTTGAGAAAGAATTTGAATCTTTGAAATAACTCAATATACTGTAAGATGAAATCAAGTAGAAAGAAAGGAAAAAGCAACAAAATGGCCCATAATTAGCAAGTGTCTAGCATGGTTATCATTGTTACCATGAATTAACATGTTGGTACTATGCTAATTCAACATAGCAGGTACTAGCATGTTAGCCTTATTTGAAATGTTTTAACATATTGTTGAAATTACATTACACATCGCATGTTTATCAAACTGCTAATATGTTGCTTGCTGATTTTAGCAGATACTAGCATGGCTTTATTATTCAAAACACATTTGAAAGATGCAAAGTTTTAGTGCTAGCATTTTTTTTGTTCTTTAGCATGATGTTAGCATTATTTTAGTGCTGATGCTATATTTTAAGTTGTCCTAGCTGGTTATTATAAAAGAGATTAAGACAGACAGACAGATAGACAGACAGATAGACAGACAGATAGACAGACACGATAGATAGATAGATAGATAGATAGATAGATAGATAGATAGATAGATAGACAGATAGACAGATAGACAGATAGACAGATAGATAGATAGATAGATAGATAGATAGATAGATAGATAGATAGATAGATAGATGATAGATAGATGATAGATAGATAGATCATAGACCATCAGCAGATAAAGGAAAATGTTGTTTAAAAGCAAAATTATGCTTCTGTACTGTTAAAATCTTTGTTACAACAATATAGTTTAGCTTTAGAGAATATATATATATATATATATATATATATATATATATATATATATATATATATATATATATATATATATATATATATATATATATATATATATATATTATTTATATTAAATATAAATATAAATATATATATATAAATATATATATATATATATAAATATATATATATATATATATATATATATATATATATATATATATATATATTTATATATATATATATATATTTATATATATATATATATATATTTATATATATATATTTATATTTATATTTAATATAAATAATATATAATAAATCTTATTTATATAAATGTATAAATCTTTGTTGTTTATAATATAATATTTCTCCAAACGATCTCTGTCATTGTCATTAGTTGGCGTTGTGTTCCCTGAGGGGCTGCTGTGGGTGAGTAGAGCCAGCCTGCTGTGTTGGGGTGTGGAGGTCTGGCCTGTGCTCCTTACACACAGACCTCACATTGACAGAAGAACAATGGAGCGGGCACACCGCAGCATCCTACTCCACATACTGGCACAAAAGAGCCCTTTCATGTGCGCTACTTCAGGGTTGGCCTGACAGCCTGCTGCCACCAAAGGCACAAGCGTCACTGCCACGCCACCCTGCCTGCCATTCATCCATTGACATCGCATCTGATACAAACTGACTGAGCTAAAACTTCTGCTAGATTTATTTAAAGAAAAAAAAATGACCAACAAATGGCATTTGCTGACCTTTTTATTGTTCCAAACACACATAAATGTCTTCTTAACAAAATTAGAAGCTTAGCATTATGTTTGAGCTGCTTTTTTGTGCTCTTATAAATAAATAAAGAAAGTAGTGAAGGGTGACCATGTATAAATCTTCAAAAAGACCAGGAAGATAAGATTACAGTTTATGCCTTGTAGAGTTTATACGTGTTGAAATCCTGACAGCCGTGGTCTGGTCACTATTTGCTTTGTTTGACTGGGTGAGTGTAGCTTTGACATTGCTTCATTTGTGTTCCTCAGAAGGAAGAAAGTCATACTTGTTTAATGAAGAAAAAACTTGATATGATTATAGCTGTAATGTAATTCTGCTACTAATAAAAAGTTTAGAGTTGGTACAATTACATTTTCTTGTACTCTCACAAACTGCTGTCTGTATTTATTTGATAAAAAATGAATGAGTACAAACAATATTGTGAAATATGTGGTTAGCTGTTGCCTCACAGCAAGAAGGTCGCTGGTTCGAGTCCCGGCTGGGTCAGTTGGCATTTCTATGTGGAGTTTGCATATTCTCCCCGTGTTCGCATGAGTTTCCTCTGGGTGCTCCGGTTTCCCCCACAGTCCAAAGACATGCGGTATATACAGTAGGTGAATTGGGTAAAGAAAATTGTCCATAGTGTATAAATGTGTGTGAGAATGCGAAAGTGTATGACTGCTCCGGTTTCCCCCTCAGTCCAAAGACATGCGCTATAGGTGAATTGAATAAACTAAATTGGCCATAGTGTATGTGTGTGAATGAGTGTGTATGGGTGTTTCCCAGTACTGGGTTGCGGCTGGAAGGGCATCCACTGTGTAAAACATATGCTGGATAAGTTAGCGATTCATTCTGCTGTGGTGACCCCTGATGAATAAAGGAACTAAGCCGAAGGAAAATGAATGAATATAATTAATTCAAGGTGCTTTTTCTCTGCATTTTTACTACAGTCTTCAGTGTCTCATGATGCTTCAGAGCTGTGGTGATTTAGCATTTCTTTTTATACTGCTTATACTAAAAATATTTTGGGAGCACTGTGCTACATTTATCAAGATGAATATGAATTACTGTGTTTAAGTTAGGGATGCACCGAATATTCGGCCACCAAAAGATTTTTATCACCAAAACAACACGGCCGAAACCGTATCATTTGTGATGATGCAAACAGAAACCGCAACTTGCACGTTTTGTTTGAAGCAGCATGTCTGCAGTGTGTCTATTTGGATCCTCTGCACTTCATTGCGACTGTACTTGATCTGCGGTATAAAAATCAGCACGCGTGCATTTTTCTTTCACACCGTCTGCATCTGCAGCACGCAGCTGATCGGTGGCTGTTGCACAGAACAATCTTTCTCTGTCTATTCTATTACCTATCTGTCTTGATATAAATACACCATCCATTTTTTTTTCAGTTTTCATCTGCTCCAAGGCCCGTGGCAACTTCCTTCCATGCTGTTTCCTTAACCTGCAACTCTTTATTTTAGTAGATCATAAAGAACTGTATGCTTCTCAAGCTCATGGTTAGCACTGTCGCCTCAAAGCAAGAAGGTTGCTGGTTCGAGTCCCGGCTGGGCAGTTGGCATTTCTGTGTGGAGTTTGCATGTTCTTCCCATGTTTGTGTGGGTTTCCTCCGGGTGCTCCGGTTTCCCCCACAGTCCAAAGACATGTGCTATAGGTGAATTGGGTAAACTAAATTGGCCAAAGTGTATAAGTGTGTGTGTGTGTGTGTGTGTGTGTGTGTGTGTGTGTAAATGCGAGAGTGTATGGCTGTTTTCCAGTACGGGGTTGTGGCTGGAAGAGCATCAGCTTTGTAAAACATATGCTGGAATAGTTGTCGGTTCATTCCGCTGTGGTGTCCCCTGATAAATAAGGTTGAAGAAAAATGAATGAATGAATAAAGCTATATTGATATTTACACATAGTTACATTTGGTTTTGTAGTTCAGGCACAAACAAATATTTGTTGCATTTTTTTAGAATTTAAATTTATTTTATTTGACTGTATAAAAATCAGTGGATATCATTGATGCATTTATTGGGTAAAATACAATTGCTATTTTTTACTGTAATATGTCCCCATACCCAGAAGTGATAACTCATTGTTGCAATGCACTAAATAAATATTGTCTTAATTTGTAATTAATTTATTTTTTGAAACTTTAATATTAATTTATGCAATTGTAATGCCTTGATTTTGGCATCACGGTAGTGCAGTGGGTAGCATGACTGCCTCACAACAAGAAAGTCACTGGTTCAAGCCTCGGATGGGTCAGTTGGCATTTCTGTGTGAAGTTTGCATGTTCTCCCCATGTTGGTGTGGGTTTCCTCCGGGTGCTCTGGTTTCCCCCCATAAGTCCAAAGACATGTGCTGTAGGTAAATTGGGTTAGCTAAATTGTCCATAGTGTACGTGTGGGTATGGATGTTTCCCAGTGATGGGTTGCAGCTGGAAGGGCATCCGCTGCGTAAAACATATGCTGTATAAGTTGGCGGTTCATTCCGCTGTGGTGAACCCAAATTAATAAAGGCACTAAGCCAAAAAGAAAAGAATGAATAAATAATACCTTGATTTTAGTAAGCAAAACAGCAAACAGTTATCATAGCCATAAATGCAATGGTACTAATAATTGGCATAATTTATTTTGGTGTTTTGGTTTTCTGCCTTGGTTTCCTCTTTTTAGGTTTTGGCCAAGAATTGTAATTTCGATGCATCGCTACATTAGTTCATGTATGAACATGACTAATGTATTCGAACAGCCATAAACTATTACCCAATATCTGGCTTCTGACCTAATATGTTAATGATTTGAGACTAGTTGTAAGAAAGCTTGCCAAAAAAGTATTCATATTTAGCTGCATTGTACCAAAACACACACATTTCAATTGTAATTATTTACCTAATTTGTACACTGTAAAAAATTATATGATCAATTAGTCCTGACAGCATATGTTTTTAGGTCATTGTAACCTATTAAACTAAGTTAATCATGTTCTAACTTAATTTAAGTTAGCCAAGCTGTTTTAAGTCAGTTTTACATAATGTAAGTTCAATGGACTCATAAGGTTAATTTGTTTCAGCTTAAAAATGTAAGGCAACCAGCATTTCTTTACTGTGTACTGGTTTTTGTTGAGTCAACTGGCATGTTAATACAAGGTTAAATTGGTAATTTGTCTTGACTGACCACTTGTGTGTTTAGAACACTGAATATGCGTATTAACACCAGGTGGAAACAGGGCTTTAAAAACACATCAGGATGTATCCATGGTGATATATTCTGGTTTAAAGGACGCTGCTCATTCTATGAATCCCTGATGTATTCGCAAAAAGACCTGAGGGAAATGAGGCCTGTTTCTGTGACTTGTTTGTGTGAGTGTTTTTGTATGGTACATTTCTGCTCTGCAGGGCGTAAGTAAGGACTTCCCTAAGGACCGAGTCTAAATTTATGAATGCATTCCCAGATGTTTAATACATAATTAATTGAATTGTGGTTCTTAAAATTAAAAAGCAAGACCAGAGACTGAGTACTGTGCAATATTGTTGTTCAGCATGACACTATATGAGGTCATGCCTCAAACTTCTAAGCGCAATGACTGGGGCAGGATGAAGCTGAGGGAGGCTTGGCAAACCCACAGGTTGAGAAGAAAGGATGCCTTATTCTAGGCATGACCCAGGTCTGCTCACAAGAACAAGGAAGTAAGGTTCCCCGAGGATGAGGCTCAGAACAGCTTGCTTTTTCAAGGCAGAGTGAACATCAATTGCTCGCTTTATATGGCCGAGGATTTTAGGGGAGATGTGGAGACTCTAAATGACTTGTCAGTTTGGCTGCTGAACCACAGCACGGCTGCATTAACCAGCCTGGAAACTCACGCTGGTCTTTTTCAGCTGGATTTATTATTGTGCAAACAGATTTTGCAGCTCATGAAACATGACCTTGACTATCCTGCCATTTTTATTTGCTTTTGATTCCTGACAGTGATAATTCATTAAGCTGCTCTTTCTTTACTCAAGGCTCTGAAATATGATTCTACAACGCCGCACTGACCACAAACCAAACAGATGTGTTGTGGAGTCATGGTTAAATAAATATTCCATTATATGCATGAATGTGAATGATGTGCTCACCTTTCTGCTGCAGGTTTGAAAAGGGTCGTATCTACAGCTACATTGGAGAAGTAGTGGTGTCGGTTAACCCCTACCGTGCCATGAACATTTATGGAAGGGACGTCATCGAGCAGTACAAAGGCAGAGAGTTGTATGAGCGACCCCCGCATCTTTTCGCCATCGCTGATGCTGCGTACAAAGCCATGAAGAGGAGGAACAAAGACACTTGCATTGTTATCTCAGGTAGACTGCAGCTCTTTCTTTTTTTTTTTTTGATAAATTACCTGTAAATTGCTAAAATATAGAGATGGGACAAACTTCCATTTCACAGCCATATGACCATATAACCCAGGTTTGGTTGCCTGCTGAAGCTAGCAGGATTGAGCCTGAAAAATGTCTGCTTGATAAACACAAACTATTTTGTTGAATTGAAGTGAAATGAAAATTGTCGGTTACCATACTCGAAATTGGTATGGTTTTGACCCATGCAAGTACACACGCACGCACGCACGCACACTCACACACTCACACACACGCACACACATTGAGCATACACCCAGAAGAATGGGCAGCTATTGGTTCCAGTGCCCAGGGAGCAATTAGGGTGTTAGGTGCCTTACTCAAGCGCACCTCAACTGAGTATCGAAGATGGAGAGAGTGCAGTTCATTCGCTTTCTTCATCTTCAATTCTAAATTAAACCCGCAACTTTTTAATTACAAGTCTAACTCCCTAACCATTAGCCCACAACTGCCCAAAATTGGTAGTTGTTAGAGCTGTGCGATTTGAGGAAAATATCTAATTGCGATTTATTTATTTATTTATTTATTTAATTATTTTTTATTTTTTTGACAGATATTGCGTTTGCGATTTAATTTTATAGTCAAGCTTCAGCTCAATAATATGTATTTTAGCTTCTTACTGCTAAAATGCAGTGAGTGTCAGTTAAAAAAGCACTTAAAAGATGTTACATACATACAGTACATACATACATATATATATATATATATATATATATATATATATATATATATATATATATATATATATATATATATATATATACAGATGAAGTCAGAATTATTAGCCTCCTTGAGTTATTATCCCCCCTGTTTATTTTTTCCCCAATTTCTGAAGATTTTTTCACCACATTTCTAAACATAATAGTTTTAATAACTCATTTCTAATAACTGATTTATTTTATCTTTGTCATGATGACAGTAAATAATATTTGACTAGATATTTTTCAAGACACTTCTATACAGCTTAAAGTGACATTTAAAGGCTTAACTAGGTTAATTAGGTTAACTAGGCAGGTTAGGGTAATTAGGCAAGTTATTGTATAACGATGGTTTGTTCTGTATACTATTGAAAAAAATATATAGCTTAAAGGGGCTAATAATTTTGTCCTTAAAATGGTGTTTAAAAATTAAAAAATTGCTTTTATTCTAGTCTAAATAAAACAAATAAGACTTTCTGCAGAAGAAAAAATATTATCCGACATACTGTGAAAATTTCCTGAATCTGTTAAATATCATTTGGGAAATATTTAAAAAAGAAAAAAAAAATTCAAAGGGGGGCTAATAATTATGACTTCAACTGTATGTTCTATTGTGTCAAAAAGATATATTTCCACATATATGCCAGAAACACATATGGCCTATATATGTATAACAAATAAATGTCCCAAATGTGTCAGAAACATATTTGCCCACATATATGACAGAAACATATATTTTCATATATGTAAAACACATATACTGTATGTCCCATGTACTGTATGTCAGAAACATATATGTTCACATATATGCCAGAAACTTATATGTCCCATGTATGCATATTTGGCGAACAAGCAATTGTTCACAGTCAACCTTTTGCTCTGCCAGCATCACAGAGAAATCTCTGAAGCACCATTTTACACAGCAGTGACACATGCAGTACATCTGACCCATGAATTGCCTCTCTGAACTTCAGTATGTGATCTTACAGGTTGTCGTCTGTCATAGGAAAGCAACAGTCTGTCATAGGAAAGCTGGCATAAATAATTAAATAACGTGTCTTCTTATAGAATAAGTATGAAGTAGCACTGTTATAGTCCACGTCATGTCCTGTGATTGTGCAGATGATATGCAACACAAACACCTCTGTTAAAATCTCAGAAGCTATCATTTATTTTTCATGACCCGTTAAATAATAAATAACATTGTGTGACTAAGCTAAATACTCTCTTCTATACATTTTGTCTAAAAGAGAAAGTTTGACAAATGAATATACAGTAAAATGTGAAAAAATGTTCACATCCTGCCTATAGAAAATCTTTAAAGTACTTTTTAATGCCAAAAGACATGAACTGTTCACATATGCATACAACAAAGCAGACATGAGTGAATGTTGAAACAGAAAGAGTCCACTAGTGGTATTGCACATTTGTCAGGAGCCATCCATTCATGATTGAGTATATTTTGAAAGCTGTTCAGGCATGAAACTTACTTGGGCATTTAGGCAGCACATGCTTCTAAAGCTACAATAAAGTGGTTCTCTTTATACATGTTAAAGAAGAGAATGGTGAAGCTCTGAAAACCAGTGAAAACAAGATCATCATGTGTTGGTACTGTTGTGTGAAATAGTATTTTACTGGTTAAGGAACAGAACGCTTTTTTTCTTCAGAGTTTCTTCATTCAATTTGTTTGTTAACTGGAAAATAAATAAGGCGATCTTACATTAATTTACCAGGTTAAATGTCTTAAAGGCACAGTTCACTGAAAATTTACTCAACATTTACTCACCCTCAAGTGATTCCAAACCTTTAAGGGTTTTTTTTTCTCTGTTGAACACTAAATAAGATATTTTTTTAAGGATTTGGAAACTATTGACAACCAAAAATGTCAATGATCTACCCATTTCAATCATTGTTCAAATTATATGTTTGTGTTCAAACACAAACAGGTTTGAAACAAGTGAAAGATGACTAAATGATGACCGAATTTCATTTTTGACTGAAGTAATCTTACAGTTAAAGTGTAAAATACATTACTTCATCCTAAAATAATAGTAGAATCAGCCTATTGTCTTCCTGCTGTTTTGGCCTTTCAGGAAAGCAGGCTTGGTTTCAGGGTGTTCTTGTGGGGCTGCTGTATGACTGGGAATGATGTGATTAGATTTGTGGTAAGATGAGAATTGCTCAGCACTGACGTGGAGTGTGGTTTTCCAGTCACACTGGACTGCTTGAGCAGAAGCTCACAATAGAGTTTAGTGCATGAGCAAATTGCTTTCTCAAGACATGCACATTGTGTGAAAAAGATTAACGGCAGTATGGTTGTTTCACAATTTCTACAAAAAAGTCTCTTTGAGACAGTGTTTGTTTTCTGTCTGGGATGCCAGGGAACTATTTTGAGGTGGAGTGCATTGCTCAAGGGGAATAATCTGGTGACCACTCTGATGTCTCTATGAGAAAACATTGATTATTATCCAGAGAGTGACCACAGGTGGTGACTACACTCCAAAAATATTTGGTATGTGTGGTGCCATCTTGTGGCAAACAGACGAACATGTTTATCTATTTTGAGAGTGAGATGTAATGAAGTGACTCTAATCAATTGTGCATGCTTTTGTGTGATGGCATAATAATGCCCGACAAGTTAAACAGATTTAAGAGCTTATTTATTTATAGCCTTTTTAACTTAAAATTTCCCCTAAGAGTTAATATAATATACAGTAAAGGCAAAATAAACTGAGACTTATAGTAATTATTATTATTTATACTTACACATTTATATTATTATTATTATTATATTGTTTACTTACACTAAGTTTATATACACTACCATTCAAATGTTTATGATGAAACGCTTTTTGAAAGAAGTCTTTTATGCTCATTAGGCTTTTCAAAAATTCTTTTAAAAAATACAATAAAAATATTTATTCTGAAATAATATTATAGAATATTTAGTTATACAGCATCATTGTCATAGTCTTCAGTGTTACATGGTCATTCATAAATCATTGTAATGCACTAATTTACATAACATTTACGTTTGTGCATTTAACACTTATGAAAAGAAAGGAAATTAATTCATTATTTATATTGTTCTTAATTTTCATATAATTCCTTCACTGACACTGGTATGTAAAAATATTAAATTATTGAAAGAAACATGTTTATTATTTCTTTAAAAAAGCGTATAGTCTATGAAAATATGCTGTTAAATAAATACATTTTCACATGGTCTCCGATTTTTTTTTTTTAAATCTTGTTGTAAATTATATAATGATTATAGTTATTTAAGTTAAATTCAAATTCTATTATTTTATCTATAAAGTATTCATTGTCATTTGTTTTTTTTGCAGGGGAGAGTGGAGCTGGAAAGACAGAGGCTAGTAAATACATTATGCAATATATCGCTGCTATCACCAATCCCAGCCAAAGAGCAGAGGTGGAGAGGTACGTTCAACAAAAGCTTTCCGTTCTTCTCATCTCTGCTGCAGTGATGAGTCATATTAAAGACACACTGCTCTTCATGCCTGCTTATTGTTATAATCAACAACTGCTGAACATTTCTCGAGCATTTGATGTTGTTTATGGAGATGGACTTCATAGATGTACAAATCCTTGTTTAGCTGTGGTTAAAAAAACAAGTTGTAAGTGAATGAATGATGCGTTGTGATTTAGTCTCACAGAAGAGATGGGGATAGAAGTAAAATTTAGGGCAGAGATTAAAATAGTGCCAGGTCATGCTAATTGAAATATAACAGCATGATGCATAAATGATAGGAAAGTCTACTATGCTTTATATGGTATTTTATCTCTGTAACTTGATAAAGATAACACCTACTATAAAAATATATAGGGCATACAATATTTAGGTAATAATAAAAAATGCATTGCTCTTGTGCAACTGCAAAGACCTTTATACTTCAGTTTTAAATGGATAGTTGACCTATTTATACAGTCAGACTGTACACTACCTGACGAAAGTCTTGTTGTCAATCCAGGTTGTAAGAGTAACAAACAATAACTTGACTTTTAGTTGATCATTTGGAAAAGTGGCGGAAGGTAGAATTTTCCGATCAATCATCTGTTGAACTGCATCCCAATCATCACAAATACTGCAGAAGACTTACTGTAATCTGCATGGGCCCAAGATTCTCATAGAAATCAGTCAAGTTTGGTGAAGGAAAAATCATGGTTTGGGGTTACATTCAGTATGGGGGCGTGTGAGAGATCTGCAGAGGGGATGGCGACATCAACAGCCGGAGGTATCAAGACATTTGTGCTGCCCATTACATTACAAAGCACATGAGAGGGCATTCTTCAGCAGGATAGTACGCCTTCTCATACAGTACTTCAGCCTCCTCATCAAAGTTCCTGAAAGCAAAGAAGGTCAAGGTGCTACAGGGTTGGACAGTCCAGTCACCAGATATGAACATTATTGAGCATGTCTGGCGTAAGATGAAGGAGGAGGAATTGAAGATGAATCCAAAGAATCTTGATGAACTCTGGGAGTCCTGCAAGAACGCTTTCTTTGCCATTCCAGATGACTTTATTAATAAGTTATTTGAGTCATTGCAGAGATGTATGGATGCAGTCCTCCAAGCTCATGGGAGTCATACATAATATTAATTATTTTTCCACTGCACCATGACTTTATATTTTATACTGTAGATTATTTCTGTTAAGTGACAAAAGTTTTGTCTAAGCAAAGTCAGACCTTACTGTCCTAATTAAATGAATAAAAATCAAGGCATGATCATTTTTTGTTTTGGTAAAATAAGCGTAATCTAGAGGCCTTTGCCTTTCATATTAGCCATTTCTGATACCAAATGATCAACTAGAAGTCAAGTTATTATTTGTTGTTCCTAAAACTTGGATAAACTGTATATTTTCTTCTCTCTGTAGTAAACAATACCGAATTCAGAATTCATTACAGATTTTTAACTGAAAATGTGGTCCTTGGTTTTTCATAAAATGCAATGGGTACTGACACTTACAGTAAAAATAAATGTTTTAAGTCCAAAAACATGCAAAACTAAATAAAAAACCTTGGCATCTGATGATGCTTTGTATCAGAGGTTACATTTTTACTCTAAAAGTAGCTCTGAGAAGCAGTGAATACTGCTCCCTTGCTTTTAATTAATTAACCAAGGATCATGATTTTAACTAATTATATAAAAAAGCCATTTTGGATGCCCCTGTAGATGAGCAAATGAACAGCAGATTTTCTTTTAGGGTCATTATCCCTTTAATTGCAGTAATAGTAATAACAATAAAGGTAACTGTTGTACAATGCATACGTGCTTTGTGCAATCTCTTGGTTCTATATCAGTGTTATTACACCCTGTTGATATGGTTTATTCTCTAAAGGTGAAAGCTATTTTAAAACTGGGCGTAGATTGGTAGAAATATTGTAATTTTTTTCCAACGGTTGTGTGTGTGTGTGTGTGTGTGTGTGTGTGTGTGTGTGTGTGTGTGTGTGTGTGTGTGTGTGTGTGTGTGTGTGTGTGTGTGTGTGTGTGTGTGTGTGTGTGTGTGTGTGTGTGTAGTGATTTCTAACCTGGATAACCTATACTTGAGAAAGAGACTTGTGAACTGTTTTTTGAGGCTGATAAGATGTTTCATGTTTAAGTTGTAAAACTAAAATGATGACTTTATAAATACACTATTCAAGCAGTTAATTAAAGATAAATAAGATAATTAAAACATTAATTAATACTTTAGTAATAACAAAACATTTACTTTGATGGGCCTTTTGGGATATGTAATGCAAAAAAAAGCTCTACTATAGGCCTAGTGCAAAAGTGAAGTGCTTTTTATGGGATGCTGTAGGTATTTGGGTCAAAAAAATGAAATAAAGTGTCCCACTTAATGCCTGACAGGCTTGTAACCTTAGGGTTAGGACCTCTGAATGGAGCACCATCCTCCAGTGTGAAGAGTAGGTCATGCATAGCTGTTCGACAAGAGAACCAATGCTGAGCTTTCTGTGGTCTGACTCGTGCAGGAGGACCCATAAATCATCCCCTGAAATATTTTAAACCACCATACTGGGATACCACATGGTGATACTCTATATGCTAAAATAGCCAGATATAACCATGTATAATGGCTCATAAAGGCTTCATACAGACAGATTTGTGTATTTACTGTAAAATCAAATTTTGGGAGCAATCAGATCATATTGAAACTGACATTCATTTAGCTATAGAGGTAAAGTCATGCACATGTGGCTAATAAATGCTGTAGAAATGAAAAGAGTGTGTGTTTATGCAGGGTGAAAAACATGCTGCTGAAGTCCAACTGTGTCCTCGAGGCTTTTGGAAATGCCAAGACCAACCGTAATGATAACTCCAGCCGGTTCGGCAAGTACATGGACATCAACTTTGATTTTAAAGGAGACCCTATTGGCGGCCATATCAACAACTACCTGCTTGAGAAGGTAGGGGGCACTTAATTACTTTTATTCAAATAATATATTAAAATAATACAACAAATGATCAGTTACAAATGCACTGCAAACCTGAAGCAATTACAATTAGTCAAAAATTGATTTTGCATTATTCATTGACTTACATTTACCATTATATTATTATTAGAATAGGATTTTCGCAGCATTGCAATTAAATTTAACTTCATGTAAACTATGCTTTTGGTAAGCTAACAGATACCATAATAGCAAGTGGCGATCCCTTTGTGTGGCCATTGCTGTGTTGTGTGCCCCAGTTTTATTTGCAATAAACAAGCATATAAAAACCTTAATTGCATTATTATCATTGTGACTAAAGTGCAATTTTTTTTCCTCCACTCTGAATTGCTAAATTAAAACGGTGGACACTATTTTGCTTAGAATTGAGAATAATGAGTTAGTGTATTAATTACATTAATTATCAACTGAAAAAAAAAAAAACAAGTAAGGGATTACTAACTATTTTTAGGTCCTAATAAGTAAATGTTCTGTAAAAATCAGTTAAGAGAAGTAGAGTAATTGTATTTTTTGTTCTACAAATACATTTTTCAGAATAATTCTATGCTTAAGAAATGATGAAATGAGTCAGACTTTATGACAATATATAGTATTTATGTAATATGGTGTCGTTACAACATTAAACCATTGATGTTTTGATACATATAAATCTTTCATTCATTCATTCATTTCCATTACATGTTTTACGCAGCAGATGCCCTTCCAGCCACAACCCAGCACTGGGAAACACCCATACACTCTCAGTCACACACATACACTACGGCCAATTTAGCTTATTTAGTTCACCTATAGTGCATGTCTTTGGACTTGTAGAGAAAACCGGAGCACCCGGAGGAAACCTACGCGGGGAGAACATGCGGTTGACATTAACTTCTTTTGTAGAGTAATTTTAATTACTAAAATGTTATGTTTGTTATTTAAATGCTCAATTATTAAATCTTTAAGTAAAGCTAACATTCAGCTAACATTCACAGCTAGTATTCACATTTTGAATAAAAATTAGTAATTAAAAATAAAAATGAAATTAGTTTCATTTATAATGTCTATGCATTTAGATTTATATGGATTTTAAGCAGTATTGAGTAGAATAATTCAATTTTTGGAGATATAGCTATTAAAGAAAATCAATTAAATTAAGTTTTAATCATTCTATGCTTGGGGTGGCACGTTGACTCGGTGCTTAGCACTGTCGCCTCACAACAAGAAGGTCGATGGTTTGAGTCCCAGCTGGGCCAGTTGGCATTTCTGTCTGGAGTTTGCATGTTCTCCCCTTGTTTGTGTGGGTTTCCTCTGGGTGCTCCGGTTTTCCCCACTGTCCAGTGAACTGGATGATCTAAATTGGCCATAGTGTATGAGTGTGTGTGTGTGTGTGTGTGTGTGTGTGTGTGTGTGAAGGCGAGAGTGTATGAGTGTTTTCCAGTACTGGGTTGCAGCTGGAAGGGCATCCGCTGCATAAAACATATGCTGGAATAGTTGGCGGTTCATTCTGCTGTGGTGACCCCTGATAAATTATTCAATTTAATTCCTCTTTATTTCTATAGCACTTTTACAATGTAGATTGTGTCAAAGCAGCTCAACATAGAAGTTCTAGTAAATTGAAACAGTCAGTCCAGTTTTCAGTTGAAGTTCAGTTTAGTTCAGTTTAGTGTGGTTTAATTTTCACTGCTGAAAGTCCAAACACTGAAGAGCAAATCCATCGATGCGCAGCTCCACAAGTTCCAAACCAAGCAAGCCATTGGCGACAGTGGCGAGGAAAAAACTTCACCAATTGACGAAAGCGAAGGAAAAAAAAACCTAGAGAGAAACCAGGCTCAGTTGGGCACAACTGTTTCTCCTCTGGCCAAATTTTTTTGTGCAGAGCTGCAGTCTAGGTGCCAGAGGCTAGAGAAATAAGGGACTAAGCTGAAGGAAAATAAATGAATGATGCTGTGCTTTTTGTTATTTATGAAGGAATGTGTGTAGACCCTGCACTTAAAAGGATAGTTCACCCCCAAATGTAAATGTAATCACCCTCGAGTGGTTGTGAGTTACTTTCATCTGTTTAACAGAAAGGAAGATATTTTGAAGAAAGTTGAAAACCTGTAACCATTGACTTCCATAGGAGAAAGCAACACATCAATGGAACTCAGTGGTTACAGGTTTTCAGCATCTTCACAATATCCTCACTTGTGTTGAACAAAAGAAAGGACCTCAAAAAGGTTTGGAACATGTAAAGGGTGAGTAAATGATGACAGAATTTTCATTTTGGGGTGAACTATCCCTTTAGCCACACTTTTCAGCAAATAATCAGAAAAATGAAAATTGCATATAAACCGGAGAGAAGTTGTTTATTATGTGAACATCTGATTACAATTAATTCCTTACTTAGATAATTGGAAATAATCATTATTGGCTTACATATAAACAGTCATTGTTAAAGTGTTTACCACAGTTTATCAGTGATGGACTCAATCCAGTTTAAGGTGCAATTTAAAAAACCATC
Source organism: Danio kyathit (assembly GCA_903798195.1). Lineage (NCBI taxonomy): Eukaryota > Metazoa > Chordata > Actinopteri > Cypriniformes > Danionidae > Danio > Danio kyathit. The sequence continues at coordinate 32,023,848 of LR812530.1, read as the reverse complement.
TAACCATGCAAGATGCCATAGAAACCACCCAAAACAGCAACCATTAAACCACCACCTACATTAGAAACTCTAGCAAGTACAGTGTTGTGAATTCTTTTTTTTAAGAAACTGCATAAAACGACCCCTAGCATTCTTGAAGGTTTACCTTTATTATAAATTAGCCTGAACACTTATTTTAATTTCTTCCTCAGTCCCGAGTCATCTTTCAGCAGGAAGGCGAGAGAAGTTTCCACTCTTTCTACCAGGTGAGTGAAATACTCATTTCAGAAGTTAAGATGTTTTGTTTTTGCCAGTCGACATATCCAACCAAACCTGTATTTATGACTCCACTGTTAAAGCCTACAAAGGCCAGTCATATCTCACTTTTATTGCCCCTACAAAATAGAGTGCTTATGCTTCAAAACATGTTCAAAACAATTCTGCCTGCTTGTTAACACGCCACAAACCATTATTAGCAAGCCTATAATTTACATACTCCTCCATATCAACAGGAGAAATGTCAAAAGTGTTTTTAAATGTGTTTTTCAGCTGGTGAAAGGAGCTCCGGATGCTCAGCTGCGATCCCTGCACATTCAGAGAGACCCCACAGCATATAACTACATTAAAGTGGGAGGCCTGCTAAAGGTATTATCCATGCAAACATTTAAAAAGACCATTATGAGTAATAATGTTAATGTAACATTAAATTGAAATTTAGTTGCATTCAATAGGCCTATTAAAGGATCTCAAAATCTCAGGAAAATAAAAGGGGGTTTGTGCTGGTTTTAAAACAAAAAATCTACAAGTCTTATGTTCATTTTTAGTGAATTAAGAGCAGCTATTGTTAAATTCATATGATCATGGCATTAAATTTTGTGAGGGATTGTTTGCTCCTTATAAAGTGAAGCACAAGCTGTGAGGATCATAGTCCTCTACATTGGCTTATTCAGTGTTCCCTGAGCTTGAAAAAGAGCTGTATTACTGCATTCATTCAGGACTTGATAAAGCATATCATTCAGGCATTTGATTGTACCTTATAATTACAGATTTGCCTAATTTTTTCATCTTTTGGATGCACTGTGTATATAATACAATGATAATGTGTAATCTAGGGCTGCACAATATATCGTTTCAGCATCTATATCGAAACGTGTCAATGTGCAATAGTCACATCGCAGGATATGCAATGTCAAATTGGGATTACAGTTGATCAGCATCACAGTTCAGAACATGCGATTTGTGGAGTCATCACAAAGTTCAATCCTAAAATAGAGTGAAAGATTTTCAGTTGGATGGGTTTTTAAGACCTGTGACTGTGTACGATTTATGTAAACTTATACTTAAGGTTATAAAGGTATATAAACCAAAATTAATTGTATTTAATTTTTAATACTATGAGGACTCTACACTATACAGTGTTATTTTATCTATTATTATTAAATTTCTGTACCTCAATACTGGTAGATTCCACAGAAAACTATACAATTAATGTATTTGTTCAATTGTACTTTTGTACAATTGCATTTGTTGTATTGTACTTTATGCAAACACTCCTCTACAAAATAATCCCAATCATTGTAAAAACATTAATTAATTCCACATAGAGATATGTGCGATCTTGTGAAATTACATCACTATACATATCGCAGACAAACTAAATGTCACAATATAATTTTTGTCCAATATTGTGCAGCCCTAGTGTAGTCCTATAATGTATTGGTTGCTCACTGAAGCTTAGCAGGGCTGAGCCTGGTAAGTACCTGGAAGTGGTTTTGTTGTGGCCACCCTGCAGTTTGTGTGGGTCCTAATGCCTCATTATAGTGAAGGGGACATTATACTGTCAGTGAGCGCCGTCTTTCAGATGAAACATTAACCTGAGGTCCTGACTCGTGGTCATTAAAATCCCATGGCATTTCTCATAAAGAGTAGGGGTTAACCGGTGTCCTGGCCAAATCCCCTCCTTGTCTGCCCTTATCCATCATGGCCTCCCAATCATTCCCATCCACTGAATTGGATCTATCACTCTACACCACTCTACTGTTGTCCCGTGGCTGACTTTGCATGAAAGATCCTTTTACATCAGGGGTCACCAATCTCGTTCCTGGAGGTCCGTTGCCCTGCAGGGTTTAGCTCCAACTTGCCTCAACACACCTGCCTGGGTGTTTCAAGTATACCTAGTAAGACCTTGATTACTGATTAGCTTGTTCAGGTGTGTTTAATTAGAGTTGGAGCTAAAATCTGCAGGACACCGGACCTCCAGGAATAAGTTTGGTGATCCCTGCTTTACATGGTTAAAAAGTACTTTAAGTGTATGACATTACACAATAAATGCACTATATATGTATTTGCATCACTTACTTACTTACAAAATTATGACCTTCAAGTTTGAATTTTGCAATACGTTTACTGCGCACGCTAGTGGCGCCATCTAGTGGTATTGTGTGAAGCCTTCCAGAGATGGATGTGAATGTGAAGCCTACTGCAGTTTTTTAATTAACATAAATAAAGGCATTATAAGGGTTCATTAAAATTACTTTAGAGGACCATTAAACTGATGAAATTAAAATTGTGTGGCTAAGTATTAAATATTTATATTAATATATACAAATGTTCTTTAATTGGTCTTCAAAATATCTTAAAGTCTTAAATTTACCCTCATTTAACGTGCAGAAACCTTGATAAAAACACAGTGGAGCAATCACACATGATTGTGCAGGGAATTTAATTATAGCTGTTCCATGCATACAGTAGCCATCAGTGCATATTAAAACCTGTTTGTTATTGCCTCATATGCTGAGACAGCACTGATGGTGAGCACTGTTCCATTGCTTCTGCAGGGAGTTTAATGAGCGAGCACAAAAACAAATTTACAGCAACAAACAAGGTGTCGTCATGGAACAGGCTGGATTGTTGAGCTCACAGAGGTCTGAAGCAAACATCCCGGAGCGCTTGGAACAATTCACGCCAGTTTCAGAGTCTTTTTTATGTGTGCATGCTGGCTACACTTAACACTCTGTCCAGCAAGGATGTGGCTGCGAAATGTTCCTGCTGAATGAAATCAGCATTTCTCTGCAGGAGCTGTTAGCCAGAATAATTAGTGATTTGAGTGTTGTTGCGCGCTTATTTCAGGAAGTCTGGGGATGTAGTTGATGTGTCAGCAATTTTCAGCTTTTAATTGCTCGGCTGTAACTTCGATGTGAAAGTAATAGGAAGTTTAATGACCTCTCATTTCAAAAGCATTGATTTAGCTTCACTAAATGAAGGGCATTTGGCTCTTTGCTTTTAGGTAAAGGCCATCCGGGCTGTTATTCCTAAAGCGGAATTAATAGCTTAGTGTCAGAAAAAAAGGAAGATGTTGTTTCAGTTTTATGTAATCTAAGATTGTGCTTTTGTTTGTGACTGAAACTCACCCAGATTCTCTTTATAATCTTGCAGTCGTCAATAAATGACAGTGCAGAATTTAAAGCCGTTGCCGATGCCATGAAAGTCATTGGATTTACTACAGAAGAGATTCAGACGGTCTACAAGATCCTGGCTACCATCTTGCATCTGGTTCAGTATTTCTGTATTTTAAAACAGAAAAGGTATTTAAAGGGATACTTCACCAAAAATAATTAATAAAGAAACATACAATTTACTTATCCTCAAGTTTTTCAAATCTTTATGAGTTATTTGTTTCTGTTGAACACAAAAGAAGATGGTTTGAAAAATGCTGAAAAGAGGTAATCATTGACATTCATAGGAAGAAAACCAAATACTATAAAAATCAATGGTTACAGGTTTTCAGCTTTCTTCTAAGTTTCTTTTTTTTTTGTGTTCAGCAGAAGAAAGAAAGTCTCACAATTTTGGAACAAATGAATGATGAGTAAATTATGATGGGAATTCAGTTTTAGGTGAACTATCCTTTTAAGTTCACTTGAAGTTTTACCAACTATGTGTTCCTGTTACATGAACTTATTGAATGGTGATTTATTTGATGTTTTCAGGGCAATCTAAAGTTTGGAACTGATGGAGATGTGACTTTAATTGAGAACTCGAAGCTGGTTTCTGTGTTGGGGGATTTGCTGTCCACCAAAGAGGAGAATGTAGAGAAGGCTATGCTCTATCGTACGGTAGCCACTGGCCGCGACGTCATCGACAAGCAACACACTCATCAAGAGGCCAGTTATGGGCGTGATGCCCTGGCCAAGGTATGAATTATGATTCCTTTGCAAGAGAGGGACAATTTTGGTCATCCAGCTGTAAGGGAATGCTCATACAATGGATAAAATGTATGTACAGTTAGAACTTGTACTATCCCTGATTACGACACATGATTGTTTTGCTCCACTATAATGTTTACATTCACACCCTATTTTTTTGCACTTAACAAACAAAATTAAATATGTAGGCTAATGGATGTCTGTGCGTACAACACGTTTCCTTATCCACGGAAAAGAGTGAAAGTGAAAGTAAAGAATGAGGAGGCTCATTCTCTCATTCTCACGCTGCAGATGGTCTGTTTAACTGTTGTCTCGCTAGTGAAGCGCTCAGTTTTTCCACTTACAAAGTCCGCAATGTAAATCGCAAATGCGCTATGGCGCGACGCAACTGAGTCTTAAAGGGAATGGGAGATGAGACTCTGATTGGTTTATTCTCAAAACACACCTATAAATCATAAAGAGAATAAGCTCAACCCTGTTAGACCATGCGCCGTTTTCCATCGTTAAAATAGCAAATGTGGATTCTGACACGATCTTAATGCTTTTGTGCCCTGTGCTTTGGACTTTGCGCCTAGATCGTCAAAATAGAGCCCTTAATCACTATTAATGACAATTTTTGCTGTGATATCAAAGAAATAATTTACATTCTAAAATATATGAGAGTTATTTTAAAAACTAGTAATATTGTAATAAATAATGTAATAATATCTTACAACATTACTGTTTTGCTTGTGAAAAATAGTCAGCTTTAGTGAGCAAAAGCAATTAAATATTTTTACCTGACCCAATTGTTTAAACAGTAGCATACAGTATTTATTTCTTATTACTTTATAAACTGTGGATATGTTTTTTTGCTATTTATTTTATCTACTACACTGCAAAAAATACTTTTCTTACTTAGTTTTTTTTTGTCTTTGTAGTCCAAATATCTAAAATATCTTAAATAAATAAGCATTTTCTAGACAAACAAAAATAATGTCAAACAAGACCATCTGCCAATAGGTTAAGAAAAACAATCTTGTATTTTGTATTGACATAAAACTATTTAGCTTACCCCGCTGGCAGATTATTTAGCTTGTTTTAAGGAAAAACTCATTTAATTTTGTCAATATTTATTTCTTAAAACAATATTTATTTATTTTTGCATATCTAATAAATGCTTCTTGATTCTTAAATTTATGTAAGAAAATAAGGTTTTTACATTGTAACCATAAAAATAATCTTTCTGTTGTTGTAAAATGACAATAAGTCTGACTAATCAACCGTAATTTTTTTATGTGCTACTCACAGGCCATCTATGAGCGCCTTTTCTGCTGGATTGTGGGACGAATCAATGACATCATTGAGGTGAAAAACTATGACGCTCGAGTTCATGGGAAGAACACAGTCATTGGAGTTCTGGACATCTATGGCTTTGAGATCTTTCAGAATAACAGGTAAGAGCATAGTACTAGATAGATATATGATATGCATAATGACAATTGCAGTATCTCTCTGACATCTTCTTTGTTTTCTCCAGCTTTGAGCAGTTCTGTATAAACTACTGCAATGAGAAACTGCAGCAGCTCTTCATCCAGCTGGTGTTAAAACAAGAGCAGGAAGAATACCAGCGAGAAGGCATCCCTTGGAAACATGTGGGTTTTATTTAATTGTTTCACTATGAGCTTTTTACACCACCATTATTTATATTATACTACAAATAACTCATTTTGCATGGGTCTGCCTGGCTTTATTGCAGTAAGCAAATGAGCTTTGTGTTTGTGTGTTCATGGAAACAGATTGACTACTTCAACAATCAGATCATCGTGGATCTGGTGGAACAGCAGCATAAGGGCATTTTTGCAGTGCTGGATGAAGCATGCATGAATGTGGGGAAGGTGACGGATGAGATGTTCCTGCAGGCCCTCAATGGGAAACTGGCCAAACATGCCCACTACACTAGCCGCAAGGTACAGAAAACTGCTTTAAAGCTCTTTATTGTGTCATAAAGGTTTTTGTAAATATTTGTGAAAGAAGTCTTTTATGCTCACTAAGGATGCTTTCGAAATACACTGTAACAATGTGAAACGTTATAATAATTTGGAAAGAATTTCAACATAAAATAATAATAATAAATATATTATATATATATTATAAACAGTCAGGTCCATCAATATTTGGACGTTGACACAATTCTAACATTTTTGGCTCTATACACCAACACAATGAATTTGAAATGAAACAAACATTATGTGCTTTAACTGCAGACTGCCAGCTGTAAACAGTGTAGGAATTACAACAGTTTGCGTATGTGCCTCCCACTTGTTAAGGGACTAAAAGTAATGGGATAAATGGCTTCTCAGCTGTTTCATGGCCAGGTGTGTGTATTCCCGTATTCCCTCATTATTCCAATTATAATGAGCAGATAAAAGGTTCAGAGGTCATTTCAAGTGTGCTTTTGCATTTGCAATTGGATTTTGCAACCTGTTGCTGTCAACTCTCAAGATGAGATCCAAAGAGCTGTCACTATCAGTCAAGCAAGCCATCATTAGGCTGAAAAAACAAAACAAACCCATCAGAGAGATAGCAAAAACATTAGACATGGCAAAAACATTTGTTTGAAACATTCTCAAAAAGTAACACCAAAAGACCCGAAAGAGCACAGAAAACAACTGTGGTGAACGAGCGAAGAATTCTTTCCTTTGGGGAAGAAAACACCCTTCAAAACAGTTGGACAGATCAAGAACACTCTCTAGGATGTTGGTGTATGTGTGTCAAAGTCAACAATCAAAAGAAGACTACACCAGAGGGAATACAGAGGGTTCACCACAAGATGTAAACCATTGGTGAGCCTCAAAAACAGGAAGGCCAGATTAGAGTTCTAAAAAAGCCTTGATCAAGATCAACTTGTACCAGAGTGATGGGAAGAGAAGAGTATGAAGAAGGAAAGCAACTGCTCATGATCCTAAGCAGTGAAGCATGGTGGTGGTGGTGTCATCATGGTGTGGGCATGTATGGTGATGATGTGACTGCTGACAAAAGCAGCAGGATGAATTCTGAAGTGTTTCGGGCAAATTATAATTTGTTCACCATGCACATATGGTGTTTTTAGTGTCTCATTTCTTACGTAAGAGCCTGTCTTTTAGGAGCATTTTATGTGAGAAAAATTCATCATATTGTGAAAATAAAATCATGAACATGACAGCCCTTTTAAAAATAAAGCTTTAACTTGGCTTGACTTGAAGAAATTGTGATATACATATAAGATTATTGTACAGTAGAATGTTCTTCATAAATAATAGTAATAATAATAATAATAATACTTCGCTTTTCTGTGTGGAGTTTGCATGTTTTCCCCATGTTCGCGTGGGTTTCCTCCGAGTGCTCTTGTTTCCCCCACAGTCCAAAGACATGCGCTATAGGTGAATTGTAAGCTAAATTGTCCATAGTGTATGAGTGTGAATGAGAGTGTATGGATGTTTCCCAGTGATGGGTTGCAACTGGAAGGGCTTCCGCTGCGTAAAACATGCTGGATAAGTTGATGGTTATTATTCATTCATTCATTTTCTTTTCGGTTTAGTCCCTTTATTAATCAGCGGTCGCCACATCGGAATGAACCGCCAACTTATCCAGCACATTTACGTAGCAGATGCCCTTCCAGCTGCAACCCATCACTGGGAAACATCCACACACACTCATTCTCACTCATTCTCATTCTCACACTACGGACAATTTTAGCTTACCCAATTCACCTGTACCGCATGTCTTTGGACTTGTGGGGAAAACCGGAGCACCCGGAGGAAACCCACGCGAACATGGGGAGAACATGCAATATTCACCCAGAAATACCAACTCACCCAGCCGAGGCTCGAACCAGCGACCTTCTTGCTGTGAGGCAACAGCTCTACCTACTGCGCCACCGCATCGCCTAATTATATATTATTATTATTATTGTTAAGAATTGTATTATTATCATTATATGGTATTTATTCATAATTAATAACTAGACAATATATCTGTGTTTTAGTTTAAACAGACCAAAAACAGACTTTGAAAACTTTTAAAAGTTTTGTAAATTTGATTTAGCTTGAACTTAACTTTAGTTGAAATTGTCGTTAACTATCGGAAAATTATTATTATTTACTATAACCGGACATGCTTTTTGGTTGATTAAAAAAGAAAGGTCATTCTGAACATAACCTCAAACAGAATGGTACGCATTACCCCGGTTCAACACAAGGAGGCAATAAAAGCCAGTGAAAAAGTCTTCCAGTATTTCTCACTATTGAGCCTTCGGTGATGTCACTGGCAACCAATGGATGCTGGTGAAGCTTGATGTCTCTCAGCCTTGGCGAAGTGTCAGAAAGCGAGAGGGAGTAGGAGAGTGACGGTTAGAGACAGACTGAGATAAAGATAGAAAAAAAAGCAGTGAAGGAAAAAACTGTAAACATGACCCACCTACACAGAAACGTGCTCTCTGGACTCTGATCAGCTGCTCATGCAGTGCAGTGGGCAAAAACCCAGCCGAGGGTCAGTTCATGTACAGCTTCATCTAAATCTGCCCTTAGCTCACACACCGAAGGAAGGAAGGAAAAGAGAATGGGCATGGCCTGCCCCCTGATAATTTCCCCTTGTCGGCCTGTGTGAGTAATCAAAGATCTCCCTGGATGCAGGAATAATAAGTGTCCTTCAGAGCTCATTTGTAATGCAGAGGATTTACTCCTCACTGTGGAGGAATCTCAGGCCTGTTAGCTGGATGGATGATGTGTCTTTCTCCTGCTGTGCGTGAGCACAAACATCTGCATACGTGCTTTCATTTCAAGATACGGCTAATCCATTTACGTAAAGAGCACTCTCGTGAAATTTGGCACGCGATATGAGCATATGAAAGCGAAACGGATGGGCTGCTATATAAGAAAGCTTTAAATATATTACCAGTCAAATTTTTGGGATCTGTAAAATTAGCAAAATGGGGATATGTTTTTTATGATTTTAAAATAAACCTATTCTGCTCAACAACTCTGTAGAAATAAACAACAAAATATATATGTTTAGGTGTGTTTTAAAGCATAGCTGCTGGATTGAGCGGGTGTAAACTTGTCAAGAGCTGGTTTAAGCAGGTTAAGAGCTGATTTAAGCTGGTTATCACATATATTCACATATATTCATAATAAGTATGTGTAAGTAATATGAAACGTTTACATATTTTACAAGTTCATTTTTTGAGATGTAGAACGCAGGGAAAGCGGCCACATACAGTAGAGAGACATTGGACGCGCTGGTGAAAATTGTGGGTATTTACAGGAGTTTGACGGGTCAATATAAATTTGTAGCTAAATTGTTAGCGGTGCCAAACAGCATTTTCCGTTGTTTACATCCTTGTTTATGTCCCTGCTACAACATATCGTTACTGCTAGAAACTTTGCATGTACTGTAAAAGATACATTTTAAGAAATATTGGAATTGGAGCTGCTCCTTCTTTGAGGAGTTTTTAGCCAAATCCCGCACTGAACTGGGAGAGACTCTGGAAGCTCTCCTTTGTCAAATGCTAGCTATATATTTGTTATAATTCTCTAGAACATAATTAAATTAAATTGTAAGCACTTCTCTCTTTGTGACGTGTCCTTTATAAACGAAGCCCAAATACAGAAACAGAACAAGCTCTGTGGAAGTAGCAGCGTTTGGGCGGCATTTTAGCTTTCTCTGCTATAACATTATAGTGCCTCTGGCCACGCCCCTTTGCTGCACGGGGTAGTATGTGCGCGGTGAATGCACGTAACCTGAAGCATTTGTGATCTCACTAACCTGGATGTATTTTTTGTAGTCCCCAAATTTGTTTGCTCCAGGCTTTGCTAAGCTAACTCTGTAAAAGCCAATATCTCCCTTTGCATTGAACTTTGAGTGTATTACATTTAGATTTGTTTGTGTTTACACAGCTACATTACACATCAACTAAAGTTTAAAATATGATATCATAGTGGACCACCCCTTGAAACAACTAGCCCTTGCTCAGGATCAGCTTAAACCTCCTCAATCCAGTAGCTAAGCGTTAAAACATCTAACAATTTATGTTGTTTTTTTTCCTCAGCAAGAACGACTGCATTTGTTTGATCACATATATATTGTAAAAACTGTAAAAACAAAAACTGTTGCGCTGCTTCATATTTTTGTGGAGAATGTGGTACAGTGACATTCCAAAAAACTATAAAATATACTTTAATTTTTATTCACCAAGGATACATGAAATTAAAGTGTGAAAGAAATGTAAAAAATAAATAAATAAATTCTGTTATTTTGAGCTTTCTCATCAAATAATCCTACAAAAAGTTTCTGCCAAATGGTGAAGCAGGAAATTGTTTTTTAAAAATAATATTCATTATTAATAAAATAATTATTAATAATCATTAAAAATAATTATTAATTTTATTTAATAAGTTAATTATTAATACTTTTTATTTTTGTTTGATTATTAGTAATACAATAATTAATAATAATTGAATTATTAATAAAATAATAAAAATCAATCAATAAAAATAAATCATGATAGAACATACAGTAAAGTCATCATATAATCATTTTTGAAGGCTGGAGTAATGATACTGAAAATTCAGTGTTGTATCATAGGAATATATACAATTTTAAACTTCATAAAATAAGAAAATTTTAAGTAATTGTAATAATATTTCAGAATTTAACAATTTTACTGTATTTTGGTCAAATAATGGCAGGCTTGAATAGGCTGATTCCATACTTTTGATCGGTAGTGTATATTCAGGTGTGTGTTTATCTAACAAACTGTGACACTTTCGTCTTTCACAGCCTCCTCTGAGATGTTTCCAGGCTTGTGTTGTGGTATTAGACATCCTCTCTGGGAGACGTGAAAAGTGCAGGCCGCTTTAACAGCATAATTAATGGTTGCTTGTTAAAAATCTGTGGCAGAGTCTCTTGTGATTTTCTTTACCAAGGATTTATACTTTGCTCTTTTTCTCTGCAGTCTCTCGGTTTATGTGAGAAAGTTTCACCCTTGGTTGGTTTTCAGTAAGAAACTTATACCCTGTGGACTGGGATTTTTTCTCTGTAGTTCTTTACTCTTAACTCACGCTTGACAGGATACTTGGAACTTGGTTTGCCATGAGCTGCAGCAGAGAGGAAGAGATACATTTTTTAATTCAGATATTCTGTATGATATGTGGATGACTGTGATGTAAAATTCTGGTAAATTTCTAGCAACATTTGTTTTATTTGGCGTACATGTTTTATTTTGCATGAGGGAGATTAATGATAATTATAACACTCATTTATTTTGAAAATATAGACATATTTTGTTTAGATATAGAAGGAGAATGTGCTCCGTTTTAAAATATCTTACTGATTCAGCCGTGGCCAGATGTTATGGTGCATTTATTTTACATTTACTATCAAACAATATGAGCAGAATATTATATGAGGAAGATGAAAATTCTAAAATTGGTTATGGTATTTAAGGGACAGTGTGTTGTCTGAAAGGCAGTTTATGACAGATAAAGGGCTCTTATTTTGCCATGCCAAAACATTTAGAAAAACAAAAGCTAACAAGGAATATAGTGCACAGATCGGCTATACTAACCGGTTATTAATGTCATTGTTTTTGTCATGCAGCCATTCTCCTGCAAATTAAATTTCTTTTTTATCACAAATAAAACAACTAATATGTATAGCACATACTTTTTCCAAAGTTTTACACTGCAGGCTCAATGCATATTAAATGCCTAGGAAATCTTTGTCAACATAACATAAATATGTTTGAACAAATGGTGAAATATTATGAATTTTGCTCACTTATAACTAAGGCCAGACAAAATCTGCGAACATTTATTGTTATTTCTACAGAGAATTTTGAAAAAAAATCAGCGGATTTATGTGGAATGATTTTGGGAGTATCATAACTAAAAACTTAATATATGAAATAAAAAATAATACCTTCTCTGTATTTAATATTTACAATGCAAATCCAAATAGATCCACTTATTTGGTAAAAGCAAGTCTCTCATATAATATATTAACTGAAATAAATATTACTTTACAAACTGTATTGTAAATAAATTATACAAACCTTTTCATATTTGTCAATAATATTACTGAAATTAATAAAAAACTGACAAAATATAAATTTACACACATTTACACAAGTAAGTAAATAGACTCAATGATGGGCTAAAAATCTGCAGAAATCTGTGGATTTCTATGCACGCAGATTTTGTGTGAGTCTATATTACAGTTATCTCTGCCCTATAGACACCATTTAATATCCAAATTTTGCATGGTCTATTAGTTAGACGTTGAGCTTTGGAGCTCATGTGGAAAATATTGAGCCCTCTGATCATTATTATTTTTAAAAGACAAAACTTTCAATATAGGCTCATTCTGAAAGAATAGCCCTATATACATTTCTGGAGATTGTGAATTATGTACCCAGAGGAACGTATGGCTGCATTTCGTTTTTAAAACGAATGATATGGGGTGGTATGATACCATTCCTTTTTCGGGGTTACCAGCTGGCCGCTTACCTCTGTGTGGACTGCTTTTCCGAGTTGACTGTGGCCCTGTTTACACTAATACGTTTTAGTTTTAAAGCGCATAAGTTTTGCTACGGTTATGCATCCGTCCACACTACAATAGAGTTTTCGAGCCCCGAGGCCATTTTCATTCTACTGAAACGGGACTGCAGACATTTGCCTATCTGGGGCTTTTTCCTCAATATTAAGTAGCCTTATACAGTTCAGTCTTCATCCTCTTCCTGTAAGTTCAGACTTCGCAAGTTTAATATGGAAAACAAACTCCCGAGTGTACGAAGTCATTCATATCACCCTGGCTATGCTGTTTCACTATCTTAACAATAAAATAAAAACATGATGTGAGGAACTGCCTATTTTCATTTTGATATTAGCAACTTAACAGACGCCAAAAATGTTTAGGCGTCGTGTAGCTGCATAATATGACCTCATCTTCATGCATATTTATAACAAAACTGAGCCTATAACATTACTGCCTCCTTTCATTTTCAATGAAAATACGAAATATACCCTCTCTTTCATTGAATGTCAGTTTTAATAATTAATAATGACCATTATAAAAGTATAACACACAATAAGTTTATACAATAGAGAAAATAAAGGCAACCAATCAGTCAGATGTGCAGAATTGGTGTCCGCGGTTACATTAATTAAGATATTAACCTAACTTATCTTTGCACACAGCCAAAACACATTACCTGAGAACAAGTAATAGATTCAAAAGACTAAAGTCAGGGAATATGTAGTTAGATACAGACAACAAGATGAATTAAACATCACGTTTTACAAATATAGTGAGATTAGATCCAACGGGAGATCCTTGATGTACAGTCCGATGTGCACAGCTCTCATAGGGGTATGTGCTCAAAGCACGCTGCAGTGCATGCCAGAGAGTGTGTGTGTGGTCACGTGATGTGCGTTTTTACCGTTTTAATGTAGACGGAGAGCTGTTCAGAAATGCTGGGTAAAACGCTAGTGTGGACGCAGATCGTTTTCATTCTAAAATGCCATTTTAAAACTAAAATGTACTAGTGTAAATGGGGCCTGTGACAACGGCCTGCGTCCGACAAAAAACGGTTCCATAAAGCAGGTAAGGCAAAAGGCAAAATAAAACAAGTAAAATAACAGGGTGAGAATGTGGTAAAATCTGAAAACGTGGTGAAATCAGAATCAGTTGGGTTAAGGGAAGAGCGTGGGTGGGGGGATCGATCGATCGGTCAGTCGGTCAATCAGTCAGTCAGTCGACAGCGGCCTCTAGTGGATTTATGCAAGAAGAGCAGGTGCAAATGGTACTCGCGCGAGAAATTTAAGATAAAAGCATACACGGCCGCCTCTAGCGGATTTGCGAAAACAAAAACTACAAAAAAAACGTAGCTCCTGGGATGTATTTGGCGCTCTCTAGAAATATATATATATATATAAATATATATATATATATATATATATATATATACAGTATAGGGGCACGTAATCATAATGAGCCTGGGTTGAAAACTTTAGTTGTATTGACTGCAGAAGCTCCACTTTCAAGTCTAATTGCATGAATAAAGAGGAAGCCTCAGTCTGTAGGCAAGCTCTACGTTTTATCTAAGATAAAAACATCAGATGTAATGGCAGAAGTAGCCTTGAGCTGGTAAATCGGTCTTGATAAGTTGCTTCATTTACCGGCACTTTCACCTTCTCATTGTGCTTTATCAGCGTGTTTACATCTCCCACCATGTGCCTCGCAGGCTCTCGCTGTTCTCAGTGCTTCCAACATTATCATCACACCCTTAAAACAGCTTTGATCTTTCCAGAAGTGTTATAAAAATTCCTCCTTTCCCCGTCAGCTTTTAATTACTGTTATTTGCTGACACAAGCGGCTGTCTGACGGTGTGCATCAGGGGCTTGTCTTCTTCCCCCTGTTCTTTTCTTTGATCCCCATTCCCTTCACCTTATGGATTGCTTTTCTTCATCACGTGCTGATTGCAGGTGAGCGGAAGCTGCCATGGGATGCATAGATGTCTGGTTGTGTGAAGTCGAGGGCAGGCTCATTACCCGATCTGGCTTTTGTAGACTGAAGCAACCGGCCAATTAACGCTCGGCTTCTGTTCCTCGTTTGGCCTCTGTGGCCCGATCTTCTGCAGAACTCTTCATTAGGAAGAGATCATGACTCGTTTCCATCTTGGTGGAAGTAATTGTGTTGTTTTCGTGATGATGTGTGAAGCACCGACACACGTTTAGCACGCATGTTACTTGGTAATTGGTGGGTGAAATCCCAGTAGAGCTTAAGTTGACATGTCATTCAACATGGTTCGTAGATACAGGTTTGTAGCGTTAGTTGTGTTGATTCGTGATTCATTTTTGCATTGCACAATAAATTGAATTGTATGTTGCAGCGCTGATCAAGCACAACTCAAAGTTCAAGGGATTTCATCTTTGACCATGCTTGCTGCTGACTTTTCAAGGGTTACATCTTTCAAAACAAGGCCATGATTTATGCCCTGTCTATTTTGGAGTGTAAAATTATATGATTTTTTTTTCTTTTTAACTTTTTGAAGAGATTTTGAATACCTCTTTTTTTCTTTTACTGTGTTCACACTTGGCAGGTTTGGTCTGATTGGTGTGATTGCTCTGTTATTGAAGTCATTTGAAGTGCGAATGCTGACATCCAGACCTTGGTTTCGCAGCAAACAACCAAGACCAAAGTAACCAAGACAACCGGATTAAAAGTCTGAAACACACCATAATGTTTTGTGAACACATATTCAATGATTTTTGTTTCTGCTGTCTATTTTAGCCAGGGGTGTCAAACATATGGCCCTTTGGCAAAACGAAGTCGTTTAATATTCTGGCAAATTTAGTGTCATATTTACAGTATGTTGTCTTATCCATGACAGGCCTAAACCAGCCAATGTACAAGTACAAAAATCGCTCAAGATACTTTCAGAGAAAAAAAGGAGAGAAAAATTTAGTTGTCAGTATCACTTGCCCTGTGGCGTAGTGCAAATTGTGTAGTCCCCCTGCAAGATTGAAAGCAGGGGCCTTTACTGCATAATCAAAACAGTGGCTGTTTCTCAATTCCAAAAGTGCAGTGAACGAACTTGCGTTCTTGTGAAGACCAGTCTTTGCCAGGTCACCTCGGAAGAACGAACTCGGTAGACCACGAGAACAGAGAACGTGTCCTGTGAGAAATGAGATGCTGCGTTCTTCCTGATGGTCACATGACCATCACGCATTTTTAACGGAAAATTATTTAAACATAGCAATTAACGATTTATTGTTCTTTCCCCTTTCAATATATATAATATGCACAAAAGCCTAACAAATATACTTTGCACAATACAAATAAAACAGATTTCATGAAACATGAATTTCAGCAAACAAACACCCTTAATGTGTTTAGGCCTCTATTAAGATTTTCATGCTAATGTTTGCTTTCACAGTCTCATTTAGGAAAACTCCTGAGACAAATAAGTTATATCTCTGAACTTTAATAATAAATCTATATAAAATGCCGTACTTCCCACCTCCTTAATTCAGTCGCAATGCCTTCTGGGACTTTTAGAGCAAGTTCGGTGCTTGTCTGCATCGGTGGATCCTCGATACCAATAACACATCCTGAAACTTATAGGCGTCCTCCGGTCTTGCGGTCTTTAGTTTTAGAGCTGAACTTTGGTGGATAATGATGACGTTACATGAGAACATGAGGACACAAGATCACTGAAAACCGCATATTGAGAAACAGCCAGTGTGTACAAGTGCTATGTCATAGAGCCTTCTATCGGTTATTTAACGTTAAAAAGTTTGACTGCTGTAATTTTATTTAATTTATCGTAATAATATATGCACTTTTTATCTTTGAACCATGAAAAGCTTGTAAACGAATTGATCAAGAAGTTAAAAATATCTGTAACATTCCTTTCTTAAAGCATATTTCAAATCACAATGTCTGATATGCCCATCTGACTTTTTGTGCTGAAAATAGCAAGTTTGGAAAGCCCGTCATGGGTCATTTTGGTCAAATTACTTGATTAAAGGAATCAAAATGAAACAAACAGGCCTAATGAATAATTTTCTCATTAACAGCAAAAAAAACTTTAAAAGGCTACTCTTTTGTTATTGGTCATACAGATATGAAATTAAACAGTATTTAAAATTGGAATTCATTATTTCATTAATTTTCTTTTCGGCTTAGTCCCTTTATTAGTCCCTTTATTAATACGCCACATCATAATGAACTAACTTATCCAGCATATGTTTTTACGCAGCGGATGCCCTTCCAGCCACAACCCAACACTGGGAAACACACATAAACACTCTTTCACACACATACACTACGGCCAATTTTGCTTATTCAGTTCATCTATACCGTATGTCCTTGGACTTTGGGGGGAAACTGGGGCACCCGGAGGAAACCCATGTGAACATGGGGAGAACATGCAAACTCCACACAGAAATGCCAACTGACCCAGCCGGGGCTTGAATCAGCAACCATCTTGCTGTAAGGCGATCATGCTACCCACTGCACCATTGCGACGCCCCTAAAATTGGAATATTTTACTTTTATTGAACAGAACAGTTTGTCCTTATTATGATAGAGAGCGAGAGAGAACAAATAGGTTGCGCTTTGAGGCACAGTTCTTATTTTAAATTTGGTTTAGTTCATCTGTAATTTGGCAATCTATTTATTCAGTTGATTATTTGTTAATAAGCGTCAGTAATTGTTTAAGAAAATTACATAAATAAAAACCCCAACTTCTATGTGGGGCTCCATCTCACTACTTGCTCCACATGCCTGTCCGCTACACCACAGCATACACCACTAAAATTAGCTGGAACCTTGTTTTAAAACAGTTTTCTGTAAATGTTATTGTGATGGGTATGGTTAAATAATGCTATTGTGATGGTTTAGCATAAGCTAATTCAGTTCACTCAACATAATTTTCCCCAGGGCGACTGAGCAATCCTAGATATTTGCAGTTAGCAGATATACTGGCCTTTGTGTTTGATGTAGAAATGTTGCTGTTGCTGATGCATGACTGGCAGATTTTGGGCTCTGTTGGCAGGTGCCGCTTCTATGTTTGTTTGGTTGGCTTCTCCAGCTTTCTGTATTGAGAAGCACAGGTGTTAGACAGGATGGTGAAGTCCTGGGGGGTGAGAATTGAGCTCAGGGTGGGAGGACGGGGAGGCGTCTGTGCCACCAGCAGGATCCAGGATTAAATGTGTCTGTACAATCAAAAATCTCTCTCTTTAAAAAAAAAAAAACCCTGTAAATCAGGACTGGGTAGATTTAGACTCCTTGCTCATTGTCTGAAACTTTGGCTAATAGATTAGTCAGGTGGATCCAGACTTTGGTTTATATGCATGTAATGTGTGAATTCAGATAGTAAGTGAAAGGTCATTGGTTCAATTCTGATCTGTCAATCCTAAACAAAGAAACTAAAAAAAAGTAACAAGGAGGTGTTAAGGAAATATTTAGGATTTTACTTTGTTGAACCTTATAAACATCAAGTAAAAAAAGTCTATAGATTAAAACCTCTTCAAATTGACATTACTCCAGTCCTTGGTGCAGATTTACATTAAAGCAAAGTTCACAGTCAAGGGCAGAAGGAAACTGAATCTGTCAAATGCTTAATGCAAATTTAATGGGCAAATAACCATAAACACAAAATGAAAATAAAGAGGCAGCCCATCATGGACAACTGCCACAGCTACATATCATTTCCCAGACCCAGTCTTTTCATCTACTTTTCATCTGAATTGCTAAATTTCAAATGATACACAATCCTATTGCATTTAGGCCAGGAGGGCCCAAACTTTTTCTTATTAAGTGCCTAAAACCAAGCTTGATTGAGGCTAGTGTGCCTAGACGAGAAAAGCACTGCTTTATATTAACTTATACAATTATATAATTAACGTATTACAGTAAAAACAAAATCAAATTTACAACAGAATTACACTAGTTTTTGCCTTGATTTGCTTGCCGATGTTCTCTACATAGTCAGTTACATAGAGTTACAGTATTTGCATTTTTAAAAATCAGATTAATTTACAACATTTAATTGAAACTTTTAATTTTGGTTTACTTTTTTGTAGCTCAACAATAAAACAAACAAAAAGAGGTTACGTCAAATGAACACTGTGTTAAAGGCATTCGCCCCAACCCTCTCCATCATACTCACTCTCCTCTCAGATGGGTTTTGTGAGCCAAATCATACTTTGGACAACAATACTTTGGGCATCTCTGATTTAAGTTATAGTCATTCTTGAGTCACATGCTTCCCTTCTAATGCAATCAAAAAGCAGAATACATCAAAATGAGTATGATAGTTTGTGATAATGACAGTATGGCAAATATATCATATAGCACCTGTACGTTCATACTACATACAGTTAATACCAGAAGTTTACATACACTCTAAAAAAAAAAGCAAAATAATAATTTTTTTTTAAATGTCTGATGGTAAATCATACTAAACGTTTACTATTTTAGGTACATTAGGCTTACCTAAATCATTTTCATTTGCTAAATGCCAGAATAATGAGAGAATTTTTTTTTTTTATTATTTTCTAGACAGTCAAAAGTCTACATACATTTCCTTGGTATTTTTTTTAACTTTGCTTTTAAACTGTATAACTTTAGTCAAATGTTTTGACACGCTTCTCACAATAGTTTGCAGGAATTTTGGCCCATTCCTCCTGACAGAATTGGTGTAACTGAGTCAGATTTGTTTTGCTCGCACATGCTTTTTCAACTCTACCCACAAATTTTCTTTAGGATTGAGGTCAGGGCATTGTGATGGCCACTCCAAAACAATTCACTCTGTTGTCATTAAAGCACATTTTAACTAATTTGGCAGTATGCTTAGGGTCATGGTCTGTTTGGAAGACCCATTTGTGGCCAAGTTTTAATTTCCAGGCTGATTTGAGGAACCATTTGAGGAAACTGATTTCAACAAACTATTTGAGTTACACTCAAAAAAATGAAACGTTGAGTTTACTTAATTTTTTTTTGTCAACGGGTTCCACAAAATATATTTATGAAAGTTGAAAATAAATATTTCAAAGCTAATTGAATTAATTGCCTTATTTTAGGTTGAAACAATTAGTTTGAATCAAGCCAACTATTATCAATTGATTTTGCTGAACATGAGACATTCGAGTTGAACTAACTTAAATCAGTTATGTTATAGGGACTAACTAAATTTGTTTAGAAGTTGCATATTATATTTTTGTCTATTGAAAGTAAACAAATTAGTTTACAACAAATCAATAAATTTATGCTTAATCAATGAAAACAAAATTATTACACTCTATTACATCTTTACTAGTTAGGTTTAATTAACTTTAGTTTGTCAACAGGTTCCACACAAATTACTTAAGTAAACTCAACTAACTTTTGTTAGTTCTTTTATTCACCAACACAACATTCCATTAACATTACTGACACAAGTAACAGTTGTGCACTGTCTAAAATGCAGTAAAGAAATTACATCAGTTGAGAACATATGATCCAACAATACAACATTTGTCACAGTATTAGAAAATAATTTGATTGACTTACATATTCCAACATTACTTTGTTCAAACCTGAGTGGTCAAATTAAACCATCACAAAATAAAATACAATTAGTACAAGTCATAATAGCAACAGTGTTGGTTAAAAAAAAAAAAAAAAAAAAAAAAAAACTTTTAAAAGACACACTGTAAAAGTTGGTTATCTTGACCTTCAAAAAAAAATGAAATACTCTGGACACTTTACATGGAGAAGAAACATGTCAGCGTGAACAGTGGTGTGTCAAGTGTATTTGCAGTAAATTTGTTTTAAATACAAACAAGACCATGTTAAATTCCACAAAATCATAATAGCTCAGTGTTGGTTTACTTAAAAATTTAGTTTTTGAACATATGTACCTTGGTTGAACGTTTGGTAACATCCAGCTGGAGGAAGATTTTCAACTATAGTAGGTGTTAGAAAATTATGAATACTTCACATAGCCTAACACGCCAACAGGATTTTATTTAGTTTTATCCTGAGTGGTCAACTTTGACAAACAGTTACTGATGAAGTTTTCAAAACAAAACAAAAATTATAAAATAAAAATAAAACATTAAAAGTTGTTATCTTGACCTTTTTCAAAAAAAGGAAATAACTCTGGACACTTTACATGACAGAGAAACACAAGATGTGTCACACTCAAACAAAAATAAAAACATAAATAAAAGTGTCAAGTGTTTTTCAAATGAAACCGTTTTAAGTCCAAAGTGCCTTCATATTAAACAAACTCTGCTTTGTTGGTTCTGGTGTTGTCATGATACTGGAATTCAGTACCAATCTGTAGTAGAATTTTAAAAACGTCCATTTTCCACTAACATCAGAGCACTATAGTGCACGTTCTTACATGCCACTGATTTGCCATTGTGTTCACATGCTCAACAGAAATGACTGTGATTGGCTGTGAAGGTCATCAGTTCACCAAACTCACTTCACCAAAATGTGTTTACTCAGTGTAACCACAGATACAGAGACACTGGGGCATTTTATGAATGAATGAATTTGAATGAATGAATTTATTTATTTAGCAGGGACAATGCACAAAAATTACATTAACCTCAAAGAGGAAAGATGCATTGTGCCAGGTTGTAGCAAGATTGCTATTTTCCACCTGCAGTCCCTGGACAGGTAAAAATTAAAACAATAATATCCAATTAACTAAAAAGTCAGTTTAAAAACATACAAGCATAATCGCATAGAAACACTAACAAATTAGAAAACATCCCACTCAGTGTGTACAAATCTGATTTGACAAAAACCATCTCCTAGTCAGGCATGAAAACGTCTTATAATTTGTACAGGTGATTATTTCTGTTGGGAGAGAATTCCATAGATTTGTGGCTTTATAAATAAAAGAAGATTGACCAAAAGAGGTCTTACGTCTGGGGACAATACATTCCCCTCTTATCATAGAACGTGTCGTTCGCGATGTTTTTTCTAGTTTGGAATTTACAAATTTTTTTAATGATGGAGCAGAAAGATTGTGAATAATTTTAAAAACAAAACAAATATTGGAGTATTTAATAATATTATCAAAGCTTAAGAGACTATGTTTTTTTAAGATATTGCAGTGATGGTACAAACGAGGCTTTTTATCATGAATTTTAAGTGCTCTCTTGTATAATGATTCCAACACTGATAAAGATGATTTACATGCCTGAGACCAGCTGCTTATACAGTACAACAAATGTGGAATAATCATAGTATTTAAAAACATACCAGAGGCCTCATAAGTCAGAGAATCTCTGATATGTTTAAAATGTCTTAGATTGAATCTCAGTGTGGTAGCAAGTTTTTTAATATGAGTTTTAAAATTAAGGTTTGAGTCCAACATGATGCCTAAATATTTGAATTCAGTGACATTTTTAATACTTTGCCCATTTATAAAAATTTCTAAAACATTTCCAACTTTATACCTATTTGAGAAACACATGGATACAGTTTTTTCAAAATTTAAAGCCATGGAGATCAGTTATTGCTGACATACGAGTGATCTGCTGATGGATTGACTGATCTACGCATCTTTGTAATGCTCCAGTGTCTTTGTATCCTTGTTTGCACTCTGTAAGAAGAGTGGTGAACTGATGACCTTCACGGCTAATCACAGTCATTTCTGTTGAGCATGTGCACACAATGGTCAATGCAAAGTGTTTAAGAACGTGCTCAATAGCGTTCAAATGTTAGCAGGAAACTTAAATTTTTTAAATTTCAATACTGATTGGTACAGAAATTGCAGTATTGTGACAACACTAGTTGGTTCACTCATACAGTTTGTTTTTGAGCATCTGTACCTTGGTTGAGAGTCTGGTAGCATCCAGCTGGAGGAAGATTTTCTGAAGCACCTCAAAGAATTTTTTCAGTTCCTGAGGATAACTGAGGTTCAATGCATATATTACACCCATTAAGAGTGCGCATGCAGAAGCAATGTCTCCCAAGTCGTGAAGCACTTCAATGCCCTCAATCACTATTCCAACATCCACTGGAGGGGTGGTGGCATCACCTCCCTCAGAATTAATGCTGTAGATGCCAAAGACAACTTGTTTAAGATCCTTCTCGGCAACACCAGCATCTGAATCCTGTCCACACACACACACACACACACACACAAAACAACCATGAAATCAACAGTCAATTCCATAATTCCAAATAGCTTATTTGATTAATAACTTTTGGCCCAAACTCCTCACAATTTCTTCACTCACTGGACACTGAAGTATACCTGCATTAAGTCTGATGTCTATGCATTCCAGACTTAAAAAGCAAATATTAATGCAACCAAGTATTAAAAAGTGAAAGTTTGATTCATGATTATTATTCTGTCCAATTACTTTTGGTCCTTTAACAAGTGGGAGGCACATATGCAAACTGTTGTAATTCCTAGAGCGTTCATCTGATTTGGATGTAAATACCCTCAAATTAAAGTTGACAGTCTGCAGTTAAAGCATATCTTGTTTGTTTCATTTCAAATCCACTGTGTTGGTGTATAAAGCCAAAAATGTTGTTTCCATGTACCAATATTTATGGACCTGATTGTATAATGGCAGTGAAAGGTGATGGTTTTTTATTATTATTAAAAAGCATACAAATGAATTCAAATAGCCATGGATCCTGATTACAACCTGAGGTCTTGTAAAGTGAAATGATCGCTCAGTGCAAATTTTTTTTAACATATTTTTAGCTTTAAACCACAGCCTGGTCAAACAGTTCTTGATGCATGCGCGGATTTAGTCTGATTAAAGTCCTTTTATTTGCAGAAGCTCGTGATGCAATTCCCAATATCTATAAAAATGGTGAATTTTGCTAAAAGATCACAAGTTTGCACCCCTGTGTTTGACCAGGCTGTGAATTAAAGCTAATATTGTAAAACAAAACAAAATAATAATAATTAAATTTTTTTAAATGGACCAATTGTTTGGACATCAGTTTGCCATCAGGAGCCATAGCTATTGATTTGGA
The DNA here is from genome assembly GCA_903798195.1 of Danio kyathit. NCBI lineage: Eukaryota > Metazoa > Chordata > Actinopteri > Cypriniformes > Danionidae > Danio > Danio kyathit. Next base: position 32,000,143 of record LR812530.1, on the reverse strand, counting down.
CTCATTTGTATGCATTTCTTTTGCAAAATCCCAACACCCTTCACTGCTATTATATGAATCACTAAGAACCACAGATAAACAGGCTAAAATCTTCTTTAATGTCTTACTGAAGAGAAAAGGTCATATCTTGGATGAACTGTGAGGAGTAAATTAACAGGAAATTTTCAATTTTGGGTGAACTAACCCTTTACATTTAAATAATCAGAAAGGTCTAGACCAAGGGTGCACAAACTTGGTCATGGAGGGCCGATGTCCTGCATGGTTTAGTTCCAACCCAATTAGACACACCTGGGCTAGCTAATCAAGCTCTTACTAGACTTTCTAGAAACATCTGTGCAGGGGTGTTGAAGCAAGTTGAAGCTAAAATCTGCTGGACATCGGCCTCCAGGACAGAGTTTGGCCACCCCTGGTCTAGACCAAATTTGACATTCCTACAAGCCGTATCACACAATGCTAAATGGATATTGTGAGATTCTTAACAGCTGTAGTATACAGTTACTGCAGCATTAAGTACTACCTACCAGATATTCTTTAAAGAGACTTCTCGGCTCTTCGTTCAGGTAGATACAAAGTGCCTTGAGAAGGCACTCCCTCTTCTTTTCAACAGTTTCATTCTAAATAGAAAAAGCAGTAGTCAACATACATACAACAAACCTATTAAACTTCTATAAATGTTTAATTGGTGAAATGTATCTATGGGTTAAGTAGGCACATGCACTATGACTTTTTATTTATAGAAACTAAATTAGGCAAATTGTAAACTACAGAGTTGCTGTTACATCCCACTAGCTTTTTACAATACAACCAAAATAATTTATTATTTATACAGAACATACTTGCAGATGTTATTGGTTTCTGACAAAAAGCAACTCAGACTGGACATAAATGACTTATTTATAAATGTGTTGTACAGTAGAGAAATGATACCTGTGCAGTCGGAGCAAAAGTGAGGTCAATTTTATTCTCTTTTGCTCCACCAGTTTTCTTCATCACTCTGATGAGCTGATCGGTGTGGTGGTTAAGCTGAAAAAAAAACTTTGGATGAGTTGAACAGTCGTAATCCTCAGAAATTCTGCTTCCACCTTTAAATAAATGTACACAAACATGTTATACTATCCATGGCTTATACTAATACGTTTACTGCTATAGCAGCACTACTATATTACATTTGACTTTAATGTTACTAATTTATTTCATTCTCCTAACCCCATCAATCCGAGGCTGTGCTCTAAATCTGGTTAGACTCCCCACCCTAAAAACCATGTTACTGTATTCTGAACTGAATTCCAAGCAGTTATTTGATACATTATATAACATTGATTACCAATGTTTTAAGCAGTAGTTTATACCTCAGGCGCAGTGAAGAGTCCTGGCCATCTGTTCTGGAACTCTGCAATCATGGGTTTGTCTCTGACTACCTCCTGTCTCCTTTATGCAAAGGTCTTGGCCATCTTCTCCCTGATAACTGCATTGTTGTGTCTTTTGTTTACCTCCGCCAACCAAGCCACTCTTTCACCTTCAAGGCTGTCCTGGGTCTCTCCAGCAGGACAGGGGGGGGCAGAAATTTACTTAAAAATATATATATTAAAAAAAAAAAAAAAAAAAAAAATAATAATATATATATATATATATATATATATATATATATATATATATATATATATATATATATATATATATATATATATATATATATATATATATATATATAAAATATATATAAAATATATATATAAAAAAAAATAATTAAATTTAATTAAATTGTGATTTCAGGTTAAAAAAACTTTACAAATTTTTTAGAAGTGTTTTGCAGATAACATACCATTTAACAGCACTGTGGCACCGAATACAAAAACGCTTGCCTATAACAGTCAGAATGTGAAATTAAAAACTTTTATGGGATGTCTATCAATTGCTATTAACAATTACAAGTAAAAAAAGATACAGAAGCAATATACTCAGAACACATGAAATGGTCATGGAGGAAACAAATTAGATTAATAGATGTTGCAGATGTTACTTACCAATTGTGAGTAAAAAACCTTCACCAATCATTAAGAATCTAATAAAAAAAAAATACAAGAATAAAAATTAAAAATGCAGAAAACAGAAAAATACCACCAATAAGATTTTGTAATGTTTTTAAACTCAAATTGAAATAAACAAAACTTTCAAACCAAGTATTAATCACTGCTATTTTTAATAACAGTTAATTGTGTTAATAAATATTATTTTTAATAGCAGATTTTCATCTTGTTTTAGTCAGTCTTTTTGCTGTGAAAAGAATGAACACCTAGTGGTTGGAGTAAATTTTGTGACTTCAAAGGAGAAAAAAAAATACAGTGGAAGTGTTTTTTAAATTAGCAAAAATATTGTATGTTTATGCTTTAGTACAATTAAAAGTAAAACAAAAACAAAACCTTTAACACTAGTCAGAACAATGAACGGGATTATGTAATAATTACATTAAACGTGTAGAAGAATTTCCAAACCAAACCATTACATATAGTATTATAAATTATACGCTCATTATATAAAAAATAAACACACCAGAATATCTTTAAAATTTTATGTCCTTCCCGGCCAATCACAGTCATATCTGTTGAGCACATGTACACAATGGCAAATCAGTGGCATGTAAGGATGTGCACTTCAGCAATTAAACTTTAGCGGGAAATTGACGTTTTTAAATTCCACTACAGATTGTACTGAATTCCAGTATCTTGACAACACTAGAGTGAACAAGAAAAAATATGTCTGCGAGCAGGAACAGAAAACCCGGAGCGGATGCAGCCGCACCTAGCAATTACAGAGCTCGGATAGGAGGGAGGAGCATACATTCGCGCTACTCCAGGCTTTAATCACATGAACGAGTGTTTGAAATAATTCATTCTGTGAGATGTATTATTCGATTTATTAGTCACGTAGAAACAATAAAAACTAATTCAATCCTCTGCTTGATAATATGTGTGTGGTAAACATTTTTTTATTAATACACTAACATATCCCTTTAAATAAACTACGTATTTAGATATTAAACATTGAATGGGGTCAAACTGAGGGTTCAGACATCTACCATAGTATCGAAATATTTACTTTTCTTTTGCTGAAATAATAAATATAATGAGCTGACCGACCTGCACCACATGGCTAAGTTTTCTAGCTAACATCAGCATGTCTAAGACACTGAATCACTAAAGAATAAACACCTCTCTTATCACAAATAAAATAGATCGATACAGATGGAAAAACAAATAACCTCCTACCTTTTCAAGTTGTCAAAAGTTGGACTTCCCTCCGTCAAAACCAACCGATGAAAAACTTTGCAGCAAAACGTGGTCAGATTCAAATGTCTTTGAGCATGCGTAATCTGAGGCGATTTGCTCATCTTTTTCATTGGAGATTCTTGGCAGTTGTCGTCGCATTACTGCCACCATGTGGTAGTAAGAAATGTTCACTTAACATAAATGGTTTGTGATTAGACAACACATTAGGATTTTGTATAGTTAAGTTAAGACATAATTACGTAGACCTTAATAGAAAAAAACATTTAAAGTCAACAAAGACAATAAATATAAGTAAACCAAATATAAATATATTATGTAAAGTCCACAACCTTCCTAGTTCATTTTTTTGAGTGTATAAAACTAATCTATATGAGTACTGTGAACTTAATCCATTTGAGTAAATGGAGCAATTTGTATAAGGCAACTCAAACCATTTGAGGAAACCGATTGCTACAAACCATTTGAGTAAAAAAACTAATCTACTGTAAAACTAATCTACACCGTAAGTACTGTGAACTTACTTCATTTAAGTTGAAGTAATGAAGTATTTAATTAACTCATTACCTTCAACACTGAGTTGAAAACTTTCTTTGAATGAGTAGAATTAACTTTCAGTAAATTTTGAGTTAACTACACTTACTTAATTTGATAAAGTTGACTGTTGGGTTTTACGGTGTATGATAAAATAGCAGTAATAAGGAGCAACTTTGTAGTTTAAGTTGTAGTTTTTAAATCATGCTTCTCTATATAAAATATGGTGTGAATTAATTCTCTCTGGCCAATGTGCTTTGTTTAAATGCTGTTCAGTTTGTGCTAAGACTCATTTGAATGGTGACTTAGCTGGGCTTTCTGGCAATGGCGCATTTGTACACTCTTTTCCACACATTGCATGTTGTATTTAATTATGCATGCATATTTGTGGGCATGACAAATTTTTACTTAATTTTTTTATTAAGTGGGTAGTGTGGCCAGCTATGGATATTAGACTTTAAACACTTGCAAAGTGTATTCTTTAGATGACCAACATCAAATAAGTGTCTCCTCTGCAATTTCAAATGAGTAAATGATTGAGGGTTTTTTTTCCAAGCAATTCATTCAAATTGATTCGGATTGCTTTTCCACTTTGAGTAAAGTGTTCTGGTGTGTCCTCTCTCATAGAGATAGCAGCTTCTCATCCTTTCCCTTGGTGGGTCCTTTTTATATCTGTATTGCAGTTAAAATAAGACGAGTGACTCACCACATGCACAAACCAAACAGAGACCCTTAAAGTGCCACCAGACACAGAATAGAGATGCTGCCATCTATAACAATAACAACTGTGACACCAAAAAATCTCTCTAAAACTTACTTATAGTCAATCCTTTAATTAATCCAGCATGTGAAGACTTGTGGCTTGAGGGATACAGACTACCATTGTTGCGTTTTGCTTTAATCTGCAGAAACGTGCGTCCCTGTTCCTGCAGTGGATCAGCAGCGTTTCTGTATCTTAATGAGAGCTGAGGCTGCTTGCCTTTGATGTCACTGCTGTATTTTATGAATGACAGTGAGTCTTATATAACTGCACTAGATGCCCTCATTCAGCATACAGAGACTCCTGGAGGAGGACAGAGATGTGCCACTGATAACAGGGTCTTAGAGCAAGTTCATGCACATTTGTGGCAGTGCTAAATTTAACAACTTGGTGACTATGTAGATACATTTAAAAGCTGTTATACGTTATTATTTATTATAATAAATCATTCTCCAATGGTTTTATCCCTCTGATTGTGTACTTGATCAGCAGTCAGTTGTGTGGGGGTAATAAAATTTTGCACACACTTACTATGTTAATTTTTCATGTGCTAATTTCATCATTTAATAATTCATTATTAAAATCAAAAGCACATAAATACCAAATTATTTCATTAGGTTGATTAATTATTTAGTATTCATGTTTATAATTTTGTAACAGAAATGTTTTTAACGTAAATTTGTTACAGGATAGTTAAATTTGATGTAAAAATAGGCAAAGTATTTTTGTAAAATCTCAATAATTATGAATAAGGCACAAGAGAGGTAGCAGTACTAGGACAAAATTCTATTTTTAAATAAATACATGCTTTAATATATCAAATTAATTTGACTTGACAATTTTCTTCAGAGGTTAAATAGTAATAAAGTGTAAGGTGTTTATAGATGCATAGATACATTAATATCAGTGGTGGATAAAGGAATTTTTAAAAACAGGGGCAAGGTAGGGCCATAGTTTACAGAGGGGGCCAAGTTATTCAACTGGTGAACCCTAACCTGCCTAGTTAACCTAATGAACCTAGTTAAGCCTTTAAATGTCACTTTAAGCTGTATAGAAGTGTCTTGAAAAATATCTAGTAAAATATTATTTACTGTCATCATGGCAAATATAAAATAAATCAGTTATTAGAAATGAGTTATTAAAACTATTATGTTTAGAAATGTGTTGAAAAAAATCTTCTCTCCGTTAAACAGAAATTGGGGAAAAAATAATCAGGGGGGCTAATAATTCAGGGGGGCTAATAATTCTGACTTCAACTGCATATATATCGTACACTCCAAGACCCTTTTAATAACAATAACCTGTATTTACCCAGGTAACTGAATTGAGAACCTTTTCTCATTTTACAATGACGACCTGGCCAGGAGGCAACATAAAAAGCAGATACAGTACAAAGCAGCAGGGACACAATACAAAAACAATTTAACAAATGCAGATAATAACATATAAAACCAAGGAAAAACTAAAACAAGCACAGTGATCTTGTACTATTAACTGGATTGAGTTTTTAAAGGTTGATAATGGAATACAAGTGTTGAGCTTTAAGGTCTGCTGCAGATGATTCCAAGCATGAGCAGAAGAAAACTGATTAGCGACCAAATAAAGTGCGAACTTTGGGTATGCAAAGGTTAATAAAACTACTATTAATTTTGACTTGTTTCCTGAGTGTTAAGAAGTGACTGTAAATATAGTGGAGTTTTCCCAATAAGAGTTTTGTAAATGAACAGAAACCAATAAATTTGTCGATTGCCAATTCAATAAGAAATACAGTTGACAGTGATGAGTATTAAATGATGCATCATAACAAAATTGCTGCATGGTAAATAACATCCAGTTTGTAAAGGAGAGTTTTTGAAGCTGATCTGTAAATTAAATTATATCTTAATCCAAAATTGCTAATACTGTTAATTTGACCAAATTCTAATTTGAAGAGTGTGAAAAGGAAGATTTGTTTCTGTAAAGGAAACCAATACGGGCTTTATCCTTTTTTGAGCAATTCATTTATGTGAGTTTCAAATGACAGTTTGCCAACTACCAAGATATTTGTAGCAATCATCATAATCAACCTCAGTACCGTCCAATGAGGACATTTTAGGAGGAAACTCAACATGTGGAAAATTTCTATTAAAAACCATACATTTTGTTTTATTAGTTTTTAAAACTAAATGAAGATTGGTAAAAGTGCCTTGGATGCTTTAAAAACTGGCTTGCAGTGAAGAAAGTGCTGTAGTCAGTGCTTTTTAGGCTTACAGGAGAAGGTGCATGTGTCTTTGAGCAAGATTGTGAGTTTTATCATTATTATTTGTTTTTAAACTGATTCTCACGACAAACAAATAATTTTCCCCTAGCATTCATTAGATAAAAAAACACCTGCATAATCTAAAGAAACTGTTTCATTAGTTTAGTTTTATGCTAAGCACTCATGCTAACTACAATCCCACATGCTATAAAAAGTAATGCTATGGCTGGTGCGTTTTGGTGCATTTCTCTTTTTTGTAGTGTGCTTAGGCAGTGAAAGCAAAGGACAGATAGTGGTGTCCCTGCAGGAATCTGTCAGATGTTTTAGTTCTGTATGCACAGACTCTTCATCTGATGGCAGCCATCTACCTTTGCCAGAAATTGGCACACACTTTAAACTGACTGAACAAGAAATGCACACTATCCATATAAACTCATATCAATTTAGCAATTAGGTTTAAAGTTACAAAATAAATACACTGTATACCACAAATGCACACAAACACATTTGTATACGTGGTTTACAGGGACTCTTGAGCTCCGAGCTTTGATATAAATCAGTACTCACTTAGAGGAGAGGGGCACAACAGGGGCCAACCCGATTTAAACAGGGGCCGGTGCCCCTCTGACCCCACCCCTAGATCTACCCCTGATTAACATAAAACATAGATAAAGGTGTGCATTTCACTGCTTTGATTTTAGCTAATGAAATCAGAGTTTAGAGTCAGAACTATTCAATTGATTACTCTAATTTAAGCAAACTCATTTGCTTCCTCATCAAAACTGAGTAGTTAAAAGTGCAGCATCTCGTTTATACTCGCTCACTGAACTTCTTTCAGCACATCTTTCCCAGATAAGAAGCGCACAGCTCATCTATGTTTCATGTGCTCAGAGCTACTTAGATGCCCCTTTCTAGCCTTTGAGCTGCCTCGCTCTTTCTCTGACACCGCTGCACTTTTGCAAACTTGTTTACTACAAAAAAAGACCAAATTGCTTTCCAAGTATCATTAGGAGTTTTGAGTCTTCTTGTTTTAAATCACCCTAATATCTCATTTCTCTCTCCACAGCTTTCACCAACTGACAAAAACCTGGAGTTTGAGCGAGATTTCCGTATCCGCCATTATGCCGGAGATGTCACGTAAGTACACTTAGAGGAGGCGTAAGTGCACTCTTTGCTGTTTTAGACCTTAAGCCCTAAATGCTGTAATTAATAAGCACTGTTAGTAACCCACAGGAAGCTAAACTAAGTGGAAAGAGATCTAGTCTTTCCCTTGGGCACAGATTGGGTTTGAAAAGGTTTGGTAAATAAACATTTGAGTGACGCAAATGCTGCAAATGATGTAAACCCTGGTTGCAAAAACAAGTTTGTTCCAAATGCGGATGCAGTTCTCAAATGAGCGCTTTGCCATTGCAGGTTCAGTTATTTCCTAAAGAGCTGTTAAGAGAGAATTTGTAGAAAAATAGAGCTAAAATTATATGTACAATATAGTATATTCTAAATTAAGGAGCCAGAGATTTCTGTGAGTGCTTTTTTCCAAGGAGACTTAAACATCTTCTACAACTCTCATATTTAGATCTGTGTTAAAGGTGAAGTGTGTTCTTTTTGATGGTAAAATAATGTATTCAATTCAAGCCAGCTGTAAGTTAGCTATTTGTAGTTTTATTACCTTGAGAAATATAAATGCACTCTTTATGCACTGTCAAAGCATACTCGATTTCTATAAGCTTTTCAGCCAGACCAGCAACAGCATCATGAAACTCCATTTATTTTCTGCACAGGGAAATAGATTTTTTTTAAATAGCTGCAAAACCTTTGTAGACTGCCCTGTTGCAAGCTCTGATGTTGTTAATTGATTGTATATGCTTTAATTAGACCCACTAATTTGCATTAATTTAACTTATTTTTTAAAATATGTGTTAATTAATTCACTAGGCTTCAAAGAGTTTGCCATTTTCAAACTATATGCCTGCTGGTCTATTATAGTCGATGTGGTTGTTTCATTTCAGGTACTCCGTTGTGGGCTTCATTGACAAGAACAAGGACACCTTATTTCAGGACTTCAAGAGGTTACTTTACAACAGGTATGTATTCTTATACAATAAGTGTCTCTGTTTTTATTTATATACCTGCTATACCTACATAACTTTTATTTCACAGCTCAAATCCTGTGCTGAAGGCCATGTGGCCAGAGGGCAAACTGAGTATCACAGAGGTCACCAAACGCCCGCTGACTGCTGCCACGCTCTTCAAAAACTCCATGATATCTTTAGTGGAGAAATTGGCCAGCAAGGTAAGTTTATATGAAGAAGTTTGGTGTACACTATGATCATAAAAGATCTTTGTTCTGAATTAATGCCTTACTATTAATCATTTTGCTCTTTGGACAATTTTTTGCTAAATGTGCATTTGTGATCAATAAATAATGATTTCAGTTGATTTTTTGTTTTGTTGCTGGAAATACAATGATATTATTTATAGTATTTTGATGCAAAATGCTGCAAAACACTAATAAGAGTCAAGTAGTCAGAGCGCTATTTAATGGGTAGTTTCTGAATTTGTTAATTTTATTCATTGTCATCAAGATTAGGTCCCTTTTTTGAGATTTTTGAAGAAGAAACTGGCTAACTGATTCACAAAATGCAAGAACCAGCTTCTGGCGCTTTGAGAGTCAAATAAATAAATGGGCAAATCTAAATTAATACCCATGGCTTCTGATGATACATTGAATAATATGATATATGTGTAAATTCATCTATGAAGTTTGCAAGTTCCATCATTATTTCAGCTTTTTTGAAAATATTTTTGAACAGTGGGGTTCCACGTAAAAAAATCTACATTTCCCATGATACTTCTTTAGAGAAACCTCCACCAATCAAACAATCACTCCCAGGAGATTATGCCAAAATGGCATCCACCAAGTGCCATGAAGCATGAATAAAAATGTCATATTTTGCAATAAATGCTAAACATATTATTTTTATATATAAAATTGACAATTTATACTCAACAGTCTTTATCCATATTTATATTTATATATAAATATGTTATAATATTATATATTTATCCATTTTACTTCAACTCTCATTTGCAGTTATTCCTGCCATTGTAGTTCCTTCCCTTAGTAAAGTTGTTGCGTACACAGTTTTTGTACAATTGTACTTTCGTTAGAATTACAAATACTTTTAATAAGTGTATAGATTCACCCTGTAGCTGGTTTTTGTACTGTACATGGAAAATACTTCCAGATCCACAGCTGTTAAAAAAGTGGTGAGCACTTTTGCACTCTTTTGATGGTCTTTTATTTACAGTACCATTGCTTTCTTTTTATTCATATAGGAGCCGTACTATGTGCGTTGCATTAAGCCAAATGATGTGAAGTCACCACTGCTCTTTGAGCATGAGCGCTGCAAGCACCAAGTGGAGTACCTGGGCCTTTTGGAGAATGTCCGGGTGCGACGTGCTGGTTTTGCTAATCGTCAGACCTACCCACGGTTCCTTCAGAGGTGAGCATCTAAAGGCCGTAGTATATTTCAAGCTTAAGTTCTTTTTCCTTCCTTGTTTGAGGCCGAAAAAATTTTGATAAATTTTTTTATTATTAACCCTCTGAATGCTGCATTATTCAACATAATGTTTAAAAGAATAACAGAACTCATAAAAGAGTGGAAGGGGAGTAAAAATTGAGCAAACACAGATTTTTTTGGGTAATTTATTTCTTTAATCATTTAAAAATGACATTCATGTACATTCTCAGCTTATGAATGAGTGCATCAATGCTCTTGTGACAGCTTGTTTCAGACTGTTCCGTCTTTGGTTCATAGCAACATCTGAAACCACAGATTGATCAATCAGATTGTGAAGGTCTTATGTAACGTCTGTTGGTGTGAAAACTGTCATCTCTTCTTCCCCAAGTGTCATGACTGCATGAATGGTTTTATGTAACAGTGACGTACAATCTGTATTTATTCTGAGAAATATGCTTTTTATAAAGCCTTGAGAATTTGTTGAGCATTGTACTGTTGCTGACTTTACAGTGATTGTCAGTACATAAGGACGAAAACCAAACAGAAATTCTATGATGTCCCAGTTTTACTTTCTAAGTTCTCTGTATATATATATATAAAAAACACTCTGAAATGCACTTGCCAAAACTCTGATGAGTTGATGAGATTCAACACCTGAGTTGACAAAATGTCTGTCGCTGAGAGTAAGTTAGACCGAACTATATCTAATTGAGAATGCAGCGTTAACCACACTCACAGGAGTGTTTTGTGTCTCTGTCAAAGCTGCAGATGTGCTTGGAATATAATGTACTACTTAGAGGCAAGACTGGACAAATAAGGATTTAATTTTGCATCCTCACATCTCTTAAATTAGACTCATTGTGTGATATATAATGCTTGATAATGGGAAATGGGTACTTCAGACTTTTAATTATTATTGGATAAGCCACATCATTTAAAGCCTGTATTAATGTGGAAAATTGCAACTGTGCATTAATTGACAAACAAAAAACAGCCTTTGATTCATTTTCTTCTCTCTTTCAGGTATAAGATGATATCTGAGTTCACCTGGCCCAATCATGACCTTTCGTCTGATAAGGAGGCGGTAAAGCGTCTGCTGCAAGGTTGTGGGTTTGAACACGATGTGGCCTACGGCAAGACCAAAGTTTTCATCCGCACACCACGAACCATCTTCAGTCTGGAAGAACAGAGAGCAGAGATGGTGAAGAGGATCGTCCTCTTCCTGCAGAAGGTGCGATATAACAAACTATTTTACAAAATCATTTGGGGAAAAAGTGGCTCAGAAAAAAAATCACTATCACTTCTTGGCAGATGCCACTAAATTTGTGATTTTGTTACCTCATGCACTGATATTCTGATGTTTCAGGTTTGACTTAAGTCTCCAAATATGTCCATAAATACTTTTTGGGGCACTATATTAATAAACAAGCGTTTAAAAATCAAATGTCCTCCCACAAAGTGCACACCTCCTATGAGTCATGATGAAACCACTGAAACCTTTAAGTCTTCAAGACTCTTATATTTGACACTTACTAATACACAATAATATTTACTAATACATAATAAACAAATTGTTACTTTAAAAATGCAGTTACAAGTATATCTTATGAGTAGGAGTGTGTATATTTATTTATTTTTGATTATTTGTTTTTACTTATTTATCCTTTATGTTACCAGGATAGTTCCATTGACTCACAGGGCCCTATCATACACCCTGCGCAAGGTGTGACGTAATTGTTTGCTAGTTCCAGCTCGACGCAAGTGTGGTTTTGACGTTTTGCACCACGCTGTTTAAATAGCAAATGCATTTGCACTCATGTGTGCGCCCTTAGGCGTTCTGGTCTAAAACAGGAGGTGTGTTGAGGCGCATTGCTGGAGCGTTGTTATTTTGAGGAACTAAAATAGACTGCTCAATAGACCAGCTGAGAGCAGGTCCAGCGCAGAGTGCATTAGTTGTGCACCTCGCTTAAACATTGCTTAATACACACAGGATGTACAGCAATACGCAAATATCTTTACAAATAAAAAAGAATTAAAGGAATAATTCCAAAAATTATTATTTTCTACATAAATATAAAAACCACTGCCTCTATGCCTTCATCTCGGGGGGCTTTTTCAGTTTATTCATGACAATTTGGTTTTGTATAATGGTATTGTTATAATGGTATCATTCTCCTGCTATTGCAAATGCGCTATGGCGTGACACAACTGACTCTTAAAGGGAATGGGAGATGAGACTCTGATTGGTTTACTCTCAAAACACACCTATAACTCATTATGAGAATAAGCTCAACCCTGTTAGACCATGCGCCGTGGTGCAAAACAGAATTTTCCATCCCTAAAATAGCAAAAGTGGATTCTGACAGGCCCTTAATGCTTTTGCGCCCTGCGCTTTGAACTTTGCGCCTAGATCGTTAAAATAGGCCCCACAAACTCTTCTGGGGAGACCTGGCCAAAATGGCAGCACAAAATGTTTCACATTAAAGACAATTACAAACATATAAGACAAACAAAATTTTGCTCTGTTCTCTTAAAACACATTTTAAAGAAAAAAAATAAACAATCTATAATAACAAGTACATGTTCCCTGCATAATATCCCTGCAAAGTAACACAATCTCCCTAACCCTAATCCTAGCCCTAACATATATAAGTGGCAAGGTTAATTTCTAGCAGTTACTACTTCAGGCTTCATTGTCATTCCAATCCTTAAGAAATTATAATATGCTGATGTGACATTCAAACTTTTTAGTGTTAATCTGTGTTGAAGATTGTATTATTTAAGATCTTTTTTCAAAGTGATGCATATTATACATATGCCACAGACATGTCACCCTGCAGCCCAAGACCGGTTACTCACTGAAGCTAAGCAGGGCTGAGCCTGGTCAGTACCTGCCTTGGAGACCACATGGGAAAACTAGGTTTCTGTTGGAAGTGGTGTTAGTGAGGCCAACAGGGGGCGCTAAACCTGCATTCTGTGTGAGTCTTATTGCCCCAGTAAAGTGAAGGGAATGCTATACTATCAGTGGACTACATCTTTCGGATGGGACGTTAAACCAAGGTCCTGACTCTCTGTGGTCATTAAAAATCCAATGGCACTTCTCGTAAAGAGTAGGGGTGTAACCCTGGTGTCCTGGCCAAATTCCCTCCATCGGCCCTTACCAATCATGGCCTCCCAACCATCCCCATCCACCGAATTGGCTCTATCACTGTCTCTCCACTCCCCCTATAGCTGGTGTGTGGTGAGCGCACTGGCGCCGCTGTTCTGTGGCTGCTGTCGCATCATCCAAGTGGATGCTGCACACTGGTGGTGGTGTGAAGAGACCCCCCTCATGATTGTGAAGTACTTTGGGTGTATGGTCATACACAATAAATGCGCTATATAAATACACATTACATTACATTACATTATGTAGTATTTAAGAATTTTATTAGTAAAATAAATAAATAAATGTACTGACCCCAAACCTTTAAATGAAATAGTATGTGATTACTCCTTAAAAATCTAAACAGGACACATCTGATTTTAAGACATTATTCATATTTCATTTATCATTCAGCCGGTGAAATATAAATTCTGATCAGCAATTTTATGTGACTCCATTACAGCACACACTTACCTAATCAGTTCCAGACATACCAAGGTGCCATATCCTCGCCACCATAAGTTCCTGTGATTCATTGATTCCATTAATACTCATCAGACAGAGAAATAATAAAACAATATGGCATGTAAATCCCTCCGGCTCACAGCATATTTTACCTGTGTCTCTGTAAACACACAGTACTTTGTGTCGTTTTCCAGGGATGTTCCTACGGTTATTCCTCCTCAGAAGCATAACAATATTTTGAATGGCAGATTTATTGACTGCTGCTGTCACACAAAAGTATTGCAGACTCATAGCATGCTGCTGCATATTCCCCACCCTCACTTTCCTGTCTTCATTGACTGACGGTTTTTAGAAATCAAAGGATATATCCTGTCAGCCCCTGTCTGCGTCTGTGTGAGTGTTTTTCCCACTGCCCCCATTGCAAGGTTTTATTCGCATTTTCAAAAGATGTTTTCTTGGTTTTTAAACACAAACTGACACAGTTTTCCCCCCACTTCTACATTCAGTATCAAACGCTCACTATTTCTGTCTAGTAGTCTCACCGGACTGCCACATTCATGAGCAGACGCAGATATCAAAGTGAAAAATCTTTGCCCTAGCTGGATCGGAGATTGATTGTTTGATCCTTTGTATGGATTCAGAGCTAGATAAAGGTGTCATCTTGACACCAGGCTCCCGAAGGGGGACAAAAAACGGTATTTGTGGGAATGTTGTCACTGTATTAATCACATTGTATACCTGCAGGCAATAACCGAGCGTCCCTGAAGAGCTCATATCACCTGTGTTGATCTCTAGTGAGTGGCAGGCGCTAATGTGTCTTTTGCACAAAAAACAGCTTACGGTTGGCCCTAAATACTGTGTGTCATTAGGTTTGGATCGTCTTCCTTTCACGCACAATCCTTTTATCAGCATATGGCAGACTGGTGTGGCTTGTGCCAAGTCTGCCAGTTTTGCCAGCGGTTCCATCATTTGTGCCAAACTCTCCCAAAGAACCCAATTTAAAATATGCTACCGCTCATCTGTACGAGTCTTCTGTTTGAGTTCTGCTTCTTTGTCTCTCAGTGCATAGCTCATGGGGATGCACTTATCTTTTCATCTTTTTTTTGAGCTCGTAAACCAAAAGAGCTCCCCAATCAATGCTCAGTTTTTCTTCACCTCCCACTTTTTCTGACTGATTTCCTGTCTGTCTCACCCAAGCACTCCTTCACAGATCTTCTGCCATTTTTCTGTGCCATTGCCTTCCTCCACCCGCTCCATTTCTAAGCCGCTACGCTTTAGCGCTTCTCCCGTAGGTGATGAAAATACCCAGGATCCTCTGGTCTGCTAGTGAACTCCTTTGGGCAAATGTGCTAACTTTCACTGTCAGTCAGTTCATCAGCAGGATGTGGTTTAAACTCAGGCAATTTGAAGCAAATCGGATCAGCTTTTTCAAAACACAAACACTGAGTTGCTACATTATTCATGATATTTTTTTCTTCCCTCCCTTTATTTAATATTTAATACCTTCAAGCCCCAGCATTCACAACATCAGACATTTTAGTTGTGGTTTCTGCTGTAAGAGAAAGCTCTCTGTTTATTTTATGGACTGAGTAAAATCCCACATCACTAATTTCTGAAATGATAGAACAGATTTAAAACTACCTGCCAAACACAATGTGGATTTTATCGCATTTGCTGAGGCAAACAAATCCTCAATGCACAGGGATGTCAGAGTTCCTTTATAAATCATACATGTTTTTCTTTATTATGCCTCCTCTAGGATTGTTTGCGTTTGGCTTACATCTATTTTTTATTTTCTGATCTTCTTCCTTTTGTTTGTGAACACTGTTTTATGTGAATATGATGCATCTTATATGGTCACAGTCACTTGGGGATTTTTTTCCATTTCATACTTGTCATGTCAAACTAGAGGCTTTTTGAAATGTACCTCTGGTTCTGTGATGTACGATTGCAATATCCCTGTCCTGGCGGCTCAAGAGAAAACCGTAAATGGGGACACACCATCACTGGCAAATGGGGAAATGGAAATGTACTGTATCTAATGATGGTGCTTTTACAAGTCAGTCCTTGAAAAGAGGCAGTACAGATGTGCTGTAGGTCATTCATCTGGGCAAATATAATATGTATATAATAGACCCCATTTCAATTATTAAGGAATTTACTGATATTTTATTATTATTTGCACACATAAGTGCAAATGCATTATTGCATTTTTGTTCTCATTTGCAGGTTGCATTATTAAGCCTGTGATAGACCAGGTCAACATAACAAAACTACCAAAGGTAGACTGTACTCTCACCAAGACAGATCCAAAGACCCCATTTACAAAAGAAGAAAATCATGTAAAACTTTACTTGCAAAAATAACAAAATGATTTTATGCACAATATTTTGTTTTCATGGCCTTCATCATACAACCACCAGATAAAGCCTGATGATCAAGATGAAGTTCATTTATGTTGGAATATAGCTCTGAAATTCTATGCGTGTTCAATACAAACTCAGGAAGCTCAATGTCAAAAGTATTTAGTAATTTATTAGATACAAATGGATAGTTCAATTCATTCTATTGGTTATACAATGCTACCCAAGAGAACACGAGGCGCTCTGCATGTGCTTCCTTGGGACCAAAGACCCATTTTATAATCACAGAAGTCAGCTTTTCTGCACCGTCTGTAGTTCCCCTTTTCTGCACAGAAGAACTGAATAGTTAAATGCACATTATACAGGAAACCAGAAGCGAGAGACTCACGCTATTTTTATTATTTCTGCTGCATCTTTCTTGTCCAAGATAGCTCCTTCTGCCAAATGCTTCATTAGTATGCAACACACATTTCACTCTAAGAAGAGTTTCGGTTAACATATCATTTGGCAGAGCATACAAAGTATTTCCAATAAAGAGTAAAGAATGATTGTAATGCAAATGATTTAACATATCTTTAGGCAAAGCATACACAACATATTTCTAATAAAGAATAAAGGATAACTCTAATGAAAAATGAAAAAAATTTACTCTGTTTCGTTACATTTACCAAAACATTGCAGTATTTAAACTTATTTTTATATTTTTTCAAGTAAAGATAAAGGTTTTTCTTATTTCGTAAATGAAGTTATTACAATAAATTAGCATTTTGCCTCACTTTTTCCACATAAACAATTCAAAGAGTCATTGAATTGTTAATTCGACCTATTTTTAAGACAGCAGTTCATTAAGAGTTATTTTATTGAATAATTAAACCTATTTCTTTATCTAAAAGTTTTATTCAGCAGGAAAAATTATTTTACCGTTGATTGATTTGATTGATTGATTCATTGATTCATTCATTTATTCAGAGCCATAATAGACAATATAAATGTTGCTGCTTATTGAACATTCGTATTCGTACAATTACAATGTACCATTTACAAACCCTCAAGTATAGTCCAAAACCTGTTTGAGTTTCTTTTTTCAGTAAAAAAAAAGATATTTAGAAGAGTGTTTAAATCTAAGCTATACACAACATAGGTTCATTCTGAAACGTAGCCCTACTGTATATACATTTCTGGAGATCGCAAGTTATGTAGCCAGGAGTATGTATGGTTTTCATCTTTAAAATTAACGCTGCGGGGCGGTATGACGCTGTTCCTTTTACTGCTTACCTCCATAATGACGGCTTTTCTGCTGTTACCAGTTTGTCTGGTAGCTCAACACATATGTTGGTGGACTTGAGACACAGAGCGGAGTTGAGTCCGGCGAAGAGCGGTTCCAGGAAGAGTGTAAGACTAACAAAAGCTAAAAATAAAATAAACAAGTAAATAACAGGGTGAGAATGTAGTAAACTCTGAAACCATGGTAAAAATCAAGGGGCTTTTCTTTTTCAGGATTGCTTTGGAAAACACTGTCGGTTAGGTTTAGGGATGTGGGTGGGCGGGTCAATTGGTACTTTTTAAAACACTATTGGTTGGGTTTAAAGAAGGGGGAGGGTGGGGGGATCTATCGGCTTGTCAGTAAATCAGTCAGTCGACAGTGGCCTCTGGTGGATTCGCGAAAACAAAAACTGCAAAAAAATGTAGCTCCTGGGACATATTTGGCACTCTTCAGAAATGTATATATGGGTACGTAATCAGAATGAGTCTGGGTTGGTTATATAATTCCACGGCTACCGGTTACCAATATATTTCAAAATATCTTCATTTGTGTTCAACAGAAGAAGGAAACTGAGGTTTGGATCAAGTAAAGGCTGAGTAAATGACGACAGAATTTTCTTTTTGGGGGTGTTGCTAAATACATTTGTAAACAGATACTAAAACATTTTGATCTTGTATTGCTTTCTCTACCTCCAGAGGCAGTCAAAGTTATTCAAAGATTTCACACACACGCACGCACGCACGCACGCACACACACACACACACACACACACATACACACACACACACACACACACACACACACACACACTAAAAGAATGTCCTGTTTTTTTTTTTTGTCAAACATAACTAGAGGTTTTTGAACGAATCACTGAATCTGAGTTACTGTAAGTGCAATTTGAAATAGTTAAGTTAAAAATTAAATCTGTGTGATCAGTTAAAACATTCACCATACTCATGAATAAAATAATGAACTTGAAAAGCTTGTTTTAAGGAAATGTAATGGAGCAAAATATTACCTTATTATTTAGTGCAAAGTAGTGATCAAAATACTATAATAACATACATATATCACAGCGATTTCACATACTTAAGACTTGAACAACCAAACTTTTATAGCCACCTAGCAAACCACCCAGAACTCCATAGAAACCACATAAAACCCTTACAACATTGAAGCAAATATATAACAGCACTCTAGTTTTGCACAGCTCACAGTTTACTCTGAAAATATACAAATTTAGATTAATATCAGAGCAGTCAAATGTGCAATCAGTGACAGCTGCAAAAGAAGCCTTGCTGTTATTTGGCTGAGAAAGTGGCGGCACCCTATCTACTACAGACACACTAGTCCAACATTCTGCCAGAGGACATGGAGAAGATGGAGGCTTCCATCTTCAAGTCGATGGTTTGCCAAGCACATGGTATTGATTTATGAAAATGTCTCCTCAGTATCTTCCTCCCCCACCGTCTCGTGGGGTTGTCTGCGGTTGGGATCTTTTGTGCGTGCGTTTAACACTGTCACATACTCTGACCGTGGTTCTGTCCTGCCAGTGTGTGAAATTGTGTGTGTTGAGGGATTGTGGGATTTGCCTGCCTGCCTCTCTGATTAATGATAAGTCACCTTGCATTCTGTCAGCCATCTGTAATTGTCTTTTGACACCTGATGGCACATCTGAATGGATTCTGCTCGAATTTCTTTGTCCTGTTTTCCCGCAGCCTCTTTATTTAATTCATTTTTACAAATCACCTAAAAAAGCACACAGTTGCAGTCATTAAAATATGTAGATCTTATCCTGTCACACTCTTTTAGCTTGAATGCAAATTTGAAAATTAAAAATTAAAAAGGATAAATGTCCTAAACAATGGGCCTTGATTGAAAGATTCATGCTTTAATTATTTAATTCATGAGCCTTCTTTGTCTGGGTTTTCTCTGGTTTGGCTTTGAGTGTGTAAATCTGCGGTATTGTGCTGGGTTTGTTAAACGCTGATCAGACAAGCTGAATGGAGGGGGTGGGGTGAGTTGAGGTCCTGTTATTGGCCTGATTTACCCACATTCCCCCGGGTGTCGTCTACTACCACATCCTCTCGAAAAACAAACACAGTCCGTCTGTCCGCCCCTCTGTTTAAGCATTTCCAATGTCATCAGCATGGCGAGTGTGAATGTGTAGTTGTCCTTAACCCTCCAGATGACCATAAACACAGCTTGAACAGCTCTGACTTTTACTTAGGCAAAAATGATTTTCTCAGTCAGTATTTTTGTTTTAAGGTAACGCTTTAGGCTAGGTCAAAATTCACAGTTTTAACAAACTATTAACTAACACTACTAGCTTAATAAACTACTAATTAGCTGTTTATTAACAGTTGGTAAGGTAGACGTTGGTTTTAGGTTTTGGGTAGGATTAGGGATTAGGGAAGATAACACTTTAATACTACTAATGAACAGTTAATATCTTAATAATAGGCAGCTAATAAGCCTGTAGTTAATAGCATGAATGGGCTATATACAGTTAGTGTTTTTCAGCCAATGATAAACTTCAGGTGAAAGCTTAATGTGAATATTTTCAATTTCATAAGGTTTCTTTTACATCATCTATATTGAAATGCCATTAAAATATATTTAGTTAAATAGGCTAAAGCATTCATTTAGTTGTTCAAGCTTAAAACGAAATAAAAGACCATGTAACTGCTAGCGCCCTCAGTAACAGTAGGCGAGTGCAGAAACATCATTGAAAATACTGGAGTAAAATAAGCTGTCAAAAAAAAAATTTTCAACACATTTCTAAACATAATAGTTTTAATAACTCATTTCTAATAACTGATTTATTTTATCTTTGGCATGATGACAGTAAATATTATTTTACTAGATATTTTTCAAGAGACTTCTTTACAGCTTAAAGTAACATTTAAAGGCTTAACTAGACTAATTAAGGTTAACTAGGCAGGTAAGGGTAATTAGGCAATTTATTGTATAACGATGGTTTGTTCTGTAGACTTTCGAAAATGCTAATAATTTTGACCTTAAAAGTGTTTTTTTATTATTATTAAAGCTGCTTTTATTCTAGCCGAAATAAAACAAATAAGACTTTTTTCAGAAGAAAAAATATTATCAGACAAACTGTGAAAATTTCCTTGCTCTGTAAAACATAATTTGGGAAATATATATATAAAAAAAAGAAAAAATCAAAGGGGGGCTAATAATTCTGACTTCAACTGTATATATATTAGGCAGTGAAGATTTTTAAAGAAGTCAGACCATAAACGTGGCAATTTTATAATGGAAAGACAGTTCACCTGAAGCCCTGGGGCTGGCTGAAAATTAAAAGGCCGTGTGCATATACCCCATTGTGACCTAAACTAAAGTGTTACGCATTTTAAAATTGACTATATTAATACATTAATTCTTGAGTGCGAATGTGACGTTATTGAGGTGTTAGCGGAAGTTCGCTTTGGGTGCGCGCAACATCATTTCGGCTGGCGGTGCGCACAGCTTTTTTTGAGACTCGAGCGAACTGTTCGCGCGGCGCCCCGTTTGATTTGAGTTGAATATGAATCACTTTGAAGAGATTTTGTCTGAAACAGGTACGCCTGTACAGAATGTCTATCCGCCTGACTTTACGGTTAGTTACTTTTGACCGCCCCCCTGTCGTTTTAAAGAATATCACAATGGCGAACGCGGCAAGTATAAAAGCCTTGTCCGTTTTGCAAGGTGCGTGCGCAGTCAGCGGAGGCGCGCGATGCGGCGCCAGGCGAAAATATAAATCCAGCTTAAAGCTTTGGTGACCCCTGATAAAAAAGGGACTTAGCTGAAGTTAAAATATTGATATTGTGTTTAACATTTAAAAAAAAAAAATTATATATATATATATATATATATATATATATATATATATATATATATATATATATATATATATATATATATATATATATGTAAATATATATATATATATATATGTAAATATATATATGTAAATATATATATATAAATATAAATAAATATAAATATTTTTAATGATTATAAATATTAAAATAAATGAAAACATGGCAGCTTTTTAGTTTTTTTAGTTTTTTTTTTATATATATATTTAATTTATATATAAGATTTTGATGGTATGATAACCTTTGATAAAAATATCACGTTTCATGGTATTATGTTTACTGCTCTAAAATATATTCTTTTTAAATGTCTGGGTAAAAAGCAAAAAACTTTTTTCCCCATTGAACACAATGTATTTTATTTTGAGAAGCATTTAAAATATTTTGGAACAGTAAACCATTAGGCTAAATAATTTAAATAAATCATTGACTTTTGCTGTCTTCATTAGTTTCAAACACACAGATTTCTTTACAATTTAAAACGGCATCTTTGGAGATCTTTTCTACCGGAGATACTGTTGTCCTAAAAAAACAAAATGTAAATAAAAATCTTACATATACTATACAAAAGGTATAGCAGAAAATATTGGTGTTTTTAAAACCTTGACTTTTCCAAATGGTAAACCTTTTCCACGGTAAACCCTGAAAACGGTTATCAAATTATGCCTAGTCATCAGTATTTTGAAGAACAACACATACATTTTAAAATAAATAAATACATTTAGAGAATTTTTCAAGAGGTTTCTTAAGCTGTGCATAACAGCATTTTAAATATTTGCTAATAAATTCACATGGATTTAATGTTTGTTGGTGTCCAGTTTAAAAAGTTGAATCATTTTCACCCCATTGAACAGAAACACCTTTGTACATCTGTTTAGTCTGATTAAAACAATAGCTTATGTAACAAGTAATTTTGTTATTATGTAATATGTAAATGGCTTTCGACATTAAAATTGCAAATCATCATGATCTCATTACATCCAACTAAAAAATCATCAGCTTATTTTGGGCGACCTAGGAAAAGAAAAGTGCAGTAAAGGTAAAATTCTGTGTTTAAAATATTAAAAATATTAAATAAATAAACCAAATTTGGAGTCAGCATTATAAAATATTTTAAATTCACCCTCCAGCTTGCAATTCGCAAACCTAATTGTGAGTATGTGATATATAATGCATCGTAATCAATAATATCAATAAGTTATTTTCTGAATTGCACTGTTTGCCTTGCAGACTGATTGGCAGGTATGTTGTTAGAAATGAGATGAGCGTACATCATGTCCGTCACATTGGTTTGGTGATGCAGGAGCTCTGAGAGCAGATTTTGCTGAGTAGGACTGTGGAGTCTTGCTGTTTCTTCACTCCTCTGCATTAGTCACACAGTATCGTTGTGTAATGGGTTCAGTCACAGTAGCACAGCAACTCAAACGCAACATCTTCCTTGAGGTCAGTTTTAGCACACAGCCCTGGACTACACATTATGTAGAGATATTCGCCCACACTGCAGCGATTTTATTTATTTAATTTTTATTGTATTTCACACTGAATTTAACACTGAATACAGTATAATGCATGATTGAGCCATTCTCTTGTGAGTGACAGTCCAGGTCACCAGATGCAGCATTTCTTTTAATCGGTTTCTCAGTGCATGCCAACCCAGAAAATGTGAAAAAGGACAACTCTGTAAGCTATGTTTTGGTAAATCTTTTTTTCTGTAAGCATGTGAAAAAATCGGCCATTCAGATTTTGCTCTTTTGACATGTGAAGGGGAACTTATTATTTATTATCGCTGCTTGTAATCTACATGTTTCCAGCCACAGCACCATTAAAGGAGTAGCCACACTGTAAATAATACTGGGTCACACACAATCGATTTCTGTTGGGACAACATGAAGGAATTAAGTTAACTTGTTCATTAAGTTAACTTGTTCATACAAATTTAAGTGAATTGAACATAAAATAATTAAGTTGTCCCTCCCCAAAAAAATCAAGAATTGTGTTGTGTTTTAGCTAATTTTAAATAAGTAGTTTTTTTAACAAACAGCAAAGGTAATTTCTTTAGTGAATTTTTGTTTACTCACTTTTGAGAGTGTTTTGAATAATGTGTTAAATCTCAAGTAAAAAATCTAGTGCTGTATCCCAATTTGCTTACGTATACTATGCCCTAAAAGTATGTACTTTTTTTGTGAAGGAAAAATATATACTTTTGAGTGTGTAACAGAAGAGAATATAGAATATCCCAAATGGCACACTATGCCGCTATAATCACTCTCGTAGGAGAATCTTCTTTCACAATCCAAAATAAATAAAGTAATCCAACATTAGCGTCCGAAAGCTCTGCCCCATCTGCTATGTGAGCAAAGCAGTGGCTGCTGAGTGCGTAAAGTGTCCAACATTCCACACTTCATATTACCGGTTGAATAAGTGCATCATCCGGGTAATTAAAGTGCACTTATTAACTTTTGGGTTTTCAGTGAATGCACTACTTACACTGTTTATTCTACAAAATGGCGTAGAATAGTGCATAAGTATGCGATTTGGGACGCACCTTAGGAGTTATCTTCTAGAAAACAAATTAGCTTAGTTGTTAAGAATAGTTGCTATCAGCCGCGGATAATCTCCAGACTTAAACCCATACTATGCTATAGAAATAAAAATCAATTGAATTAAATTGAAACATAGTGAAGAATTTCTAGAAATATTAGGGTAATATATATTTTACACTAGACTGTTTCACCAAAAAGGAAAATGACATTGGAATTGACGTCTTTGGAAAACACATGAAGTTGAACCGCTTGTTTTTATGGCATATTTACCAGACATAAGGCTCCTTTCACTTCTTCCTATCTGAGTCAATGTAAAGTGGATTCAGCATATGGTGGGGATTTTTACTGAGTCCTGAGCCACTCAAACAGCTCCCCAGTGGTCCATTATCATCTATTATTAACGTCTAAGGCAAGGCTTACACCCTCACAAATGTACTTTGGGTGCAACAGATCAGATTATATGTATTATTAGAGAGTCCAGCTACTGTACAGTAAGTGCCATACATGAGCAGATGTGTTATATATGGCTCTATGGTTTAGTGTATCTCTCAGGGGGATTCTCATTCACAAATAAACAAGATAAACAGTGCTATGTTTAGAGTTGAGGAGGAACTGAAATAATATTATGTTGCTGGTTGCTAAAAATACATATCTGTATTCTGTTAAAGCTGTTATTAAAAAGATTTGATCTGATTTCGGTACATTTTGCGAATCTTTTTGTCTGAAACATCATATCAAATGGCATGTTTGTTTATTAAGTTAAATTTTACTGTCAAATAATGGTCAGAAAGGTATAAATTTAGTAAAGGTAATGATGAAATGAAGTACAGAACATGTTTAAAAAATATTTAGTTGCAAAAATTTATTTATACATTGATATTTTGTCTTAAAAATCTTAATTAAATTATTATTCATTGCATTGAACTGTTACATTTTTTTAAGGCAGTCAGAAATTCAAATTGTGTACAGAAGATGCAAGTAAAAAGAGTAACAATTTAGTATAAAGCCGACATTACAGATATGTGTTGGTTTTTGCCTTATGTAAAATGTTAAAATATATTTTTTTTCATGAGATCTTTATTTTTACTGTGAAAGAGATTATTCAATGCTGAGTTTCTGTTATCAAAACATTTTATTTAGTACATTTTAAGCATATCTCTCTACACTTTACACTGTAAAAAGTGATTAGTTACTTAAAGCGAGTAAACCAATTGCTTTCAAAAGCAACAAGTTGACATTACAAAAATGATGTAAGTAAACCCATTGTAACTTGTAACTGTTAAGTTGACTTAGTTTTTATAAATATGCTAATTGTACTTACTTTTTTAAGTCAACTAATCCCTTTTTACAGTGTCAGAGTATTTTAGCACGTCTGTTTTCAAATAATTACTGTAATTATTACAATATTACAATATTTTGGTGCTTCAATAAGTCTATAAAATCTACAATTATAGCCTGTATTGAATTTAGAAGACACACTGGAGTCTGGAATTTTGCTAGATAGAGAAAAAGCTGGGAAAAAAACAAATATAATAAAGACTGTATTGATGTAACTGATTAGTTTACTTTTACAATTAGCATAATTATAAAAGTTAAGTGAACTTAACAGTTCCAACTTACAATGGGTTTACTTACATTATTTTGCTTTAAGGGCAATTGGTTTACTCTCTTTAAGTAACTAATCACTTTTTACAGTGTAAAAAATACAGGGCTCCACGCAATTCCTTCATGTTGTCCCAACACAAATCGATTACTTAACTGCATTTTTTTTACAAATTGAAGTGGATTGAACACAAAATAAATAAGTTGTCCCAAAAATCCCTTATGAATTGTGTTGTTTCAACTCATTTTAAATAAGTCGTTTGAACAAGCAGCAAAAGTAATTTTTTGAGTGTATCTATTACACATTACTGTGAAATTACAATTACATTTAGTCAAAAGAATGTCTACAATATTGTTTAAAGTAATACAACTGTTTACAGAAGTTTGTCAAGTTTAGGTCCACTGCAAATAAATGAATAAAAAACAGTAAGTAAAACGAAGATTATTGAAATTTATTTTTGACATATTTCAATCATTTACTGTATAATATTAACTATATTAAGTTAATTTTTTCTCTTTTCACATATACAGTTGAAGTCAGAATTATTAGCCTCCCTGAATTATTAGCCCCCCTGTTTATTTTTTTCCGCAATGTCTGTTTAACGGAGAGAAGATTTCTTCAACACGTTTCTAAACGTAATAGTTTTAATAACTCATTTCTTATAACTGATTTATTTTATCTTTGCCATGATGATAGTAAATAATATTTTACTAGATATTTTTCAAGACACTTCTATACAGCTTAAAGTGACATTTAAACGCTTAACCAGGTTAATTAGATTAACTAGGCAGGTTAGGGTATCTAGGCAAGTTATTGTATAACAATCGTTTATAGACAATCAAAAAAATACAGTATAGCTTAAAGGGGCTAATCATTTTGACTTTAAAATGGTTTTTAAAAATTATAAACTGCTTTTATTCTAGCCGAAATAAAACAAATAAGACTTTCTGAAGAAAAAAATATTATCAGACATACAGTACTGTGAAAATTTCCTGAATCTGTTAAACATCATTTGGGAAACATTTAAAAAGAAAAAAAAAAAGAAAAAAAAAATTAAAAGTGGGCTAATAATTCTGACTTCAGTTGTATAGTTTAGACCAGTGTTTCTCAACCATGTTTTTGGAGGACCACCAACATGTTTTGGATGTCTCCTTTGTCTGTCACACCATTACAGGTCTTTCAGCTAATGAGCTAATGATCTGAATCAGGTGTGCTTGGTTAAGGAGACATGGAAAATGTGAAGAACGTGGTTGAGAAACACTAATTTAGACCATTTTTCTGTAAAATAGCATTTAAATTTGTGTAAAAAGAACTGTAGATTTTGCTTGTCTTTCATCTAAAACTTTAATTTAGCCAAAACATTTTTCCCTGTAAATGTTTATTTTAGCTCATTTTACAATTACATTTATGTTTAGCTAATTTCAGCTGACAATAATGTTCAAAATGATTCCTAATGTTTCAAAATGAACTTAATTGGTTTGTGTTAGGACAGCGTGAAGGAATTTCTTTTTACAGTGTTCCATATGTCTCAACTAACACTGTATTATAATCATCTTCATATTGTAATATTTGAATTGGAATCTTGCTCTTTCACTCAAACTCTGTCCCCTCTTGCTGTGTGTCTCAGGTTTGGCGTGGTACTCTGGCCAGAATGCGTTACCGCCGCATGCGTGCTGCGCTCATCATCATCCGGGCGTACAGACGATACAAAGTGAAGTCGTACATCCGCGAGGTCATTCGGCGCTTCAAAAACGTCCGCGACATGAAGGACCACGGCAAACATGTGAAGTGGCCCACACCACCCAAAGTCTTGCGCAAGTTTGAGGAGGCGCTGAGGAGCATCTATAACAGGTGGGCATCTGTGACGGTGGGCTGTGTGACTCATGGAACAGTCATATATGAGTCCAGATGTGCTCAGTGTAATAAAGGGAAATGTCTCTGACTCAATGCAACACTTTCAAGGCTTTATCATTGTTAGACAAGGAAATATTTTTTTTGCTATAGGCTTTTGTGTTTCATTGGTGTTTAAGCACAGAAAGGCTGTCTTGCGTTTCACTGGGCTGTTGTGCCCGGAGCACATATTGATCTTCGGATCAAAGTCTTGTTGGAGATCTGTTCACAAGAGCCTTAACACTGCTCTGACCTCGAGAAAACAATGGAGAAAAACAACTTGTTAAAAAGTCCAAATAATATAACTGTGTTTAGATTTTGAATGACACAGAATAAAAATAGTATGTTATGTTGTTAGCAACTTGAGTGAGAAATCTCACTTAGATGAACTGAAATTATTGCTAATTACTAATGATCAACTTTTTCTCTGTATTTTGTTGTTTTTGGTTTAATGTAGAGAAATATTTCAATCTGGGCTATAAAAATGATAATGTAAATAATCTTTATTCTTTATTTGAAAGAAATGACATCAGTAGATTACAGTTTGTGGAACTAAATAACATTTTTGTGTATTTAATTATTCATATTCATATATTTTAGACAAAACAATGCTTTAACTTTATGAAAAATAGTAGAGAAAAAGGTTTAGTGTTACAACCCTGATTTTCAATCACAATAAATGAAAGCTTTTAATATTTTTTATACTTTTCACTTTATAAAAGCCATATGACATTTTCCTTATTTGAAATGGACTTTTATTTGGTTTGATATTTTTCATTATTGTTCACTTGCATGTTATGTAATCATTATCATCCTCAGTGAACCTGCAAATGTGTTCATGTATTACATTTATTTAAAAGTAGTACTTTTTATCAATTATTATTATTTTTGCTTATTTTATTCAACAATGTTTCCTTATTTACACACACACACACAAATTATACAGAAAACAATGTTTGAATTTGAATTTCATACCTTCCGTGTTCAGTCAAAAATCAATTGAATTAGTTCACTCGGGTGTGTTTCATGTTAAATACTACATATTTTGGGACCAACGTTTATTGATTTTTTTCATTTATTCATTCATTTTCCTTCGGCTTATTTATTAGGCCCTTTACTTATCAGGGGTTGCCACAGTGAAATGAACCGCCAACTTATCCAGCAAATGTTTTATGCAGCGGATGTCCTTCCAGCCAACCCAGTACTGAAAAACAACCATACATTCACACACATACATTATGGCTAATTTAGCTTTTTCAGTTCACCTATACCGCATTTCTTTGCACTGTGGGGAAAACCAGAGCACCCGCAGGAAACCCACACGAACACAGGGAGAACATGCAAACTCCACACAGAAATCCCAACTGACCCAGCTGGTGCTCAAACCACCGATCTTCTTGCTGTGAGGCAAGCACTGTGCTAACAGTGCTAACCACTGAGCCACCGTGCTGCCCATTTATGTTTTATTTACTTGCTAAACAGTATATAAAAACGATTACTCACTGAGTAATGATCAATATATGGAATTTTCAAAGCAACAATTATATTGTACTGCATCAATTGCTGTATAAAATTGTGTTTTTACATGTATTTGTTTGCATATCTAGATGGTGGGCCTGGACGCTGATTAAACCCCTTTCTTCTGAGGAGACTGTGCAGATCAGGGCAAAAGTGGCCACATTGGAGTGTCTGAAGGGCCAGAGAGCAGATCTCGGACTGCAGAGAGCATGGGAAGGAAACTACCTGGTTAGTAGGCTATTTGATACTAACATCAGGTTTTAAAAAATGCACTTTTATGCATTTCAAAAGTGAAAAATTTCACTTTTATGTATGTTTAACAAGTTTTTTTTTTGTCCTGTTAGAAAAAGGACAGTCCTGGGACAGCATCTTCCTTTACTCTGGTGTCCAGTGATCTGCAGAGGAAAGATAAGTTCATGAGAGTCCTCTTCTCCTGCAATGTCCGCAAAGTATGTGCTTCATTGTATTCAGACAGTTAGAATAGCAAGAATGGCATTGTTAATATTAACCTCTACAATAAATCTCAACAGATCAATCGCTTCAATAAAACAGAAGACAGAGCGCTGCTTATCACTGATCGCCATCTCTACAAAATGGATCCCCTAAAGCAATACAAGCCCATGAAGAGCATCCCACTCTATAATGTAAATATCATCCCTATTCTCGCTTACTTAATCATAGCTTACATTCACACTGCAGCATAATATGGCTGTGAGTCATATTTGTGATAAATACAGTTTGGTAATGAAAGAGAATGACCATCACATCTTCAATTTTTGGAAAATCACAATAGACAGTTTATATGATATTATTTTCTTCAAAGTTAAAATCAAACCGGATGGCATTTACATCCTTCCTGATTTTTGTTAATCCTTAAACCCAAAGCATTTCATCCTGTGCTGAATTTGTGGTAGGACATCTTGTCTTTCCATTTACAGTTTACATAACATACAGTAGCTTGGGTCAAGCCTTTGTTTAAAGGATTACAGCTTTAAATGGATTTAGATTTGGAATTTTATCCATCATGTATTTATTTACTAATTTATTTGTATTGAATGTATTTTTTTGGCTTCACCCCAAAATAAAATTATACTCACTATTTAAAGTTTTTTTTTTCTGTTGAACATAAAATACTCATAAACAAAGAAGATATTTCAAAGAAAACTAAAAACCTGTAACCACTGATTTCCATAGTATTTGTTTGTTTTTTTCTATAGTAGGAAAACAAATACTATGGAAGTCAATGGTTCCAGGTTTCCTGTTATCTTCCTTTTGTGTTTAACAGAAGAAAGAAACTCCTAAATGTTCGGAACAAGTGACAAGTGAGTAAATGACCGAATTTTCATTTTGGGGTGAATTACTCCTTTAATATACCATACCCCACATACAATTTTGTTTCTGTACATATTTTATTTTTAAAATCACAGCTCAGATCATGAGGGGAAAACTAATATTTTGGTAGAAATCATGATGCATTGCTTTTTAGTTAGCCAAGTTGAGACGGCAATGCTTTAGTTGGGGACTAGTTTGTTTGGGGACTAATTTGTTTGAAGTGGGTTGTGTAATACTTTACTATAACATTATCTTGAATGTGCATCAGTCCGTGTTAATATAATGCAAATTAATGCCAGTGAAATATCACATAGTACATACAATCCAACAGATAAATAAACATTAACATATATCGAAAGAATCATACACTCTTTAGCTAAATTCTTCATCAGACAAACTGGCTAAAAGTGACTCATAGATCAAATCAGATCACTTATATTGAGATATAGATAGCATATGTATAGCGAAATGTCAGAACACTCAACTGCTTTGTTTGGATTTTAGCAACTATAACTTTGACTTTTTATTCAGTTCGTGGTCCTACTTGTTATATTTTATGCAATTAATCAAACTAAACTAACACACCCTATAGTATTGAGAGCAAAATAAATTATTATTATTATTAACATGTCCTGCCCCTTAACAAACTAAACAAACACTCCCTATACAGTGCTTTCCACAGGTTGGAAATATACTTGCGGTGGTAGCTGGATTGAAACAAACCTTTTACCCACATGACATAAATAGTTAACTATATGCGACAAACAAAACATAATTTGACATTTCATAATTTATCTCTCTTGCTCTCACGGCTGTGCACATAAAATTAACGACAGCTTAGAAAATGAAAGCAAAACCAAATCCCGGACATTTTAGTTTGTAGATACCCTGGCCTGTCGCAAAAAGGTGCTGGGATGTCGGTGCCATTAGCCTAGTGGTTAAGTGCATCGACATATAGCACCATGGTGCTCACGGCGACTCGAGTTCGATTCCCGGCTCGAGGTCCTATGCCGATCCTTCCCCTCTCTCTTCTCCCAATGCTTTTCTGTCTGTCCTCCACTGTCCTATACTAATAAAAGGTGAAAAACCCCTAAAAAAAAAAAAAAAAAAAGGTGTGGTCTCTGTGGGTCTGCAGAGCATGTGAGATTACCTGTGGAAGTGCACACAGAACAAGCAGTATGAAACAGGTAAAGGAGAGAAGATTTTCCACTACTTAATCGCTCATTAATCGATCGTTTGTTTATATTGCCCCGTCCACTGAGTGGTACAGTACGGTATGCTACAGGTCACCTTTATCAGGCTTGCGTTTCCACTGCTATAAGGGTACCAATGGTACTCTTTTGGTTGGCGTAGTGTACGACAGAATGTTTCAGTCAACGTCATTCTCTATCAAGGAAATGTCTATATCATATGAGAAGCACTTCTCACAGAACAGATGCTTTATACACATAAATACTTGTGTATGAATGTTCATTACTAACCTTTCTATGAACATATTTTGATTATAACTGCAGATCAATGATGTGAAATAGCCTACTGTAAATGCAACATATATGAACACATACAGACCCTTACAGTCTCCGACATGTTACCAATAAAAAAAACTACACACAGCACACATTTAGTCCTTATTTGGCTTCAAAAACAACACGCAACATATAGCCCACAGTCAGAGCAAACCTCTCTTCTGTATCTTTAATCTTCACCAGCACATGTAACCTTTTCTTGAAAAGTTATTCCGTAATTCCGAGTTTATAATAGTCCAAAAGGTGATCATAATAGTTAAACATGGCAGTTTTTTCATGTTTTAGGTTGCTGAAAGAATCATTTGATCCTTTGTTTTTGCCGGCTTCTCCTTTTTTTTCATGTCAGTCTCGCGTTTGTCCATTTCTGTGAGGATCGGATGTCAGAAGCACTTAAATAATCACGTGCACGTTATTATCATCAGCTCAAGAAGTTCGTTATTTTTAAATATAGATGCGTGGCGAACGCACGCGAGAAAGCAAAACCACTCGTGCTTTAGATGATCTTGTAAAAAACTGCGGCTCACAGGGTAGATTCTGCTCTTCTTCTTGGCTTTGTGGCTGTTTATCAAGACGACGACAAGGTTTGTTTGAGCTCGGGTCGACCATGGCTCATTATTATATGTATATATTATTACGATGTAATGTCTCGACTTTCTGGCTTGTTGCACGAGCAAATTACGTATCTCTGTAAATCAATCGTGTTCAGTTGCGCGTCTTGCTCTGCCTTTTGGTACCCTTTTGTTGTGCTTGGCAAGGGGTACCCAAAAAGTGGTATGGTTCGATTTTTGGTACCTTTTGACAGTGGAAACGGCTATAAAAGCGCACTGAACCGTACCATACCACTCAGTGTAGCAATAAAAAAAAAGTGTCAGTAAATATACTTGGGCGGCCGTTAATATACACGGGCGGCACCCCCAAGTAAAGTCTATGTGTGGGGAGCACTGATATAGTATTGAGAGCAAAACAAATGAATTAACACATTCAATTAGAGTTTAAATCCATCAAAGGACACAACCATCAAAGGATTTTTTATTGTTTTGTTTACGGTTCAGATAAGAAATTGCTTCACGCTGATAAATCTATGATTGCTGGAATAGAGCAGTTAACATCTCTTGATTAGCAGAAGGTCACTGCCCGGCTGAACCTGTCCTGCCCCTCACTTATATTTATTGCCCCAGCAACAGAGAATCGCACCAGTCAGGGGAAATGGGAAAAAATTATTTATGTGACACTTTACATCTCAAAGACAAAAGGACATCACGGTCGCTCATTGCATTATTAAATGCTTGAGCTAGAAGCATGTCCTAGAAAAATACAGAGATATTATCCCAAAAAATAAATAAATAAACACCACGTTAATCCCCCCCCCAAAACAATCCACTCTGCTGCTCCTCCTCCTCCTGCATCCATCTCCCTCTCCGCTGTTGTCATGCCAACATCCCAGGGGATGAGGTTGTCATGGTGACGGAGATCAGCTGATGTCTAGTATCGTTCCGGCATGTGCACAGATTTGCCTCCTCTGTGTGCTCCTTCTGCTCAGGCTTGTGTGTCTGTCTTCGCACTTCTGTGGTGTTTCTTTGTTTTCATCTTCTCTCTCCTGTTGCAGGCTCTTTATATTTTTGAATGCTCTTTGTATTCCTCAATTGTAGTAATTTATGAGTCATTTACATCACCATAATGATTTGAAATGATAATAAAATCAGTAAAGAGAGGAGAAAAGAAGATTTATAGCACACAGAAATACACTGCATGATATCAATATCTGACAAAAGAGTAGGAGCTGTATTATACTATATTTGGTTAGCGATATTGAGACTCATTCGATTAGAGACTCCAGGGATTCTCAATCCATGTTTCTATAAGCATTATGGGGATACACTCTTAAAGTGCCCTTATTATGATTTTTCATTAATGTTACCTTTTATTAAGTATGTTGTGTAGCTGCTTGTGAAGGTAAAACATATTTAAAATAAAAAAAAAGGAATCAATTCTGTATTATTAAAGCAAGTTGTTGGGAATTTCAGTTATATTTACTATAATATTCTCCTCATTGGCAGCATTGGATTTTCTGAAGCACTTGCATGTACATACAAACTCTTGCATTTATGAAAATATTGTTCTAGGATCTTTCATAACTAGGAACATGTAAACTTGTAAACTCTTGCATTTATGAAATTATCATATAGATTAACTTTCTGCTTACTGAAATGCTTCCTACTCATGTTGTGCTTGTGATGGAGGTCTTGGTTGATAAACTAGTTCATCAATGTCACATCATTGGACACTGACTTCAACTGCTGTAGTGAAATCAATGCATTCCCTACTGTGTGGAGCATTTATGATCTCTGATGGAAGGAAAACTTTTGCCAAATACAGTTAAAGACAATTTTTTATTTATTTTTAATTGTATTTATTAGACCTTTGAAATCTTAATTATTTTTCAAATATTTCCCAAGTGCTGTTTAACGGAGAGAATATTTTTTTCAACACACTTTTAAACATAATAGTTTTATATAATAGTTTTATTTTTTCATATAACTTACTTTGATTATATACAGTTACTCTGCTAACATGAAAACGACTGTCATATTTCCTAGTTCCTCTGAAAGGCCCGCCCTCAAGAGGCTCTGATTGGTCAGCTAACGTAATGTGCTGTGATTTGCAGATCGACTCCACGTCACCAGGATGCGTCATGCGGCTTCAAACACGCACTTTTTGTGCTGAGCAAACAGTCAGTCAGAGAAGCTGTTAGCCACAGCAGTATGTGCTTGAATCGAACGGAAAATGAAGAGCACACAGCTGAACCTCATGCCTGCTCTCTAAAATAAAATCTGACAATTGTCTTTCACATATATTTAATAATATATAAGCATAAGTAATATGAATAAGTATAAGCAATATGAAATGTTCACATATCTTTTGTGAGTTTTTTTTTTTATTTGAGACACAGAACGCAGGGAAATCGACCACATAGAAAGACACTACAGCGCTGGTGAAGACTGTGGGTGTGTACAATGGTTTGACAGAGAAATATGAATTTGTAGCTAAATTGTTAGCTGTGCCAAACAGCATTTCCCAAAATACCGTTAACGCTAAAAACTGTACATGTAAAAGATCAATTTTAACAAATAAAAATACCTACAGGTTGTGGCTCACAATCCACAGCTTCATTGTTTGGAGGTGTTTTCAACCAAATCCAGCTCTGAACTGGGAGAGATTCTGTAAGCTCTCCTTTGTCAAATTCTAGAGCTATATATTTTTTATAATTCTCTGGAACATAATTAAAATTAAGTTGTAAGCACTTTTCTCTTTGTGTTGTGTCCTTTGTAAGGCCAAATACTGAAACAGAACAAGCTCTGTGGAAATAGCAGTATTTGGATGGCATTTTAGCTTTCTCTGCTATAACATTACATCGCCTCTGGCCACGCCTCGTTGCTGCCCAAGGAGTGTGCACGTGGTGAATGTGCTTAACTGGAAGCCCCTGTTATCTAACTAGCCCGGATGTGTTTTTTTATAGGCCCCAAACTTTGTTAGCTTAGGCTTTGCTAGGCTAACTCTGTAAAAGCCAATGTCTCCTTTTGCTTTAAACTTTGAGCATCTTACATTCATAGATGTTGTTTATATTCATACAGCTACATTACACATCAACTAAAGTTTAAAATATGTAGTGGACCCTCTCCCCCTTTTTTATTATGAGAAAATTAAAGTGTGCTTTTTTTATTTGTTTGTTTATTTGTTTTGGATGCACAAAAATATTGTAGTCGACCTCTAAAATACTATGAAGAACTTTTTAAATAGAATTTTAGGCACACTTAAAATTAAGGTTATTATTAAAGAACCTTGAACATCCATGAAAACATTTTATTCCTCCAAGTCTATTTTACAGTGGAAAAAAGGTTCTTTGGATTATGTAAATGTTTTCCACACAAGGAAAAAATAAAAACTGGAGTGGTCATTAATGTCCTGCCTTTTGTACAGTAGCTGTCCTTTAAATATTTACACATACTGTAAGTGACAAATTGCTCATATCCGGCATGCCATAATGACTGCATTATCATTTGGTCCTAATTTGTTCACACCAGCTGTCACCCTCCCGCACGCATCTTTTCTCTTTTAGTTAATCAGCAAGATCTTTGTAATGGTTCCTTTTTAGCTGAGCTTCGGTTTGTGATAAATGAGGGTAAGATAAATGTTACTAACAGTGTGGTGTGGAGTCCTTGGTTTCTTAATCTATTCAGCTAGTGATTTTTGCCAAGGGATACTGATCCGCAGGGGAGTCTGTACACTCGATTTCCCCCTAGCTGTTTTTTACTGTAGTCCAGACTGTGTTTGGTGAACCCTACCCTCTGTCTGGGCGATCAAGAAAGATGAAAGCCAAAGATATTTTACCTTAAGGAAACTGCACACATTTTTTTTTAAGTGCTCCATCTGGATAAGATCACTTGTGTGCATACACTTGCTGTTGTATTTACATCAGATAGGGATGTCTGAATGTCCAGTTTTAGAAATGTAATCTTTTATAAAAAAAATGTAAACAAATTATAAAACATTTCCAGCACAAGTTTTTTAGCAGTTATGAAAAGTGATCATTTGTCACAGTCAAATGTTTTTTTATTTATGTTTTTCAAGGAAATGTTTTTTTATTTTACAATTTGATAAGTTACTATGTCATGAATGCAAATCTGAACTATGAACATCAAAGTTTGTATTGCTGTTTTCTACATTTACCAACCTGAGCTAGCTTTGCTAGATTGATGATTCCATTTAAAGATCAAGAGCGTCTATAATTTACTATTTCATTTTTGGGCAAATGACCGTTTTACTTGGGGAAGACTATAATCGTTTATTGTCATGTCATATACAGAAACTCAAGCATCTTCATCATGACACATCAAGTCAACAGCTTAATTTGATAAATATATGACTGCATTTAAATACAGTATATTGATTGTGTCCAGTTGTTTTCCCTTAGGAAAATTATAATAATAATTGATTTAACATGATTTTTAAGAAATAATTGCTCAGTTATTCATCAATATTAATTTAATATTAACGGTAATTTATTCATTAATTTTCCTTCAACTTAGTCTCTGATTTATCAGAGGTCACAACAGCGTAATGAGCCGCCAACTATTTCAGCATATGTTTTACGCAGTGGATATAAAACTAATTTCATAGGCTCCTTATGTCAGTAATACTAGCTTTGTTAGTCATTTAGCATATAGTAGAAATGCACCGTCATTTGCAATTTATATTAAAATTGAATTAGTTTGTAATTAAATCATTAGATGAGAAACGAATGTAAATGTTGATTCGGCAGCTAACCGAAAAATACATTTTAGTTGATGTAATTAAATTACTACAACTAAAGCTAACAATTCGTTGCTAATTAGAGATGCAGAAAAAATGTCCCAAATGCCCAAAATTGCTATAAAATAAAAGTGAAAACCCCTATTCATTAATTTTCCACCAGCTTAGTCCCTTTATTAATCAGGTGTCGCCAAAGCAGAATGAACCGCCAACTTATCCAGCATATGTTTTACATAGCGGATGCCTTTCCAGCTGCAACCTAAGACTGAGGAGAACATGCAAACTCCACACAGAAATGCCAACTTGCTTAGCTGGGACCCGAACCAGCGACCTTCTTGCTGTGAGCCGACATTGCTAACCATTGAGCCACCGTGGCGCCCAATCACTCAGTAGTTCATCAGTATTTTTAATTAACAGGAATAAAAGATAATTGTATGGAAAAAATTTGAAACATTTTAGTCTCTGATTTATCAGAGGTCACACCGCAGAATGAACCGCCAACTATTCTAGCATATGTTTTTTGCAGCGGATAACCGCTAGGCAGACTTTCTTTTCAAGCCTTATAAACAGCAATCTAAATAATACTCGCTTCCTCTTTGCAATGGTAGAGAGACTCATAAACCCCCCCAGTACGATTCCCAGTGAACTAATCTCGGAAAGTAAATGTAATGAGTTCGCTCATTTCTTTACTGATAAGATTAATAATATCAGAAAGGCAATCAGCTCATCCAATCAGCCAAATTGTATCGAAGTCAGACAAACTCAACCACAACTTAAGAAATCAGACATTATGTCTGATTTCATGGCAATTAATGGTAAAATCTTAGTGGAGATCGTGCAAAGTATGAAAACATCAACCTGCAGTCTTGACACGCTCCCCACATCATTCTTCAAAACCGTGTTTAACTGTTTAGAAATGGATCTCCTAAAAGTGGTAAATGCTTCACTTCTGTCAGGGATTTTTCCAAATTCACTTAAAACTGCAGTTGTTAAACCCCTTTTGAAAAAGAGCAATCTGGATAACACACTATTGTGCAATTACAGGCCAATCTCAAATCCCCCTTTCATTGGCAAAATCATTGAAAAAGTTGTTTTCAACCAGGTTAACACGTTCTTAAACTCCAAGGGGTGTTTAGACAATTTTCAATCTGGTTTCAGAGCACATCACAGTACAGAGAGCGCTCTTATAAAGATAATCAATGATATCCGCCTAAATACAGATTCAGGTAAACTAACAGTGCTGGTTTTGCTCGATCTTAGAGCTGCATTTGACACTGTCGATCACAGCATACTTCTGGATAGGCTGGAAAATTGGGTTGGGCTGTCTGGGACAGTCCTCAAATGGTTCAGATCTTATCTTGAAGGGAGAGGTTACTATGTCAGTATAGGTGAACATAGGTCGAGGTGGACACCCATGACATGTGGAGTCCCACAAGGCTCGATTCTGGCACCTCTCCTGTTCAACCTTTACATGCTCCCTCTGAGCCAAATAATGAGAAAGAACCAAATTTCCTACCACAGCTATGCCGATGACACTCAGATCTACTTAGCCTTACTGCCTAATGACTACAGCCCTATTGACACCCTCTGCCAATGCATTGATGAAATGAACAGTTGGATGTGCCAAAACTTTCTTCAGTTAAACAAAGAGAAAACTGAAGTCATTGCGTTTGGGAACAGAGATGAGGTTCTCAAGGTGAATGCGTACCTTGGCACTAAGGGTCAAACAACAAAAAATAAGGTCAAGAATCTTGGTGTGACTCTGGAGTCAGATCTGAGTTTCAATAGTCATGTCAAAGCAGTTAGTAAATCAGCATACTTTCATCTCAAAAACATTGCAAGAATCAGATGCTTTGTTTCCAGTGAAGACTTAGAGAAACTTGTTCATGCTTTTATCAGCAGCAGGGTGGATTACTGTAACGGCCTCCTCACGGGCCTTCCCAAAAAGACAGTCAGACAGTTGCAGCTCATCCAGAACGCTGCGGCCAGGATTCTGACCAGAACCAGGCAATCAGAGCACATCACACCTGTCCTCAGGTCTCTACACTGGCTCCCAGTTACATTCAGAATAGATTTTAAAGTACTATTACTTGTCTATAAATCACTAAATGGCCTAGGACCTCAATACATTACAGATATGCTTACTGAATACAAGCCTAACAGATCACTCAGATCTTTAGGATCATATAAACTAGAAATTCCAAGAGTTCAGTCAAAGCAGGGTGAATCGGCTTTCAGCTACTATGCCCCTCGCTGCTGGAATCAGCTTCCAGAAATCATCAGATGTGCTCCAACATTAGGCACATTCAAATCCAGACTGAAAACACATCTGTTTAGCTGTGCCTTTACTGAATGAGCACTGTGCTACGTCCGACAAATCGCTTACGTTTTTCTTTTCTTTTTCATTTTTTTTACAACCTGTTTTAACACATTTTTGTCTGTTTTTATCTGTTTTTTATTATCTGTTTTTATTTTTATTTTTTCTTATACTTGTCTTTTTTATTCCTGTTTATGTAAAGCACTTTGAATTGCCACTGTGTATGAAATGTGCTATATAAATAAACTTGCCTTGCCTTGCCTTGGATATAAAACTAATTTCATAGGCTCATTAATACTAGCTTTGTTATTAATTAAACGTATAATAGTAATGCAGTGTCATTTGCTAATTGTAATAAAGCTGAATTAGTTTAAAATTCAATCATTAGATTTTTGGAATGTTGGTTTGGCAGTTAACTGAAGCATAAGTTTTAGTTGATGTAATAAAATTACTACAAGTAAAGCTAATAATCCCAAATACCCACTATTACTTTAAAATATAAGTGAAAACAGAAAAACAAAAGCTAGCTTTAAATATTCATAAACACTATAATAGTATATGAATTACTAAAGCATGAAAATGCAACTGGTTCTGAAGGTCATCTGCTCCATTAGCATGCGTCACACCTTGTTGCTAAATGATGAATTGCTGATGCATAATGTTTCCAAAACACGTTAATGAGAACTAGAATATGGCAGTGCCTATTAGCACATGGTGGTCTGCTGCCTCTGTACGTGTGCTGCTTTAACTCTCATCACCCTTTCTCTCTCTCTCTTTCAGGTGACCGGAGTGAGCATTTCCCCTGGGAAGGACCAGCTGGTCGTCTTCCATACCAAAGACAACCGGGACCTGATCGTGTGCCTGCAGGGCATGGTGCCAGCGGGAGACAGCCGCATCGGGGAGCTGGTCGGGACCCTGCTCAGCCACTTTAAGAGGTAACATCAACAGGGGGCGCTCCTGAGAGTCATAGTGGGATATTGTGGGCGGAGCCACGGCACTTAAGGCAAAGAATGCCAACCATAATAATTCACTCACTCTGCTGTCTGTAATGCCAGTTCAGGGCATTTGAGGACAGAGCAGTCAGCTTAGTTCTGTCAGATTGGTACCCCCTATGGCTTTTTTATGAAAAGTTAGCGTCTAGATTTAGTAGTTGCCTTTAAGCCTACTAGAAGCTGCCAAATACAAAGTGCATGGTGCAGAAAGGAGATAAAATTCAGTGTGTTCTGCGTAATGTTTGTTAAATTATGCCCTGGTGTGTCAGACTGAAGGGTTACACTTCCTGAAATCGATGGGCGGTAGGCATTATAATCGCATTTTTGATGTTTTTGTGTATGGATTGCGAGTCAGAGAAAATGAGACTGACTGTCTGGGGTTTGTGAAGTGTGTCTGTGCTGAGATTAGAGGGAGGTCAAGAGATACGGGTAAGATGAGGGCAGTCTGAATGAATGTTTCTGTGTCATGTGGCTGTGTCTTTTAGCCAAATGAGTCAGGATGACAGGGCAGATTATGATTTAGAAACACAAACACACAATCATAAAAATAGTTCCCTAGAAGTACAGTACCCTTAAACGACCTTTTAAAATAAAAATGCAGTGATCCTGTATTGATCTTTGAATTTTATATTAGATGTTTATCAATTTTGACATTGCAAATGTATTTTTATTCATATTTAATTATAAATTTTATTAGTTTTTGTAATATATTTAAGCATCTATTTTAAATATCAAATTTTCTGTTGTAAGTTTCCACTTTAGTATTTCTACAACTTAAAATGACTGTTTGCTGGGTTAATAGTCATGTAGTGCAAACCTGATTTTCCAAGGCACAAAAGAAATATTTGGGTTCATATCAGCTGAATTTGAGGCTAAAAAAACAGAAATTCACCAGCATGTTCCTCAACCCACTCCTTGTCGATTCTGTCAGTGTGGCATGTCCATCACCGACAGGGGACACAGTAGCGTTGAATAGGTGCACAATTGCACAGTGATGTTCAGATACCAGACAGCTGTCACGGAGTGTGTTCTGTTGAGAAAATAGGGCCTAAAAATTTCCAAGAATGCGTTGCTCAAAGCAGAAACTGCCATCCCAAATTTGTGTTGCCTGAGAGTGTATCCAGATGCCATGACTTTTGTTGATACAGAAATTGCCATCATCTGTGCTTTGGCATCAATTGATTTGATGCACCGTAAATGTTAATTTGTCAGATCATCAACGGTCCAAACTTGATGATCTTGGGATGATTGCATGCATTGTTGGCAATTGTATATATATTTACCATGGGGACCTGGCTGGGTCATTGACTACACAGGCTTTTACTCAGAATTCTAAGATGAATTGTGCACTGTGACGCATTGCCCTGGTCACCACTGTTGTAGCTGCTGGTGATTTGTTGTACTGTGGTCCTTCAGTCACTGTAAACAATTCTGAACAGTCTGGCAATCCATGCTCAACTTTTCATACATATTCATACTCTGGGGTAATAATAATAAAAAATATATATAAATACTACTACTAATAATAATATTAATACTACTACTACTACTACTACTACTAATAATAATAATAATAATAATAATAATAATAATAATAATAAATATTTCTTAACATGTCTTAGAAGCAAAAACACTCTTCTTTATGACTTTGAATATTACAATAGCATCATGCGTAGGTATCTCATAATCAAATGTTAAATAATCAAATGTCAAAAATAATACTTTTGACAACACTATTTGCAACGTTTATAATTCTTCAACTAATTGATTATATATTATGTTGCATGTATTTTGTTAAATAGATTGTAGCTTGACTACAAAAATAACTGCGCAAGTAAACATGCTCAGCAATATCTAGTTGCCTTACACAGACACTTCACCGCTTTTTGTTTAAATAAAGCCTCTGTATTCCCCCAAGTAGACTGATTTTTTTGGGTGAAAACACCTTGCTAACGTTTCGCTGCTAATGACCTGCAGTCGTAAGCGCTTTCTAGATCCATCCATCAGCGTGATCCATTCACCGAACAAAAGGCCAGGCTCTGAGGCTGCTTTCCTCTCCCTGTAGATGTGTACTTAACCTTTATCTCTCCTCTGCTGTCCGGCCTGAGCTCTAGCCACTGCACAGAGGCTGCTTCTTCACTTCCTATCACTATTTCAACAGTGACGTCTAGGAAAGAGCTTGTGCAGCAG
This sequence comes from Danio kyathit, assembly GCA_903798195.1. NCBI lineage: Eukaryota > Metazoa > Chordata > Actinopteri > Cypriniformes > Danionidae > Danio > Danio kyathit. Next base: position 31,957,469 of record LR812530.1, on the reverse strand, counting down.
CTTTTGGGAGTTTGCAATACTAAAACTGTAGTCTGTTTACATCATTTTCAGTGATACTGGACCTATCACATTATGCACAGTGTGGTCGTTAAGTGAGTTAGGATCTCCAGGCACGTTTCGCTGAGGTTTGACACTGAACCGGTTTGACTTTTCTGCCAGAGCGGCTTCACGGGGAAACTGCAGACATAACCATTTTTTTTCTGCCTGTGCTATGAATAGATTGAAAGAACAGCCCATGTATTGAAAATCAGTCTGACTGGCACAGTCTGTGCCACATGCGAGTAAATTCGTAACCCTCTTATCTGCGGTAAGAATGTTGTCAATAAAGTCTCTGATAACTCTGCAGTACGAGGAGAGGATTATTTTTCTAAGTGTACACTTTCTCTCTCTACATTTTCATTTTCTCTGAGACTCGCTATGTGCTTATCGTCCTCATTATTCCTGCATCTTTCTGGCTGTATTCCAAAACAGCGATCAGCTTTGATGTCTGCTGTCTCTATAGGCTGCGTTTAGCCTTTTTATACAAACAGCATTCTGCGTGCACACAGGTGACTAGAGCCATAATTAATTTCACAGTTGAGCGAGATTTATGTTAGCATGTTGCTAAGTTAACAGTGTTAATGGTAATAAGCATAGAAAGAGATAATTTCATTAATTCATTCATTTTCTTTTCAGCTTTGTCCCTTTATTTATCTGGGGTCACCACAGTGGAATGAACCGCCAACATATCCAGCATATGTTTTATGTTTCCAGCTGCAACCCATCACTGGGAAACATCCATACATCATTCACACACATACATGGACAATTTAGCTTACCCAATTCACCTATAGCGCATGTCTTTGGGCTTGTGGGGGAAACCGGAGCACCCGGAGGAAACCCATGTGAACACGGGGAGAACATGCAAACTCCACACAGAAATGCCAGCAGACCCAGCCGAGGCTCGGCTGACCTTCTTGACCTTCTTGCTGTGAGGTGGATTCCACTGCCCCACCATGACACTATTAGTTTAATTTTATTGTAGTTATTAATTTAGTAAATTAAATCGACAAATACCATGTTTTTTTTGTTAGAAATTAAATAAATATTATTAAAAAAATTATAATTTAATGTTCTCCCTCTGTTGGCGTAGGTTTCCTCTGAGTGCTCCGGTTTCTCCGGACACATGAGCTATAGGTAAATTGAATTAAGTAAAAAAGTAGTGTATGTGTGTGCGTGTGAGAGTGTATGGGTGTTTCCCAATACTGAGTTGCATCCACAATGAAAGGGCATCCACTTTGTAAAACATATGCTGGATAAGTTGGCAGTTTATTCAGCTGTGGTGACGCCGAAGGAAAACGAATGAATGAATAAATTATTTTATTTTGTGTGATTTCACAGAATTTTTGGAACAATTAATTTAACTTATTTTGTGTAGTAATTGACCCAAAAATGAAAATTCTGTCATATCATGCTATTCCAAAACCTACTATTTTGAAAAACAGACTGGATTTGAAATGCTATTTGTTGGTAAAATTCTTTTCTAGTGAGGCTGAGAACCAGTTTGATCAGATTGAGATGGATAAAAACTGAATCAGTTGGATTTATTATTAAAATAATGTCTAAATAATAATAATAATAATCTTAATGAAATATTTAGTTTTTATAAAAATAAACTAATTAAAATAAAATAAAATAAAAAAATATATATATAAATATATAATTATAATATGTGTATAAACGGGTGACATGATGGAGCAATGGGTAGCGCTGTCGCCTCACAGCAAGAAGGTCACTGGTTCGAGCCCCAGCTAGGTCAGTTGCCATTTCTGTGTTGCATGTTCTCCCCATTTTCATGTGGGTTTCCTCCTAGTGCTCTGGTTCCCCCACAGTCCAAAGACATGTGCTATAGGTGAATTGAATAAACTAAATTGTCAGTAGTGTGTGTGTGCGCGCATTTGAGAGTGTATGGGTGTTTCCCAGTGCTGGGTTACTGCTGGAAGGGCATCCGCTGTGTAATAATGTATGCTGGATAAGTTGGCGGTTCATTCCGCTGTGGTGACCCCTGATTAATAAAGGGATTAAGCCGAAAAGAAAATGAATGAATATAAATATATATTCTTACTAATTTAGTTTTTATTGGTCATTTTGAATAGACTTTCTCTTAATTTATTCATTACCCCCAACACGCATACACACACACACACACAAAAATAATAATTATATAAAATACCTAGACTTTTAATATATTCTATAATTAGAATTTGTAAAGTTCATTTTAGTTTTTTAGTTGTAAAACAAAATAGTTTTAGTCTTAAAATCAGTTCCCATTAAAAACAGCGCATTCCTCTTACAAAATTAATGCATGCTTTGGAAAAAAGCTTCATTCCTCATTAATTTTGTAATACCAAAGTTGCAAGGAACATTAAACTAGTACTCCTTCAAAAATACTGTTGTGTTCCTCAGAACATAAAGAAACCGTTTTAAAAAACAACACGAGGGTGAGTAATTAATGACAATCATATATATATTTTCATACCCATCTTTCCAAAGTTTAGCCTGTGAGTACTCCGTATTTCTCTTTTCCTACCCTACTTTCTCTCTTCTCCTCCAGCGACAAGATGTAGGAGATTAAATATTTAAGGTTGTGTGACTGCAGCTCTATTTTTAACCAGGCTCTTCATCATTGGCATGCAGAGCACACAGAAAGCACTGCGCCTCTTTCTCTCTACAGAGGGAATACCTCATCTCTCCAGCCGTCACACCTGCCTTTAAACATTATTCAAAGAGTTCCAAACTACAAGCTGACAGATAAACACACACACACACATGGACACACATCCTTCTGCATCACTGTAGCTGTCAGTCATCCTGTCACAGATTTAAAAAAACATCTCACTCGTGCACCGAACAGAACGTGTGAAGACCCGGGTCAGGATTAGCTGAACTATTTTCAGTCTTCAGCTTCTGTTGACTACTTTGTTGCAGCAAGAAAAGTCCTCAGTCCCCATTATTAGCCCATGTAACTCTTTCAAAAGCGGGAATTCCACTGCGAGATGCCAAATCCAGTGTGTTTGTGTAATCTGTTTAAATTGGGCTTGAAACAAAGGTGTTGGTGTCAGCTCATCTAGTGTCTCATCTGAATGAGGACCCTTGTCTCTATTGATCACTGTGGCTTGAACTAAAAGGCTCTGTGAGATGAAATGAAAGAGTTCTTTACAGGAATTCATTAAGTCTGTCTCCTTTTAACACTTCTCTTAGGGAATGAATGGGGTCTTTCGGACTCAAATCCCGTTGCAGTGCTCTTGGGAGAGTAAGCAGGACTTTGCTTGTCATTTCTGAACCCCTGACATCATTATGGTGTTAAGGATTAAGGGTCAAAGACTTGTGCTCCAGGCAGTAGAAAGCAAATGGGGGGCTTTGCATCTCTGTCGTTGTAATTGTATATTGACATGCATATAGGAGGTCACAAGGTCATGGAAATGCTCTTAAACACTAATCCGTCACTGATATTAAATCATTCTTCATGTTGATTTGTCTTCAGGGCTTTCCGTGCACTGCTAAAAATAAGGATTATCTGTTGTTTTTTTACTTTCTCAACTCAGCAAAATCACATGCCATTACTCTTTATTGATCTTAACTTGTTCTTTGATCACTTTCTGCCTGGTTATTACCCAGAGTGCCTCTGAATGACCTCCATGGCCTTGCTAACAAAACTGGGCCAGATTCCAATCTGCACTTCCCTGTTACACTGTTAATGTGCTGTGCTGCAAAAGATCCAGAGACAAAGAGTGAATATGTGTGTGTGCTTGTGTGAGAGAAATGCAATTTAAAGCAAGCCACACACACCGTAAAACTTGAAGTTTAGAATAAATTTGTGTTAACCGATTAACCATTTAAGTAAACCCAAAATCAATTATCGCTTGCTTAAAAGCATCATATTAACTCAGTTATAATAGTTAAGTGTGAATTATTAGCAGTCTAGCTTGTGATCATTTCAGTATTTATTAGCAATCCATTACAAGTTAAAATAAGAGTGAACCTAAATTCTTGTTGCAGACGAAGGCGACTGAAAACTCATTTACCTCAGCTGAAAAGTAAAAAGCTTCATAGACCTTCAAGACATCTCGATGACGTAAAACAGGATCATGTAGTGGATCATCAAGTAAATTGTTTTATGTTCAAGTTACTTTACAAAATATTGTAAATATCTTTAGGTTTAGTCCAAGGGCTTGTATACACCAAACCGATGCCAAACATCTTGCTCAGATGAAACCCAACTTGGCTTTGTGTGCCCCTGCCCGAAGAAATATTTTAGTTTAGACTCCACTGGTTTAGACTCCAAAAAGCATGATTCTTTATTGGCATTCAGAGTTCCATGAAGAAAGTTTTACTTCACTAAGTCTTTTTGATTTCTTAAAATGTTATTTATATTGAAAAATAATTAAATGAAATATGAAATCAATGGTTCATTAACTTTTTAACAGTGCAGCTACCGTTAAAATCATAGTCTGTTATCAGATTTAAGTCATTAGCCTAAAAATATGATCTTTTTTGTAATATACAGTAGGTTATTGAGGAACTAGATTGTCTCTTAAGGTGATATGAAATTTACCCGTTATAGCCATGCAAAAAATTCTCAGTATTTTTGTTTTGCAATTTTAATAAAATGACAATGTTTAAATAAAAATATAGGAAAAGTCAGGTTATAGTAGTTATATGGTTTTTTTTAACAGAGTTATTAAATTACTAAATTTAGAAATGGTCAAAATGTCGGCCCCCGTAGTTCTAGTGTTAATGAAAGATTTTTAGTCAAACTCAAAATAGTCACTGTGAAAATCGTCTTTTGGAACCGTTATTTAGGGGTGTAAAAGAACCTTGAGAACCAAACTACAGGTGCTAACAAATCCATATACTGTGTTGAACATCTGAACAAATTTTCTTTTTCCAGTAAATCTTTGTGGAGGAGGCAAATCAGTTAATTAAATCTGAGTTGACATGCTTCATGTGTGATAAAGACTGACAAGGTCTTCTGTCACATTACTAAGAGTAAAGACATAGTGCTGTCCTTGAACACTAGCTCAACTTAACGATTACACTATAACCAATCATTTATGTAATCATGCAAAAGTACAGGTTTAAAAGGAAACTTTAACATGAATTTTCTTTTTATTTTTGTACGTTTTTCTGAGAAAAAATATTAGTAATAGACTACTTTCTGTCGTGTTTTGCCTCCATTTTTCTGTGTCATATTCTTATATAATTTCATGTATAAATGTATTTCATTTATTTAAAACCATTTTTATTTTATTTAGAATTTTAATACTCCTGTCTGAATCATCTGAAATGATGTCGTACAATGCCATACCTGTGTTTTATAAATAGCCCAGCATTTAATAACACAGCTATATTTTATATATATATGTATTTTTTTATATATATTTTATATATTATATTTTATTATGTAATATTGTTTTCCTCCTTTAAAAAATATCATTAGAATAATGCTTAATATGGCTTAATGCATTAAAACAATGTTTTAATAGACGAAACTCAGGAAATATTATTGATAGTATTGGTAAAGTATGCAATGAAGCACATGTGGCCAGAACATGAACAAGTTGCATTTAAGCAAGTTTAAGCATTTTACAAAAAAAAAAAAAAAAATTTAAACTTTTTCTACAAAAAAAAATCAAAGTAAAATGCAGCCAATTGCAAAGCCCAACTCATTGCCATTTTCTATTAACTGGAAGTGAAGCATGGTCAATGGCAATTGTTAGCTCCACCCACATTGACTTTATTTGCACTATATAGAAACCTATGGGTGAAGTCACAGACACTACATTCATATTTTTATACAGTCTATGGCTTAGACACACCATATACATAGTGGCACCTGTCATTTTGGCAGATTAGCATTATTCTGTATTGGCCATTTTTAGACAACAAGAAAGTTAGCTTTTTTATTTCAATATATTTATATTGATTTCTCAGTTCAAGTAATAAATGAATTATTATAACTCTTGAATAGTATAAATAGTATAAAATAGTATAAATCTTGTTTTTCCTTCATGTGCATTGTTGTCCTTTGTTCTCTCATTCTTTGCTGATGGTTCAATTTTAATCTTAAAAGGGACGATTCAACCAAAAATAAAATTTCACTCACTATTTACCCACCTTTGTGTGGTTTCAAACCTTGTAAATTTCTTTGTTCTGTCGCACAAAAGAAGATATTTTTAAGAAAGATGGAAACTTGTAACCATTGACTTCCACAGTAGGAAATACAAATACAATGGAAGAAAATGGTTACAAGTATCCAGCTTCTTTTTTTTTTTTTTAAATATCTTCTTTTGTGATCATCAGATGAGAGAAAATCAGATAAAGGATGAATTTACCTTTAAAATTAAATTACAATAAGTTCAATGACCCTGTATTGTCAGAAAATTCTAAATATGACAATAATAGTACATCTATTAGCATTCTTAAAAAATCGATAGAGACTTTCTGAGAGGAGAAATTCAGAGTAGAGCCTTAAGTCCATATCCTCCATTGATGGAATTGGGTTTCTAATTCTGAGGAAACGCCTGGCGTAAGTGTGTGTTAGAGTGTCAGAGTAATGAGAAGTGGGCATGATACAGCACAGAGCTGCAACAGGAACCTGCTAATGTGCTGTATTAAAAATGCACACAATAATGTGAACGCTTTTTTTCAGGCCTCATTAGTCTGTTTGCCAATGACTTGTGTTGAGGTGCTGGCTGCAATCACTGTGTCCTTCAGCAAGGTCATCCCTCATGCTGAATGCTTATTCAGCCTCCATATGGTCAAATTTACCACTCGTTTGTCTTCTGGTACTGTTGTTTTTGTTTTCCCTTTTTGTTTTGTTCTCCATTATTTCCCTGAGCCTCCACTTGCCTGCCTTCTCATTGCATCTCTATCTGTTTCTCTTTGCCTCCGTATTTCTCACCTCACCTCACGCTCTGTGCTGCAGATGCAGTTCCCATAGCAACTAGACGATCCATGTCTGTCTGATATTTAGTCCATTAGTTGGCTTGCCGGTTCAGAATACTAATGAGTGAAGGAGAGAGAGGGAGAGCGATGCTTCTCTAAATAGCTCCATTTCCAAGGTAAAGGCTGCTATGAATTGCCCGTTCCAGTGATTACACCAAAATTTCTATGTAAATGAGAGCCTTACAGTAGTCTGCAGAGGGAGAATGCATTTTAGTACATCCAAGCAAAACAAAAAAAGTGGGAATTTACAATCTTCATTTACATTTTTTGCTATTTAAATCCATATATTTTAGTCCATTGAAACAAATACTATAAAACTGCTATTGTTAAAGAGCCCCCGTTATGTGTTTTTGAAAATGACCTTCCATGCAGTGTGTAACACAGCTCTAAGTGAAGTGAAAAATCCAGCTAACGCTTAAATCTGAAAGTGCGCCCTGTTTAAAACTATTGATTTATCTATAAAAGAGTTAACTCAGAGTGGGTTAAATGAATCGTCAGGGTAACGAATCTTAGCCGTGTTGGCGTGACACCGATACGGAACTCTAGCCCTGTCCATTTGTTGCGCACGCAGACCCGGGAAAATTGAACCCCCCCCGCCCACAAACTCTGGAAAAAGAAAAAGAAGAAGACTAACACTGTAGCAGATCCCGGTTGAATGCTGCAAAGACGCTGTGCTCTAAAGTGTGAGGGAAAGTTAATGTTATTTTCCCTACAAAGATGAGGCCGTGAAGAGTCAGTGGTTGAAGTTTATTTTTGCAAAAATTCCTCAGCATTATAGCCCCAGCCTTGTCCTGTGTTCCCGTCATTTTTCTGACGAGTGCTACAGCAATCTACACGTATACAATGAGGGATTCGTTGGCCGTTTGTTAAAGGAAGGATCAGAAAAGACTGTTGATTTATAGGATTTTGTCAGAGCTTGACATGACCTTTCCAGTACACAGTTCATGGATCAGTTTCTTCCTCCATTTCACAAGTGTAAGTAACTTAAGTGCGATTAAAATGGTTCCGTTCTTGTTTTCTCTAGCTTGCACAATGTGTATTTAATTGTGTTTTGTTACTTGTAACTGCTCCAAGTGGCTTGTATTGTATCTGGTTAACTATTTTATATTTTCTTATCGCGTCTAAATCCATGTTGAAAATGTGGCACGTGACACTTTTTTCATGGATTTAAACGCGTTTGTCATTGCTATGGCCACCATCAGCTGTTCCTGCACACGTGTGGCGGTCAAGTTTCAAAATAGTTCAGCTTTTGCCACTGTGTGGATTACTGAATGTGTGTCATGGTTAAGAATAGAGTAATATGCTGGTGTTTAACTGCATTGCTTTAATGCACTCCTGCACTGAGCTTACACATATACTCTGCACTCTGACTACTTTAAAATTGTTGATAAGCTGTGGTGGACGATTTTCTCTGATCTCCAATTGCAGCCGACTGGGTTATCGGACCAATCAGCGCAGATTAGCAGCATGCCAAGGAGGGGTTTGGGAACAAATAAATGGCTGAACAAATCATATGGGAGTCGTTGGGATAATTAGGTAAAAATAAATGGATATTATAAGACAATGAAAGTATTTTTTGACCTTCCATGCATATCAGCCTGTTGTTGGAGACCCCCGAAACCAAAATATGACCTTTTTAAAATCATAATAGGGGCTCTTTAAATATCGCAAGGGCTGTTTTTTTTTTTTTTTGTCATTTGAAATTTTTGCAAGTTAAGGCCATATGAACCTTTTTATGATGAACTATTGTGCTTTCTTTTTTTTTTTTACAACACCTATTTATATTTTAAAATTGTATTTACATTTTGCATGTTTTATTTGTATTGAGCTACACTGAAATAATAAAAATTGAATTGAACGTATTAATAAAAAAGATTTTATGTTATACAGGCTGCATTTATTTAATGAAAAATATATTTAATTGTATAAAACAAATCTGATGTAATTTGTAAAAAAAAACAGTAACGTTGTAAATTATTAATACTGTTTACTTCTTTTTTTAATACATTTTAAAATAAAATAAAACATCATTTATTTATTACAATTGCGTATTAATTTATAATAATGAATTTTTATATTGCTATGTAATTATGTGTTTGTTGAACTACAACATTAAAAGTGTACAGTGGTTATTAGCATTATGTTAGTTATGTTCTAAAAATTACCCGCAATAAGCGAAATCCTTGAAGTAGTCAGCTTTATTTTTTACAATTATTGTAGATGTTATAAGGCTGTAAAAGCCCTCACTACACTCTTTATACACTTTTCTCAGACAGGCATTAACTTTTTCACACTTTTTTCTCTTGTTTAAGCACTGAAACATTTGTAGAAAAATAAGTCCAGTATTATAGAATGAAATCAAAGATCAAAACCATTTGATCTTCATTTATTTATTCTGTAATGGTGCCCTACAGCCACGTAACTTCTACATTCCTTTAGCATGTCCAGAAGTTCAACCTTATGGTTACCATCTTCCTCTGCCTTTTGGGTGCTACCACAGGTGCCTGCCTGACGGTGCAGAACATTCCGTCGATATTGTGGGCAGAAACTTGCAAACATACAGTCCAGCACCTCAGTGTCACACTGCTAGCGATCAAATATTAATGTAAATTTGGCTAGCTGAACGCATTTTTTACTGTACAGGATACACGGCACTGAGGTGATTAATTAACAATGGTCTACAGCCAGTCAGGATGCAGAACACAATGCACTAATCAGGACGCAGAACACAATGCGCTGTAGAAAAAAAGCATGCAATAAAAAATTTGCGAAACTGCGAAGCCACGAAAAGTGAACCGCGTTATAGCGAGGGATCAATGTAGTGCAATAACTAGAAAATTTAAAGTATCTTCAATGTATTTGTAGGTTGCTTTGGAGAAAAACACTATTTAAATATAAAAAATGCCTGAATTTATTACAACAATGCTTTGTTTATTTATTATAATTTTATTATTATTATTAGGGTGAATATCCGCTATTTACAGTGGCCGAGAGAGCTTAACTTGCTGCAATTTAAGAAAACACATGCAATTACAAAAAACGCCAGCAAATTAAGAAAAGATCTTCATCTGTTTGATAGCACATGTGTTGCAAATGTTGACAATGCAAACACATTAAAAAAAACATGCTGCATTTTCTCACAACACTTGCAAAAAGAACAGAACACAATGGAAATGTTTCAAGGGGAACCTAAAATGTGACAGACCTGGCTATTTAGGTTATGGTTATTTAGGCTAATAAAATACAAAAGACAAGAGAATCAGGATGTTAAAATAAACAAACAAAAAAACTCACCTTTCAAAGATCACCTACAACTTCAACTGAGCACGGCCATAGTTTGGTGTAAGGTGTTCCACAATAACGTGTTACTGTATTCTAATTACATTTTTGGGGAGTGCAGTAATGTAACGAGTTACATTTTAAATTTGTGTAATTCGATTACAGTTACTAAAGTCAATGTAATTGCGTTTTTTACGATACAAATATAGTTTTTAGAAGAAAAAAATGCCTCTTTTAAAAAACGTTTTCCGCTGCAATGTCAGTTAATAAGCCTGTTCTTTTAAATTGCTGGAGAATGCAAGCGGAAATAGCTGCTGACGAGAGTCACTGCTTTTTTAAGTGGAAATACAGACATTGCTTTCATTGAGCGTAAAAACAATGTCCAGTCTCTAAAGAACTTTCAACTGCTTTTAACTCGACCAGCAACTTGTTCAAGCAGTTAAACAGAAAGCATTTTACGACAATACTCATCACCAAGGAGGACGCCGTCACCCAAAATCATGACGGTCCAGCTCAGCCTAAACAGGATAAATTAAATTTTTGTGCAGGATCAGGAGTGAAGGGGTCTTCTGAATGTGAAGAGAAGCATAGCTGCTTGTGGGCCATTCACATTTCGTGTTTTTTTGCATGAGCAAGTTGTTTTTTCCAATTGAGGCGCATGGCTTGCGCACACATATTCGGAGCGCACATTGCACACACTCGCATTTTCCAGGCGGACCAGTTGAAAACCGCGAGTCGTGTGACAAGAACTGACCGATTAACTTCATGCTTTGTATGGAATATACACATTTCATTAGACTAATTACCTCAGAAAAACACAGAACACCCAAACACTGCAGTGCTTTTGCATACTATGGATGTCGATGGTTACAGGTATCAAGTTTTCTTCGTCTTCTTTTGTGTTAAAAACAAGACAAACAGGTTTAAAACAAGTGAATAATGAGAGAATTTTTAGTTTTGGGTGAACTCTTTAAGTCTTTTAAATATGTCAAGCTGCAGTAAACCCATTGTAATGTTTTTCAGTGAATATTAAATTACTGAAAGAGCTGCAGTTTTTTTGTATTTTTATAGGTAAATTTTATGTTTTTATAGTAATTTCAAAGTAAAGTAATTAGTAATCTGATGACTTTTTACATTAGGTAATCAGTAATGTAATCAGATTGCAATTTTACAGTAGTAGTCAGTAATTTGTAATCTATTACTTTTTAAAAGTAATTTACCCTACACTGGTCACGGCACAGCAGTATCCGTCACGTTTTAGGGTCCCCTTGAAGTCTTTCTGTTGTGTTCCGATGTTTGTGCAAGTGTTGTGAGAAGCTGCAGTGCGTTTTTGTAAATTGTTTGCACTGTGAGAAAATGCAGCACATTTTATTTATTTGTTTGCGTTGTGGGAAAATGCAGCGCGTTTTTTTAATATGAATGCATTGTGAGGATTTGCAGCACATGTGCTCGCAACGGCTGAAGATCTTTTCTTAATTTACTGTTTTTTGTAATTGCACGTGTTTTCTTAAATTGCAGCACATTAAGCTCTCTCGGCCACCATAGCTATTGCCCTCTTTCACCATCCAACCATAGGTGGCGCAACAACAACTTCAGACATAAAACATTGATCACTAAACACTAGCAGCCACATCATACAGCAATCAATCGGAACAATTAATTAACACAGATACAGATCCACGAATAAACACAGCTCTCAAAAACACTAAAAGCTTACAACATATCATTCTATCAACGTGCTGTCAATTATTCTGTAATTAGAAGTCTGAAGTACATAAATAGATACACTTTCTCTGTCAAATTAGTGTTGTACAGTCTAACGATCTGGGTGTGTTTATGTGTTTCCTGAGTTGAACTCTTGGAGAGAAAGGCTTATCTGAAGAGCAGTTTGGGGGATTTATATGGCTGTTTGAGTGTAGGTGGATGGCTTGATATTGCGCTTGTGTGCGTTTGAATTGAAGTCGATGAATCTGACCTAGTTTCTGCAGTGCTGGCTCTGCAATGCTGCATCTCCCTCTTTCTCTCTCTCTTTCGCTCCACCCCCACTGCCCTTGTGTCTTACATTCTTTCACTCTCTGCTCTCCAACCAGCCAGAAATGAAGGTGATGAAGGGTGGATGATTCGCTGGCTCATGTTCAACCCCCCTCCATCTGTGTGATTCTCACCTGCTCTGCATCTGTTGCCTGCACGGCCATTTTCTTTACCGTTTCTTCTCCTGTCACTGATCGAATGTAATCAAATGCTCATATGTTTAAGCTTGTGTTGCTGTCTTTACCAATGATGAAATAATTATAGTTTCTCTGTAATTGCTGCTATTGAGGCTATTATGGCGCTAATACAATTACACTTATTGTAATCTTGTTGTCTGTTGCTGCTGTTACAATTATTTTGATTCTGTTATCCTGCTACAGTGTCACTTATTATACTACCAGGATGTTGAATGCTTGATTCTGATTGGTTGATGAACATTCTAAGATGTGCAGTTACAGTATTTAGAAAATAAATGCATAGCTAAAGTAGTTCTAGAGGAGTCTTCTTCATTGATTGTAGTTTTAAATCATTAAGATGGTTTGAGTTATTTTAAATGTTCTTATGGTCTAAGACAGCCAAGTAAATAAATAGTTAAAGATACAGATACTTTCTCTAACATATAGTCTCTCTAATTTATTAATTCATTTCTTTTTTCGGCTTGGTCCCTTTATTAACCTGGGGTCGCCACAGCGTAATGAACCGCCAACTTATCCAGCATATGTTTTACACAGTGGATGCCCTTCCAGCCGCAACCCATCACTGGGAAAACCCATACACTCTCATTCACACACACACACACACACACACACACACACACACACACACACACACACACACACACACACACTACGGACAATTTTAGCTTTTCTTTGGACTTGTGGGGGAAACCATAGCACCCAGAGGAAACCCACGCGAACGGGGGGAGAACAGGCAAACTTCACACAGAAATGCCAACTGACCCAGCTGAGGCTCGAACCAGCGACCTTCTTGCTGTGAGTCGACAGCACTACCTACTGTGCTACCGCGTTGCCGTCTCTCTAATAATTAACTATATTATTTATTAACTTTATTATTTATTTACATTGGTCTGCATTAGTGAGCTCAAGCATATGTAATGGCACTTTTCTTAAAGATAGGTGTGGTAATCATAATGCTTGATTCTGATTGGTTAATTAACATTTTAAGGTGTGCAGATTTTTCAGAGAAAAGTAGTTTCAAGCATTACATTTCCGTATTATTCTACAATCGTCCAAATATTTTAGTTAATTTAAAGGTCATAACAGCACAAATACTTTACAGTGAGGGAGTAATTATATTTAAACAATATAATTAAATGACAAATCATTTCTGTTTGTATGCGAAGTTTATACTTCAGACACAGAAACATACACACCCCTTGCAGCAAATATTATTTAACATTATATACAGTTGAAGTCAAAATTATTAGCCCCCCCTTTTAAATTTTTTACGAACCATTTTAAGGTCAAAATTATTAGCCCCTTCAAGCTATTTTTTTTCCGACTGTCTACAGAACAAACCATCGTTATACAATAACTTGCCTAATTAGCCTAACCTGCCTAGTTAACCTAATTAAGTCTTTATATGTCACTTTAAGCTGTATAGAAGTGTCTTGAAAAATATCTAGTCAAATATTATTGACTGTCATCATGGGAAAGATAAAATAATTCAGTTATTAGAAATGAGTTATTAAAACTATTATGTTTAGAAATGTGTTGAACAAATCTTCTCTCTATTAAACAGATATTGGGGAAAAAAAAATAAACAGGGGGGCTAATAATTCTGACTTCAACTGGATGGTAGGGTCAGCAACACGAAAGCATGGATCCATCCTGCCTTGTATCAACGGTTCAGACTGCTGGTGGTGTAATGGTGTGGGAGATATATTCTTGGCACTTTTTAAGCCCATTAGTATCAATTGAGCATTGTGTCAATGCCACAACCTACTCATCTTCTGATGGCTACTTCCAGCAGGATAATGCACTATGTCATAAAGCGCAAAATCATCTCAGACTGGTTACTTGAACATGACAATGAGTTCACTGTACTCAACTGGCCTCCACAGTCACCATAACTCAATCCAATAGAGCACCTTTGGGAAAAGGTGGAATTGGAGATTTGCATCATGGATGTGCAGCAGACAAATCTGCAGCAACTGCATGATGTTATCATGTCCATATGGACCAAAATCTCTGAGAAATATTTCCAGTACCTTGTTGAATCTATGCCATGAAGGATTAAGGCAGTTCTGAAGGCAAATGGGGGTCCAACCCGATACTAGTTGGATGTACCGTGTATATATATATATATAAAAATAAATATATATATATATATATATATATACACACACACACACACACACACACACACACACACACACACACACACACACATATATATACCCATAATAAACAATTTAAAAAAGCATCCTAACCAGAATGCTAGAAATTAAAATGAAAGTAAAACATTTTACATTGTCGTTAGTAAGAAAACAAGTCAATCAAAGATTATTTATCAAAGATTATATATATATATATATTTTTTTTTTTATTTATTTATTTATTTATTTTTTATTAATTAATTAATTAATTGTTTTTTTTTTTTATATCAAAAAGTTGGTTTGAGGAAATGGTAGGGTGTATCACATATAAAATCACTTATAGCATATTCATCCTCATTCACTTTTTCCATTCCTCTCTTTAATCCTCCCTTTATTCAAATTTCTCTCTCTCTTCTTTTATAACCCAAACTCTTTCAGTCATCTCCTGCAGTGATTCTCTGCTGAGACTCTGCTCTGAGCTTTGATGAATGACAGTAAGCAGCTTTATAGCTATATAGACATTATCTGGAGGTTTGGTAAGTCACGCTTGAACACAGCAGCGGCCTCTTGCTGCAAATAAAGTGGAAGGCTGTCCTTGCAACCAGCCACGCTCTGGGAAATCGGCATTAACAGTATTGATTTTCTCCTATTAGGCCTTTACATCTCGACATCAGCATGTCAATTTTGTCCAGTCAGTATTATATTCATATGATTTGAAACAACCAGAAAAGTGACTCAGAATGTTTTGAAGTATTGCCCCCACCAAAAATGTCATTTTGACTTTGCGGCTCCCATGGGGATTTGTTCAGGAAGTGACATTGTCTCCTCAAGAGCCAACAGGGCAGATAACAGTGGGTGGCGTATTTTTAAAGTGTGCTGATTTTCATGGGGCATCTGTCGCTTTGTATTCTGACCATTGAGGAGCAGATTGTCTGGGAGTCGGTGAATGGTTTTGCTCACCCTTGGCCTGGAAGTCTGGAAGATGTTTAAAAGATTAGGGCAGTAATGAACCCTGCATTTCTATTGACGTTTTGATTCGTTTTAAGGCTAAGTTTACATTAGTGCACTAGCTACACACTGTAACTTTTTCTATGTACATTTATATAACCAGAGGCTACAATGACCAGTTAGCAATGCATATAAAGCACAAAGACAGATTTTGATCATTATAACAAAATAATATTAAATACTCTGTCATTTTTGGTCATACAGATATACTGCAAATAAGACATCATTCTAAACCGTAAAGGGTATACCTTTATTTGTGTAAACTCACTATAAAAGCAAGACATTGTGGCATTTTTAAATACAACATAGGCATTTATGGTCCTTTAATCCTGAGATGTTCATCACCAATAATGAAATTTAACTCATAAATCATATGACCAAAACTTGACAAATCAGAGAATATGCAATGATCCAAATGAGCCAATCAAAACCCCATTTTATCTCTTTAAATGGGGATATACAGTATCATATTCTCCAAAAGCGTTTGCCCACCTTACAATAAAGTTTCATATTTGGAATCACTAATAAAAAATTAACAACAACTCTCTCATAAATTTTTTAAACATCATCTGTCAATCAAACAATGTAACTATATGGAATTTAATATCTTTATTTCTGAAATCAAATCTCCTCCCAGATTTAGGTGTAATTTGCATTTTAATGACAGAGGCAGGAATTAATTTAAAATAATGAGGTCAAAGTGGAAAGAATGTACCTTGTGTTCTTTTTATAAGGTTATGTTGATATATTTCTTATGTCTGTGAGGGATGTATTTGCTGAGTTGCAGCACATTTGCTGACCCCAGAGAGTTTATAACAATGAAGCTGCAGAAACTGTCATAAAAACACACGTCTGGGCCAAGCCCTTCCCCTTCCAAAATCCTCATTTGAAAATAGATTTAAATACTAAACAAAAATGATTTGTGTTTGTTTTATTTTATCTTGTAAGCATAAATATTTTACAGTACGTTTATTTTATTTATTTAATTCATTAAATATAGATTTTGATTCAGAATATTTAGATATACTAATTAAAAAAAACAATAATTCTAATATGTATAATTGTTATTATTATAGTAGTAGTATGGCAATAAACTTTAAGTCCTGAATTAATTCATATTTGTTTATTATAAAAAGTGTTTTTATCTTAAAAACTGTTTTGATTAAAATCTAAATTTTGTACTAATTTAAGCGTAAATTTGTGACACTTTGTGGTACTTTTACTTACAATTAAACAGTTAATATTGAACACAACATAAATTTTCGATTACAAGTTTCAAGTGGGGTTGCGACAGTGGAATGAACTGCCAAGTATTCCAGCATGTTTTACGCAGCGGATGCCCTTCCAGCTGCAACCCAGTACTGAGAAACACCCATACACTTTATTTCATACACACATTCATACACTACGGCCAATTTTGTTTACCTATAGCGCATGTCTTTGGACTGTGGGAGAAACCGGAGGACTCCCACGTGAGCACGGGGAGAACATTCAAACTCCACACAGAAATACCAACTGGCCCAAATGGGGCTTAAAACAGCGACTTCTTGCTGTGAGGTGACACTGCTAACCACTGAGCCACCATGCTGCCATAAGTCAAACATTATCAATATTAGTAGTAGTAGTAGTAGTTGTAGAAGACAAAGAAGAAGATAAAGTAGACGATATACAGTATATATATATATATATATATATATATATATATATATATATATATATATATATATATAGATATATATATTTGTCTCCTAAAATTGAGACGTATTATTCACCTAAATGAAACTAGTTGATGTAGATGTTTCCATATGAAGCATATTTTTAGGTTACCTGTCAAAACAGTTTTACTGTGTTTTTCCCTGCAGGCTCGTCCTCTTTCTCCCTCTACCTCCCCACCATTGTTTTCTCTCGTTCTACTCTTTTACTTTCTCATTTTCACTCACTCGCTCATCCCTCTATCTCCTTGCCCTCCTCACTCTTGTTTGGTATTCATGTCTGCCGTTCTCTGAGAAGAGCCCCAGCTTTGATCAATATTTCTTCGTGCTAAGCCTTTTCTCCCAGTGCTTCTAAATGACCTACTTTGTAATCTCCTCCTTAACAGCTCTCTTTAAAATGGAGAAAAAGAGCAGAGGCAGTGAAGCCCCACCACTGATCTGATGCATACTAGAGGCTAAAGCTTCTGCTGCCTTTTGATAAATAGCAGTTTTAGAGGGTGGGTTTTACGGCACAGGCAGATTTGACGAAGCTGAATAATTATATTTCCTTCATAATCTGTCTATTGGCTTATTCCTCATTTATCAGTGCTGGCGCTTTAGTGAATGCCATGCTCTCTTTGGTAGATTTCACACCCTGAAGATGAACTAAATGCCAATAAAAATTAAACGTGGCTTAATTGTTGGTTGCTTTGTCAATTAAGTATAATTGGATAGTTTGGAAAACATGGCCAACATTTTTTTAAACTTTCATAAATTTAGTTTTTTTTAGCTGAAATAAACACTAAATGCAGGAAAGCGGCAGCAATTTTACACAAATGATATTTAATGCAGTAGATTATCAATTAATAAAGACTTCTGCAAGGTTCCTTACACTTTCACCTCAAAACACTTTTACTGTAATGCATAAATTGTTGATTCAATGTATTTAAAATTTTACATACTATATCCATCTTCTTATGTATATGACTTTTCCAATCCAGTATACTTGAAAATTAAATGTTGGATGTGCTTGATGTTAGAAGAGTTATTTTGCAGAAGGACACACACATTTATTGTGCTATTAAAAAGCAGCATATTCTGTCAGCGCCAATAGCCTAGTAGTATTGTGCGCCGGCATATAGCACAGATGTGCTCACGGCGACCCGAGTTCGATTCCCGGCTCGAGTTCCTTTGCCGATCTTTGCCCTCTCTCTGCTCACAATACTTTCCTGTCTGAAATCTATACTGTCCTATTATAATAAAGGTGAAAACCCCTAAAATAAATAAATAAATAAATAAAAAAGCAGCATATTCTTCTAGAACAGTCAGATACACACAGAATTATTTCATAATAAATGTATTTATGTAATGGTTAGGTTTTAAGCCAGATATGCGCAAACTAGGGCCTGCGGGCCAAAGTTGGGCCATGGTAACCTTTGATTTGGCCCGCCATCCTTTCTAAAATGAGAGACAGAATGATGGGGAGTTGGTTGGGGCGAATGCCTTTGACAGAGATCGTCATTTTGAATTTATACTCTTTTGTTTCTTTGTTTAATTTAGGTGCTACAAAAAGCCAACTAAAATTAAATGTTTCATATGAATCAGACTTTTAACATGTAAATACTGTCACTTGACAGATAGAGGACAACACACAAGACATTGGTGAGCAAATCAAGGCAAAGGCAGGAGCAGCTCAAGTGTATTCAGTATTAAGCTCCATTGTGTTATAAATGGGATTGTTTATGTTTTACTATAATAAGTTGATTATAAAACATTAAAACATATACTGCATCATCTTTTAATATGTTTTAAAGCAACTTTTTCAAGTTAGTTTTTCAATATTAAGCAAACAAATGAGCAAATTTAATGTAATACAGTTTGGTATATTTAACTTCGGTCCACAGCCCTCAATCAAGTTTGGTTTTTGGCCCTTTATAAGAAAAAGATTGGGCAGCCCTGGTTTAGAGATTGTCATTTAAAATGTAATGTAACCTTATATTTGTTTGTTTTATTGTTAAGCTACCTGAAATTAAATGTTTCAATGTAAATGATGTAAATTAACCAGATTTAGTTTAAAATGTACATATGACAGAGAGAGGACAACGCAGAGACTTTGGTGAGCCAATCAAGGCAAAGGCAGATTCTGCTTGACTAGTTTATTTATTATTGAACTCCACTGTGTTATAAATGTGATTATGTTTTTTATTACAATAAGTACTAATTAAAAAGTTATACAGCGTTATTTTAACGATTCAAAGTAATACTTTCTATTTGCTTTTTAATATTATGAAATTATTTAGGAAATTACCCATGCCGACTTTAATGTAAAATAGTTTGGTATATTTATCTTTGGCCCACGGCTATCAATGATATTTGGTTTTTGGCCCTTTATACAAAAAAGTGTGAGCACCCCTGTTTTAAGCAAACGTAAGCAGTGGTGATAAAAATATTATCTGTATCATTACATTAGGTACGTGCAAATATAAAATGAAACAAAACAAAATTAAACAAAATTCTGCGCAGAATTAGCAAAACATGTCCGCAGATTCTGTCTGGCCCTAGTTATTACTTGTATGTATAGGGCCAGACAGAATCTGCGGCCATTTTTTACTATTTCTGTGGAGAATTTTGTAAAAAGTCTTTGGATTTATGCGGAATGATTTTAGGATTATCATAACTAAAAAAAATTGTATATGAAACAAAAAATTTACATTTTTTACTTTTATTTAATGTTTACAATGCAAATCCAATTAGATCCACTTATTTGGTAAACAAAGCAAGTCTCTCATATAATATATCTACTAAAAGACTATTGTATTGTAAAGAAATCGTATGAAAATTTTCATATTAGTCAATTATATTAATTAATTGAAATTAATAAAAAATTGAATAGACTCAACGATGGGCTAAAAATCTGCTTATATGTTGTTAACATATTACTTATATGCTATTATGCTATATGTGTTATTAAAGCGTAGTTTACCCAAAAATTAACACTTCCTCACAATTTTCTCGTGGTTCTAAATGTTTATATGATATTTTTTTCAATTGTTAAACACAAAACAACATATTCTAAAGAATATTGGAAAAAAGCAGCCATTGATATTCTTAGTAGGAACAACAACAAAAACATTTAGTATTGTTTCTTATTTAAATGCTTCTGTTAAGTTAATTAACTTTCTCATATTTATCTGTTGATCTGTTTGCATTTTTTGACATTTATTTTTATAGCAAAGAACTGTACAGTGACCATTAATATAGTAAATATGAATTAGCAATATATGCACTATAAATTGCTTTATAATCAAATCTTTCACAAGAGACAAGTGAAGACTCGCATCTCTAATTTCTAGCATCACAAACTGTGCTCTTTTCTAATCCCTGTATCCTGTAGGACAAGGTTTAATAATAGCAGCCTCACAAATGTGCTTGGAGCCTGAGGAAGTGTGTGTGTGTGTGTGTGTGTGTGTGTGTGTGTGTGTGTGTGTGTGTGTGTGTGTGTGTGTGTGTGTGTGTGTGTGTGTGTGTGTGTGTGTGTGTGTGTGTGTGTGTGTGTGTGTGTGTGTGTTATGATTGGGGTGGGGCTCTACAAAGTGAAGGATGCTGGGATTCTGCCTCTCTTCTCTCAAGTGCACAGCAAGCATTATAGTTTTTTTTTTGAGGATGTGAAGACGGATCAGCCCAAGGGCATATCTGCTATTTTGGGAGGTGGGGTGTGACGGTGTTGCAGACACACATTCGTTCTTCTCTCCTCCCATTTTCTCTTTTTCCTCGACCCACTAAATCTGCTGGGAAAAAAAATTGCTTTGCAGATGAATACAGATGGAGGATAGTGATCATACGAGAGTGTTTAAGAGCCCTCTGAACCTCTGCTGCTGTAGAGGAGGTGTCACTGGGGATTTATTCACATGAAGAAAATCCTCATTTCGGCCTGCTGACCTTCTAGTGCACATGCACACTGAGATAGGGAGAAGGAGAAAATATTTATTTAATAATGGGTTTATATTTGTGCCATCGAACATTAAAAGCAAAAGATTACAATGCAACTCAGTAGTTCAGAGATGGTCCCAAAATTGTATTTTATTTTATTTTATTTTATTTTATTTTATTTTATTTTATTTTATTTTATTTTATTTAATTTTATTTTATTTTATTTTATTTTATTTTATTTTAATTGACATTTATTTTAATTTATTTGACTTTATTTTATTTTATTTTAATTTTATTAAAAATTTATTTTATTTTATTTTTTTTGTTTTGTTTTGTTTTGTCTTAAAAGTAAAATTAACATTATCCAAAAAAGAAACTATGTTTAAAGATTCAAATATAAAAATATTGAAAGTAAAATAGTAATTAACTATTATATATTAATTCAATTCAAGTTTTTTGTACAGCACTTTTCACAATAGTTATTGTTTCAAAGCAGCTCTACAAAAGTGCACATTATTGCATTACAATCAATTAGTTACCACAACTTTATTAGTTATTAATTACTAATAACTAATAACTAATAACTTTATTAGTTATTAATAACTAATAACTAATTAACTAGTAATTACTAATAACTTCTAACAGTTATACTTATTACATATGTTATTGGCAATGTGTGAAATCCCGGTATTGTATAAAATGCCTAGGAAATGTAAAATGCCTGATGGCAAAGTATGAACTATCAGTTTTTTGTATACAAGATTTTGCATACTTTTCCCAGGCATTCTATACAATTCCTAGGCATTATATAGAATACCAAGTTAGGCAAAGTGTCAGAAGAGCACATCAAAAGCCTTTATTTATCATTACGTATTTTAAAGTGGAAGGAATACGGAATAAAGCATATGATGTGTTCCTACTGGAAAAACAATGCAAACAAAGCAGAACTGAGATTACGTATTTATTACAATATTGTCTGTTATGTGGTAGTGGAACCTCATACTGGCAATACACTATCTTACAATATTGTTCAACATGCTTCAATTGCCATCATCAAACAAGGACTCAAGTGCCATCGCCAACATCAGTGGTGGGGAAAAATGGCGGAGGCAGTTACATACTTTGCCACACAGCAACTCAGCATTCTATAGAATGCCTAGGCAATGTATAAAATACTGTAACAATCATTCGATTTTATACATTTCCTAGGCTTTCTTTAGAATACAGGATTTCACAGATTGCAGTTATATTATTATTAAACCAGCAGTTATATTATTATTATTAAATAATAATAATAAAACAACTTGCTACAACTATATGACATACAAGAATAACCCATGGTTTTTTGCTCAAAGGCGAACACCCCACTCAATGTTTGTACTGCACAATTCCACTTACTGTAAAACACATTTTACTGGACTGTCCCGCTTTTAATGATTCCAGAAGGCTTTTTATGAAATAAACTCTCTTAAGGACATTTTTAACAAAGTGAAACCAGGAAAAAAAATATGTTTATAATTTTTAAGTTAATTTTATATATTTTAATTATTATTTTATTATTATTTTATTTTTATGTATTAACACAAAAAAATATTTAACACAAAATATTGTTTAATTTATGTATTCATTTTTTGTTGATTTTTAATTGTATATGTATTATTGAAAGTTCCTGCCATGAAATAGCATTAGTTGCTGACATGGCATTAAATAAAAAATACATTACAATACATTACATTACATTTCATTTCATTACTACAAACATATGTCTTGTAATAATGATTAACCTACTTCAGGGAACTATGAACATGCAAACATGTAGATAAATAATTTAAACAAATCTGTATATACACATATAAACACACACACAACCAGTCAAACGTTTTAGAAGAACTTACATGCCATAAATATTTGATGTACGTATATTCCATATACGTAACTGCAGGCATTGATGAATTTTATTCAGGGTAAATGCAAATCTTTAAAATACAGCTAACATGTGTGAAATGTTTTCCTGTACATCATGCTTATGGAATTGTTTTTAATGCATCTCAAATTTGTTTATATAATATAATAATACTCAAATATTTTAAAGTGAAATTTCTGTCTTAAAAGTGGTCTCCTTATTCACACAATCCAGAAACATCACTGTAAAGATGCATTATTTACAGAAGAATGACGGAATAGCTATACATAGCATAGATAGAGCGCATACAGCCCTATCCATGATTCTGTTTATCACTAGACACGTGGAGTGTTCTTTTACCAGTCAGCTCTGCATCTCCGGAGAATTCACTTTTCTTGCCTTAATACTCCAGCTATTCTGGGCAGCAGCAGCAGAGCAGCCCTCAAAGGTGGTGCGTCAGTTGGCGTGAAGGGCACAGGCACAGGGGAGAGCAGCGCTGGAAACTATTGATTTTCCAGTGGGCCATGCAGAGCCGTCTGCTTCCCAGCGCTGTGAGAGAGAGTCTAGATCACACACAAATGCTCACAATGGCCAAATCTGCAGTCTTCCTGCCCTTCCCTGCTGCGAAAATCAAAACTCAAGTACACCTCAACCCATTCATTGACTAACCTTTCAGTCCCAACTCAACTGGAAGCTTAAGAAATTGTATAGCATGTACAGTGACCTCTTCTAATATTGGCATCCTTGGTAAATATGAGTAAAAAAGGCTGTGAAAAAAAGTGTCTACTGTTAAACCTTTTGATCGTTGCTCAAAATACTAACAAAAATCCACATGCTGCTCACATTGAGAACAAACTGTTGCAAGTACAGCACAGCACAGTTGTATCAATATTTAAGTGACCTTGGGCCATAAAACCAGTCATAAAGGTACATCTTTTTTAATCTGAAAGCTGAAAAAAAAAAATTTATGATGTGTTAGAAAAGGACATTTGACCAAATACATCTATTTGAAAATCTATAATCTGTGGGTTAAAATTATTGAGAAAATCGTCTTTACAGTTTTTTAAAATTAAGTTCTTAGGCATGCAAATTACTAATAAGAAATTCAAAAGTTATATATTTACTAAAGGAAATTTACAAAATGTCTTGGAGCATGTTTTACACTTTAACTTTCACCCTAAGAAGAATTTATTTTGATCAATTTCTTTGGTTAAATTGTGTTCTTGACTGTGTGTCCTGATTATATATTAATAATATGATATGCACAAAGGGTTAATCTTCTAATCATTTTGGCATAAAAGAAAAATCTTATATTTTGACTCATTTTGATATAATGTATTGTTAGCTATTTATTTGAATATACAGTACTGTACCCATGCAACTTAATGATTGATTTATACTTCTTCGCGGTCGCATAGCCCTCGCCGTGGCTAATGCCGACGCTGACGCGCACCTCTCAAAAAATGTAACTACATGTTGCAATGTGATTGGTTGGCTTGTTACCGGTGACAAGTGTTAGCAGTGCTGAGAGCTGCGAGCCCAATGGAGTGAGTGTTTACAAGTGTCGAGTCCCGTGAAGGAGCTCCAGATGGAAACTTTTGTTTTGTGTTTACCTTATGAATAAAATTGTTGCACGTCTGCCGGTTCCCGCCACTGAACGAGCGAGTTTTAGCTACTTGTAGCGTTCAGAAATAATAAAACACAAGCAAAGAAACTCGACAAAGAGAAACATAAAAACCTGCTGCCAGCTAGTGTTTCGGAAGTGTTATTGCAGAGCAACACAAACAGCACGCAGATGTATAAATGTATGACTACGCGCAAGGCAGGCGCTGTGGGTCATGCCAATCACTTGACGCAGAAGTAGAAATCAGCTTTAAGGTTTTGAGCTCCAGGGTCACATACTTTTTAGGTATAATCCTGTTGGCTGCATCCGAAATTGCATACTTCCATACTATATAGTGTATGCGCTAAAAACATTATGCGAGCCAAGTAGTATGTCCTGATTCATAGGTTTCGAAAATCAGTATGCGAGAAGTACCTGGAGGACCTACTACTTCCGGCAAGATTCTGAAGTGTGCATCCGATGCATGCTGCGCTATCCCATGATGCTTAGTTTCTTTTAGTACACCTGGCTGTGTAGAATAATGAAATTGTTGACCCATATACATTTCATAGGAGTATAGCAATGAGGAAGCACAAAGGCTAAAGGCCACAACACACCAAGTCGATGGTTGGCCTTTGGGTAGTGTCAATCTGAAAGAGGACATTTGTCTGTTTGGAGGACTGTTTTAGTGGCCAAAAAAACTCCAAGAATCACAGCTGAAGAACTGCAGAAATTACAGTAGCGGAGTCTTGAATAGGCTCAGGACATCCCCAAAACTACAACCTGACATCACCTACAGTACATGCATTACCACAAACAGTTTAAAAGGATATATATATTTATATATATATATATATATATATATATATATATATATATATATATATATATATATATATATATATATATATATATATATATATATATATAATGTTGCCAATGTTAGTGGAGGGCAATGTACACTAGTAGTTGTAAGATTTTCCAGCCCTGTTACAATGATTGTGAATGAATTAATAAATTGGTGCCGGTTCAGCTTCAGCACATGATGGAGTTCATTGGGTTGCCATAGAAGTGTGTGTCTGGTACAGTAAACTCAGTAAAACCAGCACTTTGTCATCAGCAGGATTTCTTACATAAGCCGCCTGGTGAATGTCACTCTTCTGAATCACACTTCTAATATAACAGATGACTGAGCTGTTGACGTTCTGCTGTAATAAACACAAAGACAGAACATTCAATGATGTTTTGCGAAAACAGTTTGTTCAAGAATTTGTCATGTGAGAGTGTTAAAAGCTAGTAGAGAAAGAAAAGAGATAGTAAAAGCTAAATTGCATGAGTTGCATAGTAACTTTGGATGCCGCTTTAAAGAAGATAAGAGTTAATAAATAATTTTCCTTAAATTTTGACACATTATTTATTCATTTATTTTTAATTGAAGGGAAAAAAAGTATTGATTAGATTTACTCCAAGGGTGTCAAACTCAGATATTTCGAGGGCCGCAGCCCTGCACAGTTTAGTTCCAACCCTGCTTCAACACACTTACCTGCAGGTTTCAAACAAGTCTGAATGACTCCATTAGTTTGATCAGGTGTCTTTAATTAGGGTTGGAACTAAGCTATGCAGAGCTCTGACCCTCTAGGAACTGAGTTTGAAACCTGTGATTTCCTGGATTTGTTAGGTTTGGGTTTGAGTAAAATGCTAATATTTATTTCATTCTATAAAGGTCTAATAACTTCATATATATATATATATATTTTTTTTTTAAAGTGACATTTTGACTTTTAAAAAAAAATTTAAATTCTTAATAATTTATGGAAATAAAATGAAAGTGCATCAATTAAAGTGTATGTATAATATAAAAGATGTGTATAAAAGTTGAATATTTAACATTTTTAGCTGTAACTATGTAATATTGTTTACATCTAAATACATACATGCGTTCAAATTGCTTGTTTTGGCATCATTAAAAGTAAACTTAACAAAGAATTTCCTTTAAATTCCAAATAATTTTTGTACTCAATATCAATTCAAGTGGAAAATCGTATTTATGATAGCAAAATGACATTGCCGATTGACCCTAGCTACCACTACTGAACCCAGAATATTCAATCTCATGTTCAAATTGGCTTCACACTTTCGAAATACAGCTTTCCAATGTGATGTGAGGATGTAATTATGGAGCTAAAAGGTTTGCTCTGTATAACGAGGCTTTTAGTGGTTAGATCTATTGCCTTCAACTGCAGAGTGTGTGTGATACACTTTTACTTTTCCATTTACCCCTGTCTCTCTCTCTCAAAAAAAAAAACACAGCCTCTCTTTTTTTTGTGAATTACTCTAGAGCCTCATTGATCCCTTCAGCGAGACAGTCTGGCGTAAAATGCCCATCCACCCAGAAACATTCAACCAGATGCGACAAGCACAAAGACAGAGCTCTGCGAACCAAAACAACAACATATGGAATATTTCAATTATTTTTTTCTCTTTCTCTCTGTTTCTAGTGAGAAGAGGAAGCTACAGGTGAACACTGTGAGCCCCATTCACTGCAGTATGAATGGAAGGAAGTGCACTGTGGTCGTGGAAACCAAGATCAGCCAATCACAGCCAGACTTCACCAAAAGCCGATCAGGATATATTCTCTCTGTGCCAGGCAACTAGAAGACCGGTATCCCATTTTCCAGGACATTTACAGCTGGGTAGTCAAAATGAAGCCATACCAAATTTGCCTGATTACAGGGCAAGGAGGAATGTTTAATTTAGAGAAGTGTGTCCCTTAATTCCAAACTTTAGCTTTGATTATTTACAACACAACAAGGTGGTATTGAGATAGATTTACCAGACTCGATTCTATTTATTAAACATCACAACCAAATGAAGGGTGATCATAAATATAATATTTATGATTAGCAGGGATACACAGAGTTTTTGAATGCATCCAACTTGAGTTTCAAAGGGAATATATTGGTTTTTGATCACCGCTTCGTATGGGATGAAGAATAGCTATGCTTGCGTCCTGATATATTGCACAGATCAGAACAGAAGCAGTCCTGTGGTTACTGCTCGGATGTTTTTTTTTTTTGTTTTTTTTGAGCTTTTTGGATGTGTTGATCATATCCGTAAACTCATTCACTGCTCAGAGAGGAGCATTAAACTCTCTCGTAATTTAAACTTCTCTTTTTCTGCATATAGCTGGTCATTTATAGCATATATTGTATACAGAAAATGTCATATAGTTGGATATAGTTTGTATCATGTACTGTATACGCAATATATATAGCATAGGTAGGATGAAAACTGTCATTTATTCACATATGTCATGTCCTTGGAGAAGATTTTTTATGCCCTTTAGTCCTCCAAAATATATATATATATATATATAAGAATTATAAATAAAACTAAAATAAACCACTTTTGTAATGATAAAGCCATTAAGGGTACATTTATATGACGATGTACTAAAAATGGAAATGTTTCATTTGAAGACGACAATGTTAACAAAATGATACCCATTCAAAACCCTGTAGTTTGAGATTTACATTGTGTTCCATTTATTTATGATTTTAAAGGGATAGTTCACTCACAAATTTAAATGTACTCAACCTCAAGTGGTTCTTTATCTTTATGAGATTCCTTTTTCTGTCAAACACAAAAGAAGATGACAATGTTAGCAAAATGATTCCCATTCAAAACTGTAGTTCGAGATTCAGGATGTGTTCCATTTATTTATGATTTTAAAGGGATAGTTCATCCACATATTTAAATGTACTCAACCTCAAGTAGCTCTTTAGCTTTGAGTTGCCTTTTTCTGTTAAACACAAAAGAAGATATTTTGAAAAATATTAAAATATGAAAAAATTGATTATTTCCATAATTAATACTTCCATATAAATACAAATACTGTGGAGGTCAATAACTACATGTTTTTTTAACAAGTATGACAATTGATGATTAAATGATGACAGAATTTTGGGTGAACTATTCTTTTAGGGTCCCATAATACAATTCAGAAGCATAAATAAATGGAAAACACCCATAAATCACAATGTAAATTTAAAAAAAATGGGCATTTCTACATTTGTATCAGCAAAAATGACAACAAAAAAATATTATAACATGCAAAACAGACCACTAAAGAAACACTACACATCTGTGCGCATGTACAGTCTTTGACATATAAACACAGTCCGGTCAACTGCCATTGTTGTTTCATAAATTAACAGCTCAATCAATGTGGGTAAGTCGACAGTTTTAAACAGCAAAAATCAGTCCAAGGCACTCAAAAAATTTGTAAAAAGGTCTTTATAGACATGACTATTCCTTAAAACTGCACCTATGTGTTTCGGCAAACAACTGCCTTCACCAGGGTAGCATTTTTAATATTTTTTCCAAATTTTTTAAGTGCCTTGGACTAATTTTTGCTGCTCATTCTGATGAATCCCTTACCCAAAGAGCAACGACACATTATTTAAGCTATTCATTTTTTGTTTGATTTTGGATAAACAAAATTAAAATGCTGTTGTCATTTAAAGAAACAGCCAAAACACAATAAGTTTTCCATTTTTAGTTGGAAATAATGCTATGTAAATGTACCCAAACAATGTTTACAAAGAGTGAATCCAAAAATACCCATTTAAAATCGTGCATTTCAACATTCACATTGTGTTCCATTTATTTATGATTTCAAAGGGATAGTTCACCCACAAATCTGAATTTACTCAACCTCAAGGGGTTCTGTATCTTTATGAGTTTCCTTTTACTGTCGAACACAAAAAAGATACGTTGAAAAATGTTAAAACATAAAACAACAGGCTTTTATAGTTAATACTTCCATATACAGTACATACAAATACTGTGGAGGTTAATAGCTACATGTTTTCAAAACTACTAAAGAAGCTCAAGCATGACAATTGATGATTGAGTAAATGATTACAGAATTTTCAGTTTTGGGTGAACTATCCCTTTAAGGTCCCATAATAAAACTCAGAAGCATAAATAAATGGAAAACACCCATAAATCACAATGTAAATGTTAAAAAATGGGAATTTGTACACTTAGATCAGCAAAAATGACAAAAAATATATTGTAACATGCAAAACAGACTGCTAGAAACACTACACATCTGTGCGCATGTACAGTCTTTGACATATAAACACAGTCCGGTCATCTGCCATTGTTGTATCATAAATTAACAGCTCAATCAAAGTGGATAAGTGGACAGGTTTAAACAGTAAAATCAGTCCAAGGCACTCAAAAAATGTGTAAAAAGGCCATTATTGACATGGCTATTCCTTAAAACTGCACCTATGTGTTTCGGCAACAACTGCCTTCATCAGGGTAGCATTTTTAATTTTTTTTTTCCACATTTTTCGAGTGCCTTGGACTAATTTTTGCTGTTTATTCTGATGAATCCCTTACCCAAAGAGCACCGACACATTATTTAAACTACCCCTGAGCATTTTTTGTTTGATTTTGGATAAACAAACCTAAAATGCTGTTGTCATTTAAAAAAACAGCCAAAACAATATAAGTTTTCCATTTTTAGTTGAAAACGATGCTATGTAAAGGTACCCAAACAATGTTTACACAGAGTGAATCCAAAGTAGTCGCCATTTTTACTTGAGCCAAAAATGTACCACCAAAAAACAAAACAAAAAAAAAAATGTTTGATAAATAAAACCTATTTTGTTGAAGAACAAGCAACCAGATAGGGTCTAATTTATTTCTGTCAGCTAGTTGTATTAACACAGCAAACAGTGGGTGTTAATATTACCAGCTTTGCACATCTGTCTGAGTAAATGTGTTCAAAGAAGAGAGAGAGACAGAGAACAGTATTGATTCATAGAACAAAATCAACAGAGTTCTGAGTGGAAACTCCCAAGATGTCTGACCCAGTTTGAAGCTTTCGCAACTGATGAAAAAAAAAGTGCCAAGCCGAAAACTGACTGTTGTTCTTCCTTCCAAAGCAGATGTTTGCATAAATCTGTTTCCTATAATTATTTTCTTTTGTTCGTGGTTTGCATTTCGAAAGATATTGTTTATCAGTTAATTAGGATCGTTGCTTGTGGCCAAAAATAAGCTTTCTCCAATGTGTGTGTGTGTTTGTGGACTCGATATCAAGCTTTAAGCCACGAATACTGATCCGTCGCTGACAGATTTTGAGCTCTAAGAAGTTATCTAAAATGAAGCTCAGTCAATGTTGTTCGAGTCATTTCGCTTTAGATGTGTTTCTGCATCGAAAACAATATTCATGTCTTTTACCCTTGTCCACTTCTGTAGTCCCTGCTTTCCATTAGCCTGGATTTGGTAAAGTATGTCAGTAAAAGCAAGAACAAAGTAGTCTAGATGGATAAAATCAGACACTCTGCCCTATTTTCTTTTCCCTCTTAGTTGTTAAAAGCAAAAACCGAACACTAAAAATCTCCTTTTCATCAATCGAACGCTATTATCTCTGCCATTTTTGGCCTTTAGGTGGAATATATTGAAAATGTATGCGCTGATAATAAGAGTTATGTGATTGTTTAGTTGCATAAATTAGATTGAGAAGCTAGTTTCATTCTGGCAGATATTGTTAGGGTTATTATATAATATATAATTATTTCTTTCTTTCTTGTGGTGATTGGATTGAAGTGCCGAATACTTTCAGCTCCCAGATAAACATCTGTTATTTCTATTGTTGTAATTATAACTTGCTTGATATTGAAGTTTAGTCTGACCCGATCAAACCATGTGCCTACTTTTTTACTTCTCTTATTTAATTAATATATATACATATATATTAAAGTGATGTTAAAATTTGTTAAAAATGTGGACCAAATCGAAAAAGGGAATCTGGCTTATACTGTGTGTTTTCTTGTTTACGTATATATTAATGCAATAATTAACCTGCATTGTCAGAAATTAGAAACCAAACAACTAGACTTCCAAATCAATGTATTGTGTAGATCTGTATTACTGATTTATGATAGTCGGTTTTGTTAATCAAGTAAACGCTGTATCTGATATTTTCTCCTGAAAATAAACGTGCCCTTGAAGTGTCTGCTCCGAGGCTCTTGCTCCATCACACTGATATATTGTCATTGTTTTATTGATCGGCCATCAATTCAGGGTGAGCAGCTGTTTGCCGCGAGGAAGTTGGTGATGTTCCACCTGTCAATCTTTTCTTAAGTGGGTGTGGCCAAAGCACATCCAGTGACAGTTCATTCACACAAATGGGTATTTTAGTTTAAGATGGAAACCTCTCTTAAAATATTAATATTCTGTAAAAAATTACAGAATATGTAGAATCATAAGCTGTATCCATAACAAAGCCATCAAGATTAAAACCCTCTACAGCACGCATCATGATAGATCTATAAGAAAAAAAATATTTGACTGTTTTTCTTTTCTTAGAATGGCTTAACTTGAAGTGCTGTAAAAATAAATAATAATAAATGAGGAAAGGCTTTTTTAAGGTACATTATGATATGTCCAATATCATATGAGATGTGCAATAGTGGATCTAACTTCAAAATGTCTAATTAAGCACTTATATTCCTTATAATTAATAATTTTGTTGTTTGAAATGTTTGTTTTGATTAAATGGTGTTGCAGTAATATAAGCTGTAACACAGTACTTATAAATGACACCTTATACTTTACAACAACTGATATTGCAACACCGTAGCATTCTTTTTTGCTGAATATTATTAAAAACATACGTAATATTGTGTTATCATGCATACAGTTGGTATAAATATTTCCTCTAGTAAATATTATAACTAATAAATAAAAAATCTAATATATCCAGATGCTTCAGAATAATGTAGCTACTAGCTAACAATGTTTACTATACTATGCCTGTCTTAACAGCCCCTGAGCTAACTTACCTGAACTGTCTCCATCACTGCTCTTATCAAATGTCCAATCTGCATCATTCTCATGGTCACTAAAACCCATCTCATCCTCACATCCTCAGTTGTGTGAGGGTTCATGCTCACGCGGTTGATTCTCATTAATGGGTATTTTAGTTTAAGTTGGAAATCTGGCGTAAAATATTAATATTCTGTAATGAAATATGTGGAATCACAACCTGAATCAGTGACAAAGCCATCAAGATTAATAGCTGATTCATTCCACCAAACGTGCCAAAGTTATTCTGTTATGTACAATTTGTATATTTTCTTTTTATAGAAGAGACACAGTTTTATTTTGTACATTTAATTGGGTTGCTTTGCTTTTGAGAATTGCCATAGCTATTTGTTTATTATTATTATTATTATTATTTATTTTTTTTTGCATGTCTGTCACAATTTAGATATATAAACATGCAATTCTGGGTTGATTTTAGGGCAAAAACATGTGATTTGCTAAATAATGTGATATTTGACATGCATTAAAGATATGTTGAACAATGTTATAGACATTGTATGTTTCATATTATTTCAGGGAAAAGAAAGCAACTTTTGAAGCAGCTCCTAAAACTTCTGAAAGTGAGCAGCTGTTTTACTGTTACTTAAATCAAATCAGACATGATAACAAACAAAAATAAATCAAATAAATATCTAGTGTTGGGGAGAGTTACTTTTTGAAAGTAATGCATTACAGGATTTTGTTACTCCCTAAAACTCTGACTAGTTGCATTACTTGGTAGTTTTTTTTATGGTAATGAATTACTTTTGTGTTACCTTTGCTTACCTGGCTGAGGCTTGATCTCTTTTAGAACTTGCAGGGTTTTTTCTTCTTCTTCTTTTTTTTATAGAGGCGCTCTACTATTAACAACACGCTGTATAACCTTCATTTACCTTAAAAAAAACATTTAAAAAGTATAAATTTGTATAATGTTATCTTCTGAAAACTTTCTGACCCCAGAGCTATACATCCTGTATAAACAGATTAATGAAAGCTTAAAGCGATGTGTTTGCTACGTTTACTTTTTGTCTTATTAGTTAAGTAAAATCACTGTCCATTGAGACAATTCCCTTTTCCTTTTCTTTGATGTGTTCAAAATAATGAGAATATTTCCATCACGGAAATGTAAGCCAGAGCCATCTTTGTTTCTGTCTGTTCTGGCTGAAAGTGCCTTTTCTCATTGAGTGTGAGATTCAATGTGATTAGGGTTATTTTAATTAAGCAATTGGTCACATTTTACAATAAGGTTTCATTAGTTAATGTTAGTTACTGTATTTATTAAAATGAACTAATAATGAACAATACTTGTACAGCATTTATTAATCATAATTCAACATTTACTACTGCATTTTATTAACATCCAGCTTTGTTAACATTAGTTAATGCACCATGAGTTAACGAACTAACAATGAACAACTATTTTCATTAACTAATGTTAACTAACATGAACAAAAACTGTAATAAATGTATTGATCAGTGTTTATTCGTGAAGTAAATGCATTAACTAACATTAGCTAATACAACCTTATTGTAAAGTGTTACCAAACAATTTTTTTTTTTATGAATGAATTAGTTTTATTTGCATTACATTTTAAAGTACCTCAAATATTATTACTTAATTCTTGTAATACTGCGTTACCCTCATAGACTGTAAAAGATAGGTTACCCCCAACACTGTAAATATCACTACTCCTTTGCTTCACTGGTATAGTTTTCTAAAACATCACGAACAATCAGGAAAACAAAAACACTTGAAACAGATTGGATTTTGCTGTCTTATTTCTCTCATTTTTATCATTGGAAAATGGGCAAATTTTAGAATTTCACTGAAGAGTTCAGATGCAAAAGCCGCTAAACCAGCCTGATCTCACGAGGAAACGTAAGTATTTTACATTTTGTCAGTTTAGTGGCTAATTCAGTCGTACGAAAATGTACGATTTTAAAAAGGAGGCGCTGCACCCACCCCTAACCCCAACCGTCATTGGTTGATGGGCAAATCGTACTAATTTATATGAATTAGATCGTACAAATTCATACGAATTAGCCACTAAATCAAAAAGTTACGAATTGCCGTGAGATTGCGTTGGCTAAATGCCACTTCTGCCAAAAATGAGATAATGACATTGAGTGAATGCTTTAGACACGTAGTATACCAACAAATAGATTTGCTTTTAATTATCCAAATCCCAGCGTCAGCGCATTCAGAAATAACAGTTTGTTGGTAAAAGCTGCTAAACGCCACTTGCCTTTGACAGCAAAAGACGCTATATCCCGAGAACCAACCAGAAGGCGCAAATCGAATCATATGTTTTCAATGTTGCAGCGCGCCGATACGCCGGCTTTTATGAGGAGAAATTCCGCTTCCAATTTCGATTTTAAAAGATGAAGTTTGATGAACTGCATGAGCCTGTCCGACTGTCAGTGAATGGCAAATGAAAACGTCCCTTATCTCAAAACTCTATGCATTATGAGAAAAAGAAAACACACTGTACAGTCGGAAGTGTAGCATTTATTTATAATGTTTTTTTGTGTAGCGATGCTACTTTGAATGAGTCAGATTTACTATACATTAAACGGCAACTCCGTTTTACGAAAGACAGAGTTAAGATGCAGTTCTTTTATCCCACATGTATGCTATGAGGATAAACAAGAGACCAAGACCTTAAGTATGGTGGGAATGAATGAATGACAACTTCTAAAATTGTCTGAGAGGCATCTCCTTTTTGCCCAGTAGGCCTACCTTGTGCTTTATTTGCTAATTTACAGTTTTTCTCTGTGGCTTTGGTGCATTTCTCACAACACTATATACATTTGCACAACAGTTAATGCATTTCTCAAAACAATTAGTCATTTGTGCACACCATAGCAGTTTCTCATTCCTTCCAACAAATCACAAATGCTTTTGGACATGCATCAATTGCTTTCATACAACTCCCTGCTGTTTTATAATATTATCATTTGATTATGTCATGTCAGTCAAAATTAACTAAACTTGTGAATGCTGAATAGTCATTCCATATAAAACTAATAGTCCTCATTTCATTACTTGAGTCATTACATATTACAAATGTTGAAATAGTTGTCAAAATCTGTCAAGCAAATTTATTTAAAACATGTTAAATCATTTTTTTCTGAAAATGTCTCCTAAATTGAACAATGTCAATGTATGTTGTTGGTTCAGTTCCAATATGTACTGCAATATTGTTTACAGTTGTGCACAGCTCTACCCAAAGGAAGTTTATGTTTGTTGTAAATAAGGGTGTATTTATTCTTTTGCACAATGCTGTGAATAAATTAGAATTGCAAAGAGCATAGAGGTGCAAGAGGTGTCTTGTACTCAGATACCTCACTAAATGCAGTGATGTCTAACTTTACTGTAGTTTTCAAATGGCTGTGCCAATAGTATATAATGCTGCCTTGAGCATTTTCAGGAAGCGTCACCAAAATCTGACTTTTTTGCATTGGAAAAAATGTACAGAGTAAAGTGTCCTAATGAAAACATGACAAAGCCATTTGACTATCTTGTTCATAAACAATGGTGCCAGGACTTTTCATTTTGATGACACTGACACTTTCATTGACATGAATACTTGCTTTTGAGGAATGAGCTATCCATTTTGAGCAAGTGACACGCTTTTGCAGGTTATCAACAAGGTTTTGCAGTTTGCACTAATTTGAGAAATGCATGAACTGTTGTGCAAATGTAAACAGTGTTGTGAGAAATGCACCAAAGCGGCTGAGAAAAACTGTAAGCTATTTTTTAAAAGATAAATATAATGTATAAAACTATTAACAAACATTATTCATGTTACTTCATATAACCTATACGTCTGTTAAGATTTTTATATTAATGGACAATGCACAGATATTGATGTTTCACAATGTTTTAGCACTACATTATTTGAATCTACCAAGCTCAGTTTACAATGTTTACACTCCTCTACTTACAATAAATCTAAATCCCAAATATCAGAAATGACAAGATTTAATTAATGTCAGTTTTAATGTTGTTGATTAATGCACTTACTTGACAGATTTCATTCATTCATTTTTCTTCTGCTTTGTCCCTGGTTTATCAGGGGTTACCACAGCGGAATGAACCGCCACTACCTGACAGATTTTATTTTTTTAATTTTAGGGTTTTATGTTTGGTAAAATAATTTCTAATTGCTTCCTTAGTGATTTTCAACTAGTTACACTGTCTTGTCTCAATAGGTGGATTTAGAGGTTTTTGCAAAAAAAAGCAGATGTGGATTTAGCTGAAGAAACTTGGTTTTTAACAAGAAAATCTCCCTTGTTAAAAACCAAAGAAATGTCTAAAGTGACATTTTTGAAAAAAAAAAAAAAAAGGTATTTTATTTACTAGCTAATAACCTTATTAATTCATATAAAATGAAACTTCTGAATCGAATCAGAGGAGCCTGATAGAAAATGCTCATTTACAAAAAAAGAGGTCTGATGGATTTAGAGGGTTTTGCATCTGAACTCTTCAGTTAAACAGTTGAGTTTTACCATTTTTGCATTCATTCAGTCAATTAATTGACTTCTTTGCTGTCTTATTTCTCTATTTTTTATTGGAAAATATGCTAATTTACAACTCCACCAGAGTTAAACAGTTGAGTTTTACCATTTTTACATTCATTCAACCAATCTGAGTCTGCAGGAGGCTCTTTTAGCTTAGCTTAGCATAGATCATTGAAACAGATTAGACCATTAGCATCTCACTCAAAAATGTATATAATAAAAAATTGAATACAGAATTAATTGACTTCTTTGCGGTCTTATTTCTATATTAGTTTTTTATTGGAAAATAGGCTAATTTACAACTCCACCAGAGTTAAACAGTTGAGTTTTACCATTTTTGCATTCACCCAATCTGAGTCTCTTTTAGCTTAGCTTAGCATCGATCATTGAAACAGATTAGACTATTAGCATCTCACTCAAAAATGTATATAATATATAACTGAATACAGAATGAATGTCCTCATTATTATTTAAAGATCCACCTCACAAAAGATAGAAGAGAGACATTATTTACGAAGCTTGGTGGTTTTTCTGATGCTAAGTCATCTATTAGCTTCAATGTTATCCATTGTAATGAGGAAATGCTATTGTTTAGGAAGTTACCGTTATACTAAATAACCCGATTTGCTATAATGTGAACCCACATAGAGTACTTGAAAAGAAAGGGGACATTATGTTGACAAACTGCCAGTTGTCATGTTGCTAAGCTGCAGTTACATAACAACCCTGTGCCCAAATGTGACTAGGTTCAATTTGGACCAGTCCCGCTTAGAATTATGATGGCGGCCGAAAACAACCACACTGTGCTCTGTCTTTAACGATCAGTGCATTTTATTTTCCATCACAGTACAAAAATAAATCAAAATAAGCAGAAAACAAACGCAAAAAAGGTCACAGCAACAGATTCTCGTCTTGTTTTCTTTTTTAAAACAACAAAATGGTAACAGAAACCCCGAGTCAAACTCTAGCCTGATACTATAGAGTCCTACTCTCTAATAAGAACGGCCATGCTCTGATCCTAGAAAATCAACACACACACACACAGACACACACACACACACACATCAGATTCTTCAATACAAATGCACTCGCGCACACTCACACGCTCTCATGCAATCCTTTTATAACACTGTTTTCAAAGAATTACACAACAGATACAGAGAGAGTTTGACAGGAGTTTTAATCTTTTGCTTCTTCTTTGTTTCAAAGGACTACTCTGTGATGCAAGTGAAAAAAATGGCACATTGTTGTGGGCTGGGGGCAAATAATAGCAGGCAAGCGGCGAAGGAGGGCTTCACCTACTTTGCCCCCACAACCTCGAACCCCTGCGGTCTCCTCAGACTCACAGAAAAAAGTGCAAGTCTCGTTTTCTGTAAAATAATTGGCTTCCTTCAGTCCCGTAAAGCAATGCAGCAGGGCGAGCAGGTCAGTCAAAATCCATCCATCCCACTTTCACGTCATGAGAAGAACAGGCATGAGTTAACAAAGACATGTTTGCTTATATGACTGTCACATTCTTTTTTTTTTTTTACCTTTTCTTTTTTGACTATAAAGAAAGAAATACATAACTACCGAAAGAAAGCATGCACAGTTTAGCACTGTTGAGATGTTTTAAAGCGGGCAAATTGATCATACAAAACACGCAGTTTGATTGATATCATCGATGTGGCTGCGGGTTTTAGTTCGGTTCTTGATTGAAAGAGGATTGAAAATGCTGTTTGTTATCCTCCAGAAATAGACCACATCTCATTCAGTTTAATGCTGGCGTGTGTTTTGATGGGATAATAATCGCTCGTGATTGTTTTTGCAGTGCTGATATGTCGAACATCCCAACAGTACTTCACAGAGAAACCGGTTCCAGCTATTCATCATCTTTAACTGAAACCGATCGTCTGTCACTATGATGAATTACCTTGGCGTTTCTCAGATTTAATAATGGTTTGAAACTAAGCTCTTATAGATGTTATCGCCTTGAATTATTCATTCGAATGCTAATTCGCATTCACCGTAATCTTCATTCCCACCTAAAGGTAGCCATCAACCTTTTTTATAATACAACACGTCACTAAAATCTCTAAATGCAAGAGAGAAATGTGTGAAAATAATTCATAAATAACAATAAATTACAATTCCAATAGATACTTATTGTTAATGACAATCCTACCATTCCAAAGTTTGCCGGCCTTTGGTATTTGTGTGTTTTTTTTAGACCTACATGATTTTCATCAAAGGTATGGCACTGTTTTTGATACATTTACAGGCTTTTCTGTACAGAGAACCTTCCTGAAGCGTGTCTGAGTAGAAAACAAAATGACAAAACAATGGCTCATTGAAGCAGGCATAGCTAGATCAACTATTTTAACTCGTTTCTTCTTTTTTTTTTTGTATTTCATTCTCTAAACACATATGCAGTAGGCTTAAAAACTCAAAGTAGCTTACTCCAGTTGTGTGTGTGCATTCAGACGAACACAGTTGCTTTAAAAAAAATGACGTAAACCACCACGGGAGAGATCTGTTTAGCTTTGCATCATGGATGAAAATAAAGTAGGTCTTTCTTACAAATGTGCTGACAACCTCTTCACCATCTACAGTCTATAAACAGCCACTGTGCAATGCAAGTCCTTTCCCTTTATTCGAAGTTTGTGGCTTGAGGACAAAAACACACACAACCTGATGCTCAAACGCCCTGTTCCCTTTTTTTGCGATTGAAAATTTTGCAACAGAAAATGTGTGTATCATTCAGCGAGGTGTCCGGTTTAGTGGACACGGGAGCCAGAGTGTCTGTTGATTTTGGATCAACCTCCGTTTCTATTGACAGTGGTGGCAAAGATTGGTGCAAAGTGTCCAGAAATCAGCTAGACAACAGCTGGAAATCTGTCCACATTCATTATTGTTGTTCTTTTTGTCTCGTTTGAAGTCTTTTCTGTCAGTGCTTTTAAATATCCACTGCTTTGAAGCATTTGGTCAACTCATGTCTGACATTTTATAGTATTCACGTACAATATGTACCAGTTGCCAATTAATTAAAGTGAATTATCCACTTTATACCATTAGAATTAATCATTTTACCCAATTATAAACCATTGTGGTCACCAAAAATGTCGAATTTGTCATTAAATACTTACCTTTGTCCTTTCAGGATGATGTTGTTTTCATTCATATCACTAAATAAATGATTAAATCCCACTAATGGTTTCATGAAGACCTTTCAAAAGCTAATTTATTACTATCTATAAAACGATGGTTCATTAAGCACTGTTCATCACAACGTTTTGGCAGGGGTCTCCCTGGAGGGCTACAGTCCTAAAGAGTTTAGCTCCATCCTCAATTAGGCCTTCTGTAATCTAAAGCAAATCAGTGTGCTCAGACTTATTAGAATCTTTCAGGTAAGAGGGTTGAATTCAAATTCTGCAGGACGTTAAGGTGATGATACACAAAGCAACTTTTAGAGCAATGTTACTTTCCCATTGAGGATGCGCAACATAACTGTATCTGGATCTATTGGATCAGTTATTGGTAATTTTTTGCTGTCCTCCAATCAGTATGCTAGCAGAGATCCACACGACCAGCTTGGAGCTGTCAGAAAAACTCAAACAAGATGGTGGTTGTTCAGTGGGCATAGACTGAGGAAATGGAGCGTGACCTCCTATCTTATTATTCCGGTAGGTTGTCATGTGTCAACACAAAACAGGGTTTTTAATGTAATTTAATGCTTACAATGTCAAACAGTGAATTGGCTTCCTTGTTTACTTTTGTGAAGGTCTAAGTTTTGGTGTTTTGTAATGTACTTCCTTGTCATGCGTTCCTTATTTGCTTGTTAAGTGTGACGTCACGCGAAGCGACTTCCGGGTCCAAGTGCTATGTCAAACTGTATGGGGAGACTCAATGGTAATAATAAACATTTAAAAAGCGATGTAATACTTTCGAAAATCTCGTTCGCAATATATATATATATTCATGCCTAATATCAGATGGCCAGAAAGTGATTAATTTTTTATAAAATGTAAAAATTTTGGTATTTGTGATGCGGCAAGTCCAGAGACTGATGTGTACACCATGATTTCATATAAAATTCACTTTAATGTTTGATAGGACTAAAAAGTGGCCATAAATGAATATTTTCTTAATTCAAACGAGTAGCGGCTTGGACCCGGAAACAGTATTCCACACGTCACCAATACGTCATGACTTAACAAGCGGATATTAGCTTCATTATTATTATGTTAAGCTATATTCTGCTTCGCTTTTGCTATGATAATTGACATGCAGTCATTGACATGCTGTTCAGGAATGTTAAACTTTATGATTGGGGCCCAATTTTGGTGCACTAAATAGTTGCCCTGTGTCTCACCTGGTTGCCATTTGATGGCAACATTGCTCTGAAAGTTAGCCTGTGTATCAGCACCTTTAGTCTTTAAGAAGCAGGATTCTGCCCTGTTCCAATGCTGTGAAA
Source organism: Danio kyathit (assembly GCA_903798195.1). Classification (NCBI taxonomy): domain Eukaryota; kingdom Metazoa; phylum Chordata; class Actinopteri; order Cypriniformes; family Danionidae; genus Danio; species Danio kyathit. The sequence continues at coordinate 31,915,838 of LR812530.1, read as the reverse complement.
CCCTTCTTTTGTACAAATCAAATCCAACTGGGTCCAAATTAATCCAGTTGATTCTCAGAATGTAATGGAGTAACTTCTTTCATGTTCCACAGAAGGTCTTACAAGTTTGGATTGACATGACGGTGAGTAAATTTAACAGAATTCAAAATTTTTGCGTGAACTTTCCCTAAAAAATGCCAGATCAGAGTGTCACCAAAAACATTTCCAAAGCCCCCTCACCGGTCCAGGCCAATAAGCAGACGACTCCGTTCCTCCTCTTTCTGGCTCTCGTTTTTAAGGTCCGCAAAGACCTGGGTGAAATAGTGAGGATCCGAGTTGATCTGCAGCATCTTGGCGCTCATCAAGTTGATGATGGACAGACAGCGGTCCCAGAATGTCTCCTTGGAGGTCTCCACAAGGAATGGCTTGAGAGGGTACGAGATCTCATTGCCCATGTATGAGTAAGACAGGTAGAGACAGGTCAGCAGGACGGCCTGCAGCTCGTGCTCTGTGGCCACCTCAGAGGAGACCACGTCTCGGCAGAGCATGTAGACGAAAACCACATTTGCAGGGGTGATGAATCCCTGGTCCTGCCAGCCCTGCAGGAGCAGAGAACGGTCTACGCTGCGGAGCCACAACACGGGGTCTGTAGGGGAAAGATGCTTGAGCCGATAGCACCTCCGGCAGAGGAACTCCCCAAGACAACGCAGAAGCTCGCTGGTGGAGGCCTGGACGATCACCCTCTTGGGTGTACCAGGAACAGCGTTGGAGTTAGAAAGAGGTGCTTTCTTGACCGAGGAAGCTGTGTTGTTGGAGTTTTTGGAGCCTTGGTTTGACGGACTCGTCTGGTCCTGCGTAAAGGAGGCGAGATTTGCACATGACTGAGACTTCTTGAGGTTCTCATTGTTGAGGTGAGAAACATTGTTCTGGTAGGTGGTGTTAGGCTGCACCTTCTTAGACCCCTTTTTCTTGGCTGAAACAGCTACTATTCGCTTCCATGGCAGTACGTTGATGAGTGGGTGCCGTTTTATGTTCTTGTCTTTGGCGTTCTTGCTGTTCTGAACCGCCGTGTAGTGGCCCACGGTGGCCGGGCCATCCTCGAACAGTGCGGCCTTCCGGTAGCTGGGTGAAAGTGATAGCACGGTTCCCATGATGCCGTGAGTGGGATATCAGGAACTCAAGGTTAGGGGTCAGCTAAAGAAGGCGCCAAACTGGAGCCCACTGCTTCCTGGGACTAGTTCAATCTGTTAGACATCCAAATTTAGGTTGGTGTTCTATTTAAGGAAGAATGATGTTGGAATGGATGAGAGCTCTGTTACTGCAAAGCCTGTAAGATAAAAAAAATGTTATGAACACACATAACTTGGTAATTTTATTTTGGTATGTATTTTGATGTAATCCATTTAATACAGCCATGATGTCATTGTGTGATTTATTATTAATTAGCACTGCAGGATGTTGTTTGTTTGCAATATAATTGTACAAAATAAAGACTCTGATTAAAATATGTAGAGCAAATTTGTATTAAGTGTCTTTATTAGCGTGTAATAATATTTACAGTACTCATTACCATGCACTACTTGTGTAGAGACGTGGTACATTTTTAAGATGGCATTTGTTTACATCCTGTATGTAAATTTAATAACACTTTTACTTCATTCCAACACCTTAACCAACCACTATACCATGCAACCTACCCCTAGCTTTAAACCTATCCCACCTCAATAGCAACAAATGCATTTTGCAAAACAACATGAATACAATAAGCACATTAAGTACAGTTATACAATTTTACAATACATATTTTTGTATTGTTAAATTCTAATATTGTTGTGCCATTTTTTGTTTAATAATTCCTTTTTTAATTATTATTATTGTTGTTATTATGCAAAATCATGTTCAAAGAAGGCGTTTTTCTAATCATGTTGAATACTGTCTTGCGATTAGGCCACTTAATATTGTTTAATCAAAATAATTCAAATAATAATGCTTCCCAAAGTGAGCAGACAATGGATTTTCGCAAGTGTCAAAATATTTATCTTAGTTTAAAAATGCCCAGATATTATTTAATGTACTGGATTATATTCTGCTCATGTGAAAAAAACAAAACAAAATGATGGATGATTTTATTTGAACAAGTGCCTTACTGTTTTCTCTTTGTGGAAAACAGGCCTCGTAAAGGTATCGCGTGGTGTAAAAGACATGTAGCCTATTTTTTTATCCTTGTTGACCTCTTAAAATCCTCTCAAAATCATAGTTTTCTAAAGAGTTATCAAAATAAACCATGTATCTGTCTCGTAGTTCTACCTCACTCATAATATCAGAACCCATTTTAAATAGAACAAAAATATATTTCAGACAGCAACGTCAACCCAGCCAACGAGCATAAATACAGACATCGCCATGATTGCAGACTCCACTGTTTACTGCTCTCCTGTAAATTCCACTGATTCCACTGTATCGCCGTTCGTAAATCTGTGTTTAATGGGACATTTAATACCTCAGTGACATCCAGTGCGTGTTTGTAGAGGATTTAACAAACCACAAAAAGACGAAAACCCTTGCTTTCGCCTCAGTATTATATTTGTGCGTTGCTAAAACATATCGGCCACTGTCCAAGGTTCTGAAAATGTGCAATCCTCTCTGACATGTTTACACGAGGACGAGAGACACTGACATTGATTTTCCTAAGCAAAACAACACCATTTAAAATCAAGAAAGAAATGAAAATAGCAAAACAAATGTCGATCAAAACTATTACCGGTTTATTTCCAAAATGTTTTAATTCCTTTCAAATATGGCCCACAATCAACCGAATGAAAACAGAAATGCAGCTGACTTACAGGAAATCTGCTCTCCTCCACGATGCTTTAGCAAAACAAGAGCCGCAGTAATGGCTGTCTGGGTTTATCCTTGATAACACTGCGCATCAAGAAGATGCAAAATCATCCACACAAGGGAAAGATTTAATATCAAGACGGTGAGAAAGCCTAAATTCCAATAAAACAGCAGGCTTTTAATCAAATCAAATAAAAAAAGCAATGTCCACGTCTCGTCGGAGGTCTCTGTAGGCGCTCCAGTGGTCTAGGGATGCTGGATGTCTCCTTCGGTTGGTGATGCTGAGAGCAGTGAAGCTGTGCTATTGGTCCACACCAGCAGATACGGGATTTAGGTTTGATGCTGTGCTGTCAGAGCCGCGCGCACTGCGTACTTCTGCCAGAAAACCTTTGCTAGAGCGCCTCCCTGCGGACTCACCTGGAGGTTTTATTTTTTTTTACTTCCCCTCCGTGTACTCCACAGTTCAATCAAAGCAAACTCTCACACTCAGAGGTCGTTTGGGTTTGTTAATGCTTTAAAAGGGCTATTTAAACACTCTAAAAATCTGAGTTGTTTTAAACTAAAATTGGGTCAAATATACACTCACCGGCTGCTTTATTAGGCACACCTGCTCAACTGCTCGTTAACGCAAATTTCTAATCAGCCAATCATATGGCAGCAACTCAATGCATTTAGGCATGAAGACGTGGTCAAGACGATCTGCTGCAGTTTAAATCGAGCATCAGAATGGGGAAGAAATAAGGTGATTTAACTGACTTTGAACGTGGCATGGGTGTTGGTGCCAGACGGGGTGGTCTGAGTTTTTCAGAAACTGCTGATCCACTGGGATTTTCACGCACAACCATAGGGTTTACAGAGAATGGTCCGCACAAAGAGAAAATATCCAGTGAGCATTTCTGTGGCCGCAAATGCCTTGTTGATGCCAGAGGTCAGAGGAGAATGGCCAGACTGGTTCGAGCTGATAGAAAGGCAACAGTAACCTCAAGGCGGATGGGCTACAGCAGCAGAAAACCACACCAGGTGCCACTTCTGTCAGCTAGAAACAGAAAACAGGCTAAAATTCGCTCAGGCTCACCAAAATTGGACAATAGAAGTTTGGAATAATGTTGCCTGGTCTAATGAGTCTTGATTTCTGCTGCGACATTCGGATGGTAGGGTCAGAATTTGGTGTCAACAACACTAAAGCATGGATCCATCCTGCCTTGTATCACTGGTTCAGGCTGTGTGTGGTGGTGTAATGGTGTGGGGGATATTTTCCTGGCACACGTTGGGCCCATTAGAACCAATTGCGCATTGTTTCACTGCCACAGCCTACCTGAGTATTGTTGTTGACCATGTCCATCCCATTATGACCACACTTTACATCCAGCAGAATAGCGTGCCATGTCATAAAGTGTGAATCATCTCAGACTGGTTTCTTGAACATGACAACGAGGTCACTGTACTCAAATGGCCTCCACACTCATCAGAACTCAATCCAATAGAGCACCTTTGGGATGTGGTGGAATGGGAAATTTGCATCATGGATGTGTAGCCAACAAATCTGCAACAACTATAACAAGGATTAAGGCAGTTCTGAAGGCAAAAAGGGGTCCACCCTGGTACTAGTGAGGTGTACCTAATAAAGAGTGTATATTACTAGCATTTTTAAAAATGCATAGTTAACAACAACAACAAAAGAAAATGTCCTTACTGTTCACTCACTGCTTTCCAGCATTCTTTAATATATCTTCTTATGTGCACAACAGAAAAGGCAAACAGGTTTGAAGCAAGTGGAGGGTAAGTAAATGATGACAGAATGACAGTGATGACAGTTTTTCTTGCTCCATGTTCCACGCTGATCCAATCCGGTGCTAATCCTGCTTCTAAATAACAAGTGTGAAATGTTGTATAATAAATCCAGCCTGAAAAGCCATATACGTAGTGCTCAGACTAAATAAACAATGCATTTTATACATTTATGTTTATTCAAATCTATACTTCTCCACATTCATTTTTTATTTATTGGAAAATCTAAATAATTTACTCTGCATATTAAATTAGATACGGGTTTCAAGCAGAAAGCAATGCCACTGACAAAGTCTATTTATAGCAGGATTTACAGATGTTTCAGCTTGGAGATATGTCACCACCTAGTGACTATAAAAAGATGTAAACATACAAAAATATAATTATTAAATATGAGATACTAATTCATTTTATATTTTATTAATTGTATTATTTATATATACTTTTAAATAAAATAAAAAATAATTAATTAATAAAATTTCAAATAATCAAAAATGTATTAAGATAAACACAAGTATAGCAGAAACAAACAAATGAATAAAAATTGGATTAACATAATGTTTAAGTAAAAAAAACTGAATGCAAAAATTTAAGATTCAAATAAATAAACAAATAAATGCATACAAATGAGTATATATTGACTAGCCTATATTCAATTTGATAAACATAAAACCTACATTTAATAAATAAAAAAAAGAACAAAGCTTATTTAAAATACATAAATAAGGAGTATAAAAGCATTCATTATGTAATAGGCATTACTCATTCGTAATAGGCTATATTTTTTTCACAGTGGCTATAAATGTCATATTGGCTTTATACAATAAACTGTACAGACGCTTTTTTTAACACTTATTTTATGATGGGGGTCCCACAGAACTGTGGTGATTATACTTGGACCGTCTTTTAAAATGATGTATGATATTTACCCGGCAAAGAAGTTTCTGAGAAAAAGAATAACCGTGAATTGTAATGTTTGCCAATTCTGCAATAGTGATATTGAAACTGTTGAACATCTATTTCTTCATTGTACTGTAGTTTGGCATTTCAGCATTCAATGTTTCTGTGTATTTGTTAAGACATTGTGAAATTTGGAGTACATTTGAGCAAAAAAAAGATAACTGCAAGAGCTAATAACTCAGGGGGGCTAATAATTCTGACTTCAACTATATATAGATATATAGATATATATAGCCTTCTTGTTTCTTGTAATTCAGGTCAAAGAATTATTAAATGTTTATATTAAGCATAACAGAAACAAATTTGATAATCCTAACTTACCTAAAAGAGAAAAAGTTTAGTCACATTAACATCTGACTTTTTTTTAAATGGTTATGTGCCTTTTTATACAGTGTATGTAAATGTCTGGTTTCAACTGTGTATATACATGTGTGTGTGTGTGTGTGTGTGTGTGTGTGTGTGTATACAGTTGAAGTCAGAATTATTAGCCCCCCTGAATTATTAGCCCCCCTGAATTATTAGCCCCCCTGTTTATTTTTTTCCCCCAATTTCTGTTTAACGAAGAGAAGATTTTTTCACCACATTTCTAAACACAATAGTTTTAATAACTTATTTCTAATAACTGATTTATTTTATCTTTGCCATGATGGCAGTAAACAATATTTTGTTAGATATCTTTCAAGACTCTTCTATACAGCTTAAAGTGACATTTAAAGGCTTAACTAGGTTAATTAGGTTAACTAGGCAGGTTAGGGGAATTAGGCAAGTTATTTTATAATGATGGTTTGTTCTGTAGACTATTGGAAAAATATATAGCTTAAAGGGGCTAAAAATTTTGTCCTTAAAAATGCTTTTAAAAAATGTAAAACTGCTTTTATTCTAGCTGAAATAAAACAAATAAGACTTTCTCCAAAAGACAAAATATTATCAGACATACTGTGAAAATTTCCTTGCTCTGTTAAACATCATTTTGGAAATATTTAAAAAAGAAAATAAAATTCAAAGGGGGGCTAATAATTCTGACTTCAACTGTATGTATGTATGTATGTATGAATGCATGTATGTTCTGCATTACTGGCTAAGTTTTGTATGACTGTTACATTTGTCATTGTTTAATCCTGTACGCTAGTCAGTTACATGCTTCAATTTAAAAAAAAAGTTTCTGTTTGATGTCTGCATGGTATTTTGATTATTTTTGTTAAGTTATTGAACTTTTTATTTTTATTTTATAGCTTTATATTTGATTAATTGTATATCTGAAATTTCTCAGTCAGTTTGTGAAAGATTACATTGCAACTGAGTTTGGCCTAATTTTTTTGAAAGGCAAATAATCATAATAAATTCTAACACAGCCAAGTATGTTGAACACATTATGTAATACTGTTTAGAATTTTAAAATAAATTATAATGTAATATGTGAAATACTATATAAATACTGCAGTGGCGCAGTGGGTAGCGCTGTCGCCTCACAGCAAGAAGGTCGCTGGTTCGAGCCTCGGCTGGGTCAATTGGCTTTTCTGTGTGGAGTTTGCATGTTCTCCTCGTGTTTGTGTGGTTTTTCTCCGGATGCTCCAGTTTTCACCACAGTACAAAGACATGTGGTACAGGTAAGCTGGGTAAGCTAAATTGTCCGTAGTACAGGCCTGTGTGTGAATGAGAGTGTACGGGTTGCAGCTGGAAGGGCATTCGCTGTGTAGGCCTATGCTGGATAAGATAGTGGTTCGTTCCGCTGTGGCGACCCCTGATTAATAAAGGGACAAGCCGAAAAGAACATGAATGAATGAATGAATGAATGAATGAATGATTGAATGGGACGTCTAAATCTAAAATTTTGAAAAGCCTTCTTTTCTTTACCCCATCTTGCACAAGAAAAGACTACAACCCCCACCACTCCACGGCACTCACGCGCGTACGTATTAGCGCATTTCCGGTTGTGTTCGCAAGTGCTTGTGGGCAGAGAGATTTTTGAATAGGGAAGATGGCAGCCGCGGCAGTGGTGGAGTTTCAGAGAGCTCAGTCTCTCATCAGCACAGACAGGAACGCTTCCATTGACATTTTTCATTCGATAGGTAAAGCTGCCTTTAAATCTTTTTCTAAAACTTTGCTTTTCGCTCTGCATGACTACTTTAATGCTTCAATTTGTGTAGTGCTGAGGAGCCATGAGCCGGTGCTGCGGTGCTGACTCACTGTACTGTGTGTGTCCGCGTCTCAAAACATTCCAAGCACCCTTTCTAGTGAGCATATTTAGTGTTTATGGCCAGATTTGAGCTTTTTAATCGGGCATTGAAGTAAAACAGTTATTTACGGTTAATTTGTGATCTCGAATGCGTGTGTCGAACGTTTGAACGCGCCGCCGATATCCTAAAAAGCTGCCTATATAGCAAGCTCGTTATGTTTTGACACATAGCCAGTGTGTATGGACAGTTAGCCAGCAATATTAGCCACCCTTTCAGGCCAAGGCGCATTTTAACACATGTAGCTGAGATTTTTTAAAAAGTTTGTATTTGTTAAATAATTTAACTAGCTATATAAGATTGATTTGGCATATTTTGACAATCTTAACTTGATTGACGTGTTTCGTTACTGTAAAGCAGGCTGTGACATTCCTGTTTTTTTCTGTCGTGACATTGGCAGAGATTTGTTTCTTTTTGTTGAAATAATGCTTTAAAATATATGATCTTGTTTCTTAGGTCTGCAGTTTTAATTATTTGGTTTGAGTAAATTGTTTTGGTCAAACTCAACGTTATTTTCTATTTGACTTTATTAGCTTTTGGGTTTGTTTTGTTGTGAACTTCGTTCTTTAACTTTTATAATATATTCTTTATTTTTATTATTCTTGATTTTTATTATTCTTTATTCTATTTTAACAATGGAAAAAGTGGCTTTTAAGTTGGTTAGCTAAAATAGGTAGACATAAGGACTTATTACCCTGTATTCTTAAAGGGGTAGTTTGTTTTTTAAAGAATTTACTCAAATCACAGATTTATACACGGACATGATTTTAAGAAAACCATGAAATAAGCCGGGCTGATTTCCATAAAAAGTGCAGTTATCAGAATATTACAGAGTTTGTGCGAGTTTGCATTTTATCCAACACAATGGTCCACACTGTGGTCCAACACAGACAACAAATGGTCAATTAATTACATGAGTTTGAGGGCGGGACCATCTTTTGGGGAAACCTGTTGTCATGAGATATGTCAAGTACTTGTGCAGAAGCCTTGTTAAAATATAACTTAAGTTAATATGTTAATTTCTTTCTGTTTTACTGTTTTTCTGTTATGTGCTTGGGTATTAAAAGAAAAAGTCATTAATAAAGCTTACATTTTATTTTGGAAGATCTTTTTAAAAAAAATTTATTACTGAAACACTGATAGCAAAACACATAAAAACTAAATGTGTTTATAAACAATGTATAAAAAAAACTCACATAGGATTTAAAAAAAATTTTTTTTTTAGGAAGAGTGCTAATAAAATGTGAACATGCTAGTTTAAAATCCACTGAAGAAGATGCTTAATTTTTAATTGAATCTTATGTATAAATTGTGTTTTAAATATTTTTTTTGTCCAGACAGTCATACGCAAGAAATTAATATCTTAAATTGCTTAATTTATTTTTATTTTTTTTACTTCAGTTCCTAAACAGCTGGCTCATAGTTGTGAACTAGATTTTTATTTGCAGGTACTCAAGCTACTGTTTCCGGCTGTATTTGTCACACGGAGTTGTGAATTCAGTAAATTGTGAACTGAAAACTCGCTCTGACTGGTTTAGTTCATTCAGTGAGTTGCTGACTCAAGAACAATTTTACATTTAATTAGGATAACTGAAAATTAGGGCTGGGCAATTAATCGAAATCGACATTAAGAACCAATAATCGATCTAATCTTTTCAGGTCAATTTTTTCAATTACTTTCCCTACTTCCCTACGGCATGTGGAGTCACTTGACCCCGCTCTGTTAAGGCTACTTTATACTTCTGTGTCGAACGCACGGGTATGGTCCGGCTCAGCCTTCATGCTCTTACTCATGTACCTCTCAAAAAATGTAACTACACGTTGCATGTTTGCACTTCATTGATGATGACTGGAAGCTGCGCCAGAGACGACATATTTTACATTACAATAAAATTATTATTTACATTCAAATATTTGTTTACAGAAGATTCAGTAAATGCAATGTTTAAAATATTATTTACAGGGTATACAAGAGTTATTTTATTTAGATGACATACTGCTTATTTTCTACTTTTAATATGAAATATTTAACATTGGAAAAAATTAATTTTGTTTCCAAAAGTGCAAGTTATTTATTTTCACTTTTTATAAGAAAAAGGTGACTGTTGGTTCTAGGCAATGTGTGTTTTAATTTCAGTTGCTCAGCGTTGATGTTCAATAAATAATCATAGATAGTAGAGAGTGTGTGTTTCCATCAATTATTTTAAAATCAAGTAATGCACCCTTCATTCAAAAATCTCTCACTTGTAATATGTGAGCATATTTACTGTACAAAACTTGTTTAATAAATAAAACAATCGTTCATTATCGAAATCAAGTTAAAATGTTCAATTAATCGAGATTTTGATTTTAGGCCAAATCGCCCAGCCCAACTGAAAATAAACCGCTCATTCACAAACTGAACACTGTTGGCAGTTTTTCATGTTTGAAATAACAATACATTTCTATTAAATGTAGTTTAGTTAAAAAATGCTCAGATATTGTACAGATACTTAAGGTGCAGTCAAATACTGTTCACCTCTAGACATTATTTGCATTCATTTACAAGATTTCCATATAAACAAGACTTTTGATGAGTTTTATTGAAATCATGTACACTCGCATAAGAATAACACTTTCATGAAACAAATTTATGAACAAACAACCGTAATTACAGCAAAACATGCTTGATGTTACTTAGATGTTCAATGGGGCCCTTTGTTATTCGTGGCGTGTAAATAAAAGTTTGTGATTTTTTTTTATTTTTATAAAATAACTAAAAATAACTTTTTGCTGCATTCTTTTTCTTCTTTAAGATGTTTTTCATATCTTGTTCCCCATTTCAAAAGCAATGCAATGCATTAAACATTTTTTAACAAATATAAAGTTATATGTTTTAACTTTTAAAGAGATTTAGCTTGTCTTAAATTAGCTTTCTTTTTTCTCATTAATTTATTTAGCTAAATATTTATTTTTTTTGGAATTCTACTGTTGAATTATTCCCTAATTTTATACTCTACTAGTCAAACATTGGGAAACATTATTTGAAAGTTTGACAGAACTGCAAGGTAATGTGGTAGGACAAAATCATTGATTGGTTAAAGAATAATATGAACCCTTATTAATTATTAATCACCATTAATAATGATAACAACAGCATATCAACATATTAATGGTTTCTGAAAGATCATGAGATACTGAAGACTGAGGAGCATGATGCTCATAATTTAGCTTTGAATAACAGGAATATATAAAAATGATTTATAATATATTCACATTATTTTAGTTTGAAATATTTCACAATAGGGTGGCATGGTGGCTCAGTGGTTAAAGATTATGTGCTATAGGTGAATTGAAGAAACTAAATTAGCCATAGTGTATGTGTGTGAATGAAAGAGTGTAATGTAAGGGTGTTTCCCAATACTGGGTTGCGGCTGGAAGTGCATCTGCTGCGTAAAACATATACTGGATAAGTTGGCCGTTTATTCCACTGTGACGACCTCTGATGAGTAAGGGACTAACCTGAAGGAAAATATGATGAATTAATTTGACAATATTCAACAAGTTCAAGTTTTTATTGTATTTCTGTTCAGCCTTGGTGAGTAGAAGGTGCTTCTTTATGTCAAAAGCAAAAAAGGAAATATTTCTCTCCAAACTTCTCTGTTTAGACATTTAATAATTTTCTGTAGACTAGTCGATGATCAGATACACACAGTTGTTTAGATATTACAAAAAACAGAAAATAAAAGTAAAAAAAAACAGCTCTGGAACAAGATTAGTATTGGCAAATACTCAGAATTCAGCTATTGGAGTGAATTAGTATTGAAAAATGCCATATTTTCATCTCTTCAAATGGGTGACATCTCTTTTAAAAGGCGTATTTTTTGTTTGTTAGTGAGGCGAGATGTCCAGGAAGATGATGAAGAGGCGGTGCGTGTCAAGGAGCAGAGTATCCTGGAGCTGGGCAGTCTCTTGGCCAAGACGGGACAAGCTGCAGGTGAGAATCGCTCTTCTGTGGGGAATTGTTCACTTTTTTTTGACACGTCATCATCATCATCATTTAACGTTTGTTTAGAGCTTGGAGGTCTGCTGAAGTTTGTGAGACCTTTCTTGATCTCCATAAGTAAGGCCAAGGCAGCACGGTTGGTTCGTTCACTGCTGGATCTATTTCTGGACATGGAGGCTGCCACAGGCCAGGAGGTCGAGCTGTGTCTGGAATGCATCGAATGGGCTAAAGGAGAGAAGAGAACCTTCCTCAGACAGGCCCTGGAGGTAAACATCATTGATTCAGCATTGGCTTAGAACTCTCAGGGCAATCATTTCCTAAAATGAGGAGTTTCAAATCTGATTGGATGCTTTAAAAGAGCCTTTATATGAAAACTGCACTGTTTTGCAATCTTATGTCTCAATGACTTGGTTATGTTTATTAATTATTTAGTTCAAGTTCAATCAGCGTGACAGTAGGGATGTAACGATTCACCTAGCTCATGATTTGATACGATTCACGATACTAATGTCATGATTTCACAATTTAGTCACGATTTTTTAACAAAATTATTTGAGAAAAATATAAGCTGAACAAGAGCCCATTTATTTTTCCTCAAATGCTGCACTTTTTTTTTTTTTGTTTTTTTACAAATTAAAATCTTTTCTGCAATAACACAATTGGAATTTTAAAACAAAATCTAAATAAAAAAGTGAATAATACAAACTAAAGAAGACTCATTAATGAAAAACAAACTAAAACTTTTACTGTGCAGCTACATTACAAATTTAAAAGAAATTCCAAATGAAAAATGAACAATACAAATTAAAGAAGGCTCTTTATACAAACAAACTACAACTTTGACTGTGCTGGGATTTGACATTTATTTTTCATTTTCAGAGTATCTGTTTTCTGGTATAAACTGAGATCTTTGCACATTTACAATGAAAAAACTCTTTCACTGGGGACTGATATGGCTGGTGTGGAGAAGTAAGCCTTTCCCAAACCAGAGAGCAGTGTGTACAGAGGTGGCCAATAGGCCACTGACATAAAATACTGATTACAATATATTATATAATAAGCAAATGATTAAAATTCTGAAACAAATTAAAATTGGTTCTGAAACAGCACAGTCTTTCAGTCTGAAAAACATCTTCACGCTTTCATAGGAAAACACACACATGTACTGTGTGATCTCTGTAATGTCAGCACTCGTCAGTGCAAGCGGAGCTGTCAATCCTCTGGTCAGTGTGGTTTGGCCTATAGATAGCTTTTTGCTTATAGACGTCTGTGACAGTAGTTTTTCACTGTGCTGCATCATATTCGTTGTTCTGTTATTGTTATTAAACATCTTTTTGCAGTATTTGCACACAGTTTGTGTTTGTCTAGCAGACCTTGTCTCTGTCATTTTAGTCTGCTGCTCCCCTTCTTGCTCGCAGCTGATGTGCAGGTAAAGTGAGTTTGCGCCTGTAACCAGCACGCCCTCTGTTCATAAACATGTATCGTGATTAATTCAAACCAGTTGAATGGTCTCACATTTGAATTGTTTTTCAAGCGACTCGCAGTGAATCGTTACATCCCTACATGACAGTCATCTTTGTTTTTTTGCTGTTGCCCACCCAGAAACTGCATTTGTAGTTTGGGAACTGCATTAGTTTTTTAAATCAACAATTACTGTTTCTGTATTACAAAAGTCAAACTATAAATTAAATGGTGCAAAAAAGAAATGGTGATGTCTACAGTAGTGACCAATGTAGAGTAACTTTAACTAGTGTTTATATATTGAGTCAATAGGCTTCAATGTGGTTAAAGGGTCACGAAACACCAAAACACATTTTTTGAGCTGTTGACAGTCATATATGTGTCCCACGCTGCTATAAACACTATTAGGACACATATATTTCTCTAAAAAGTGAAAATTGGTTGTTTTTTTGTTATTTTAAGCAAATTTGTTCTTCCGGTTTGAAACAAATTTTTGAAGCTGCATCATGGTGATTAGATACATGCGCGTAAATCCAGTGTGGAGAGTGGCTGTCTGTACCTGCGAGTACATCCTGACGTCTCTGAGTGTGCACATTAATTAATGAGAAAGACTTTGTTCAAACCAATCAGCGCGCTCTGTTGTATATGCGGTGCAACTTCATTAATATGCATGATAGCTTCGGAGACTGTTTTACCTGTTACAGTGTTCAGACGACAGAGAGACGCCACGCTGTGTTGCCAAAACAAGTGAAAGAACAAGAATTTGGAGACATGGGTCGTCAGTGTTGCGTTTATTAATGTGCTGCGTTTATTAATGTGCTGCAACGAAGGTTTTGTTTTCATTTCCCCGCTATAAGAGCGCTGCTGGACTCACATGTGGATTACAGTGCACGCGACACGCGACAGAAATGCGTTCATAAGGAACATTTTTTACCCGAGAGCTTTTCGCATCTGGAAATGATGAAATCCGGATTTGCCGCTCGTCTCCTTTTAAAAAAAGACACAGCTCCAGTTTGATTGTCCTGTCCCTACAGATTTGGTAAGTGTGTGTGAGAGCAGTGCCCATTGTTTGTTCATTCAGATGGCAAAGTTACTTCGTATCGTCAGCAGTGCTCTTTCAGTTTTTAAAGATATACCAAAGTCAAAATGATTTAGTTACTAAGTTTACAGTACTGAAAGTAGTACAGTGACTGAAAGATCCGCTGTAAATGCTGCTCTCCGAATGTAAACATGTAAACACAGCAATCAAACTATTCCGGTCGTACAGGATTTTCGCCGGATTTTCTGACAGGATAGTCTATATACACACAGCTTTCTGACGCTACCTACTGAGTGCATCTAAGTTACTGAGAAATGCGGAGGATTTTTTCCTCCCATTCAGCGTGCGGTATCAAACACACCATTAAAACTCCACTCTCCAGCAGTTCCTCGCTTTCAATATCTCGTTTGTCACGGGTGACACATGCAGGAATTGTTCCTGAATAAATAGTGAAAGTGCCAAACTGCAGTTAAAGTCGACCAATTAATAATTTGGCAAGTAATTCGATTACTGATGTCCATGTAAATGGTCACTGTCTTTCTCCCCTGCGTCTGCTTGCCCAACGGAAACTCCCATGCTTGCCCAATACTTCCCTCTTTCCCTCCCCCCGACACTCCCATCCTAACAGAGCTGGACATGCCCACTTTCCTGACTTTTTCAAACTAGAGGTGTGAAAACACCCTGCTGAGAGAGGGGGGTTTGTGGCCCTTTAAATAGGCTTGTGACCATGATGTTATGCAATATGACCATTGGGAGAAGATCATTGTGTGCATGTATCTTCTAATAAAACAAAAACAGTTTAAACTTGGCTTGACCTTCTTACACATATTTTTAACATGACTGTCAAGTTTTAAATGTCTAGAGTTATGCCAAGATACTTGAATTCATTCACTTCTTTAATAACTTATCCCAAATTTATCCCTTGCAGCCCTATTTCTTATGGAGAAGCACATTGAAACTGTTTTCTTGACATTTAATGTTTAAATGAGACCGCACAAGCCATCTTGAAATTCTTCAGGAGTCTTTTTAGGAATTCTTTAGTCATTTTGTTTTAATGTGTATTCATAATTGTAGTAGAATTGGGATCTCTATTTAAAATAAATGTGATTTTTTTATTTTTTTTTGCAAGTTAATTTATTACTCTCTGATTAAAACAATCTTATAAAAAGCTAGAACCCGCTCTGTGTGTTCTATTATTTTTTTGCCACAGCTTTGTATTCATAAAATGTGCGCAAAATTGCCCTGGTTTTGTTTTCTTTTCATAAAAAGTGTAACTAAATTAACAAGCAGTTAACAACATTGTTTATGATTAATACCTCTCTGTTTTTGGTCAGGCTCGGCTCATTTCACTCTATTTTGACACCAAGAGATATCAGGAAGCCCTTCAGCTAGGTAAGAATAATGTGGAAAAGAAATGCCTATACAGTGGGATCCTAAAGTTTGAGCCAAATACTGCTATTGGTTTCATAGTAATTGAGTTGTATTAATAAAAATATATGCATAATGAAATTCTAATTAGCCCTAATAGGCCTAATTAATTCTAATTAACCCCACTGTATATATTTTTATGCTAGAAGAAAGGCATTTTTAGGATTATAATGCTGTTTTTTTCTTCCCAGAGTCGCAGCTGCTGCAGGAGCTGAAGAAGATGGATGATAAAGCTCTGCTGGTAGAAGTCCAGCTGCTGGAGAGTAAAACCTACCATGCTCTCAGTAACCTTCCCAAAGCCAGGGCTGCCCTCACCTCAGCCAGGACCACCGCTAATGCCATTTACTGTCCCCCCAAGCTCCAGGCAGCTCTTGATATGCAGTCAGGCAAGTCTCACTTTTCTGTTTTGGTGACTACAAGTACTTTTCAGATTAGAATTCTACTTCTTAGGCCTGTTTACATCCAGTATTAATCTTTTGAAGCACAAACTATGCACAGCCCTTTCTAATACAACTGACCTAATATAATTCCCTATGTTATAAGCCATAGCTAAATGTTTCTATACTGAACCATTATAAGAAATGTATTTTATAATTTATTATTACAGGTAAATATTCTTTAATGTCTAAACATTTTGTCTAAACTTCAAACTATACATCATTCAGCAAGATCATTTTCAACTTAAAAAGTGAGTAGCTGTTAAGAAATATGTTGTGTTTGATTTCTCTAAAAATTGTTTATTTTTTCTTTTAAACTTCATAAACACACTCTGGTTTTGTGTTTGTACATGAATATGAAACGTATGGGTCAAAAAAAGAGTCACATATAAACATAGTTCTCTAATATTTGCACATAATTTGTTTTCAAAAAGGAATAAAGAAAATAAAATGAAATATTGAGTAATGAAGTACATTTCTTGCAAAGACATAAAGAAAAAACCCTTTACATTCATGTTGTGCATGAAAATTATAAAAATAATTTTTGTCAGTCTGATCAAATTTGCTAAAAGATGCGCTATGGTTTTATCCTTTAACTACAGGTATAATCCATGCAGCTGAGGAAAAAGATTGGAAAACTGCCTATTCTTACTTCTATGAGGCTTTTGAGGGCTACGACTCCATCGACAGCCCCAGGGCCGTCACTGCACTGAAATACATGCTGCTCTGCAAGATCATGCTCAGCTTGTAAGTGAGAGAAGCGTTTGCAGTTTATCCCTGTTTTTGTGTGTGGGAGGCCACCGGATAATACAACCGTCATTGTTTTAGTTCTACCAAGCCCTCTTATGCAAGGCATCTTACTAAGTACTACTTAGGTTCTCGTTTTTTTTTAGTACAATGCATCGCCTACACTTAATGATTTGTGATGCTAAAATGCTGGAAATCTAGCAGGTATTTAAAAAGCAAGAATTAAATACCACTTTTATCTTTTATTTTTGATTTCAACACTTAATTTTCAGCATCATTACTCTTCAGTGTCACATGATCCTTAAGAATTCATCCTAATATTCTGCTTTGATTTTGATTTAAAGTGATCAGTATTATCAGTCAAATTTCATATTATCAGTGTTGAAAACTGCACTACTATTTAATGTGTTTTGAAAGTTGTTATACATTTGATTGGTTGGCTACTTTATTTTATACCTCTAGTTATATTAGGCCACTTAATGCAAGTACAGGCAACTTCTCATACATCTAATTGACAAAAACAAAAGATAAAACAACAACACACACTGACAATACCCTCATACAAAAACATTTAACTAATTATGTTAATGTGATTTAATTACAACTGGTAAAAAACTACCTAAACTGGTTGGTTACACATTTTGGTACTCTAAACTATTGATTAGACGCCTGAACTTTGTGCAGAGGGTGATAACAATCAGTTATAATTTATATACTTATTCACTGTACTTGTGTATACTGTACTCTGTATTCCAAGAAGCAGGTTCAATAGTACGGCTCTACGATCAATTTACAATACCACTTCACAGTTAATGGATTTCCAGCTCTTCACAGATGCATTTCCAAACCAAGACAGTATAGATTTAATAAAACCTGAATAAAACAAGATCAACAGTGATTCCTTAAAAAAAAACTAATGTCTGTGTCTTTTTTGCATATGACTTCACAGTTTGCTTCCAAACTCTACTTTGAATAAATAATTGTTTCCTAGAATTTATAGGACTTCACTTAGTTCCCATGTATTAATAGGACACATTTTTGAGGATGAATTTAATGAATAGAAGTTCTAAAAAACATTTATTTGACATGGATTTTATTGACAACCTTTAGTAATGTTTAACTGTCGTTAAACCTTGCGAATTAAAATTTCAAAGTGTTCATTTCTTCCAGACCAGAAGAGGTACAGGGTTTGATCAGCGGCAAACTTGGTCTGCGATATGCAGGGAGACAGGTAAAGCTCATTAAAATCCCACTGCCTTTTCATTGATGAAATTGTTGCTTGCAAATAAATTATCTGTAGGCTCACTTTTCCATACACCTAGTGATTATGTTTGAGGATGTGCTGTTAACAACCTGTTACATATGATATATATGTATTTATTTTACATACAGTAAAGAAGAATGAAGAAAGGGAGGTGTGATAAGGCAGTGAAAGCCCAGACAACAGCTGAAATCTCTCAGTAGTTATTCAGCAGCCCTCTGCCCTTCCTCAGTGTGATTGTATATTCGCTGGTGATTCCAACATCTACATTACCAGGATTATGAAGATGAAACCAGGGTGGACATTTCAGTAAGACAATGATCCAAAACACAGCCAAGGAAACTCTCAAATGGCTTCAGAAAAAGTAAATCAAGCTGTAGAATGGTCTAGCCAATCGCCTGATGTGAATCCAATAGAAAATAAAAAATTAAGATCAGATTTGATAGACGGGACCCACAGAACATCAAGATTTTTTTTTAAAGAATTTAAAAGTTTCCTTGCCTGTGTTTCGGATCATTGTCTTGCTGAAATGTCCACCCTGATTTTATCTTTTTCATCCTGATAATGTAGATGTTGGACTGAAACAGCAAATATTCATTTGCAATGATGAAGGGCTTCCAGAGAGGGTTGCAAATCGCTTCTGAGAGATTTCTGTTGCTCTTTGCCTTTTTACACCTCCCTTCATGTGTTCAACACTTCCTGTGTCATTTCATTTTATTACACAACTTACTTTGTAAATTAATTAAGCTTGTTTTCTTTTCATACATGTATTTCTTTGGTTGTGATCAACATCTGGTAAAAATTTCAAGTCAACGGCACCTCTAGAAATATGTTTTCTGTGAAAAAAGTTGATGTGTTCAATACTTATTTCCCCCACTGTATGTATGTTTATATATAACTGAGAAAGTGCTCATTCATAGCTGTGCTCTTTTTTTTTTTTTTTTTTCCCCCTTCAGACTGATGCACTGAAATGTATAGCACAAGCCAGCAAGAACAGATCATTAGCAGATTTTGAAACGGTAAGATTGAGACTGTCTTGTAAACATTTTTGTTTGACACCTCAGATTTCATGCTCAGCTTTCTCCGTTCTCTTTCACCCATGAAGGCCCTGACAGAGTACACTAAAGAGCTGAGGGACGACCCCATCATTAACACACATTTGGCCAAGCTTTACGACAATTTGCTGGAACAGAACCTCATTCGAGTCATTGAGCCCTTTTCCAGAGTACAGGTAGTGTTTCTGCCTGTAGTATATCCTTTTTCTTTCTTTTTTTTGGTTGATAAATTTAATTTTAAAAGAACAAAGGCTAATAACCCATGTACCTTGTCTTTTTATTTTTCAAGATAACACATATAGCAGGTCTCATCAAGCTCTCAAAGGTACGGACTGTTCTCTTCACTGTTCATAATTCACTGCAATATCTGAAAAAAAAAGTATTTCTCAGTATTTTTTTAATGAGTTGGGTTTTATATTACGTTTTGTTTAGGCCTCTCTCAGATGAATAAAAATTATGCAAAAAACACCAGTAGGTGGTGGCTTCCTGTGTTACTTACTTCACTATATGCTATTAAAAAACAAAGGACATGGATATTTTTGGCTTTTATGACTTTAATTTTAGCATCATTCCAATTAAATTTTATAGGCTTCATCTTGCAGTGAATGGCTTTTGATTTTAAGATTTAAGCTGCTGTAACAAGAACAAATGTAGAGCAGGATTTGTTTTTCTTCATGAAGAATTAATTCAGGGTTTCCCAAACTTTTTAGCCCACGACCCCCAAAATTACAATGTCAGTGACTCGTGACCCCAATATCCTTTTGGGTGGTTATAAATGTATAAACCTTCCACACCGGCGCACATATACCAAGAGGCCCAAGTCTATTCATCATTTAATTTTGAAGAACGCCACAAGGAGACCATCCTCCATGTTGTGACCTGTATTTATTTTTAATGTACATGAGTGTCGTAAAGGTGTCAGAAAGTTTAACCTGGTGCCATAAAATCAATGTGCTGTGTCTTTAATATAATGTAATCACACCAGGGTTCCAAAAAAAATCTAAAGGCTGATGGCTTTTTATTTGCATGGTTTTTTTTATATATATAACTATTAACTACTATTTTTTAGTCTGTATGTTGTGGATAAAATATGGTAATTCTAATAGTTCAATAAAATGAGTTAGATTTTTTGAAATTACCAATCAACCCCCTGTCATTGTCCTGTAACCCCCTGGGGGGTCCGGACCCCCACTTTGGGAACCACTGAATTAATTGATTGGCTGTGTTATGCTATAGGTTATTTTCATGTGAGTGGCACTTGCAGATTGTCCTGCCCTCAAGCTTAAACACATCATCAGAAAAGAGAAGAGATAATGTTGAAAGGGAAGTTATTGTGACTAAATATTATGAATTTTAAAACTGCATTTAATTTACAGGCAATTATAATAAGGCGACTATTTTTTTGGCAACTTATTTAACCTATTTTTTTTTTTTGTTTTCATAATTTAACTAATGATGATTTCATGATGGTTAGAGATGGCTGTTTAGATGGTATTCTCACTTAACTAGGGAAAGGCTTGGTTCTAATTGTCCCACCATAAATTTACAACACGAAAAGCTATAAAACACTTCAATTATTATATTACAATGTATATATGATGACTAAAATAAATGCTGTTTATTTTTAAATTAAGTGTTATTTGCTGTGACCCACAGAATGACGTTGAGAGGAAACTGTCACAAATGATCCTGGACAAAAAGTTTCATGGTTAGTCACATTTATTATTA
Source organism: Danio kyathit (assembly GCA_903798195.1). Taxonomy (NCBI): domain Eukaryota; kingdom Metazoa; phylum Chordata; class Actinopteri; order Cypriniformes; family Danionidae; genus Danio; species Danio kyathit. Next base: position 31,894,898 of record LR812530.1, on the reverse strand, counting down.
TTCTTGTTGTTATTACTCTTGTGTTGTGTGTGTATATATATGTTTTTACATTTATATTATTAAATTTTACTTTTTTCTACATTTTATAATTGTTTTTAAGAACAATTTGTACACTACAAGACAAGCAATATACCAATTTTTTTTTTGTTTTACATTATTAGTAAATATATAGCTTAAGTCTAGCCCGTGTTATCATTGAGATTAGATTGGGGAAAAATGGGCAATGCAGTGTGTTTTTTTTTTATTATATGATTTATAGTCAAGTTTACATATAAAAAGTGTTCAACAGTGTGTGAAATGATTATATTTATTCATCTGTACAGGGGGATAAAAACAAAGCATTTTAATCTGAAAACTTGATTTGAGTCCAACAACATTTTCAAACAAGCTTCAGGGTATCCGCGGGGTCTTAAAAAATTCTTAATGTCTTAAATTTCAAAAACAAAATTTTATGCCTTAGTGTTAAATTAACTGAAATATTGTCTTGTAGGTTTAAAATAGTTTTAAACATGTCTTAATTTTCCTCTGTACAAGTAAAGCTACTCAACTGGGCCGACATCCATCCAATCACCAGCAATTCATCTTAATAAAACTTTTTTTTTTTTTTTTTTTTTTTATTTAAGTTTTTTTTTATTGCAAAGAGATCCAATTTACAATAGCTGTAAATTAAATTCCCTAATCAGGGAGAGAAAACTAAAAACAATTGCACAATTCCTTGTGATTCCTTGAGCAACACATCACTTTACGTGATACATTACATTATACTCAGTCAGTTTGGGCCAAAAGTCAACAAATGTGTATTTTTGATTATTTATGTTATTGTCTCTTTAATAACTTTTAACAATGTTAAACTTTTATATTTAAAGTTATATTTAAGTTCTTTGTGGCAACCAACCGGGCCATTAATAATAATCACTAGTGTTTAGTCCTGTATAAGTCTAAAATTTAATTCATAATGGTCTTAAAAGGGTCTTAAAAAGTCTTAAATTGGATTTAACCTGCAGAAACTCTGAATATAATACTTTTTTAATAAATTGTAAGTAAAACAGATTATTAGAGTTTGTTTAATAAGAAAATGTTTCAGTCTTCTACAAAATGTAATGTATAATTCAGTGTGTTATTTGTCTAATTACTAGCTAATTTAATTCTCGAACTCCACTAAATCACACTCTGTGCTAAGTAACAATTCTACTAGGCTATATTGGTTTGTATTTTCTGTATCACGATCTTCAGTATTTGTTGTCCCTCTCTCTGCACTCTGTATAGCTCAATAATCAAATTCACTCTTTCAGGCATCCTCGACCAAGGTGAAGGAGTGCTCATCATATTCGAGGAGCCCCCTGTGGACAAGACTTATGAGGCAGCTCTAGAAACCATACAGAACATGAGCAAAGTTGTGGATTCACTGTACAACAAGGCTAAGAAGTTAACATAGGTGAGCCATTGGAAATCACACATGCATTTCACGCTGGCTATGTGTTTCAAAGCTTTTAATGTTTGCTTTTTTGTTCCTCTCTTACAGAAGAAACGCCAGAAGTTGCTGCTGTGTAAAATGGTTGTATGTTTGCGAGTTTGCTTGCTTGTGAGTGTGTGTGTGTGTGTGCGTGTGTGGTTGTGAATGGCCGACATGTGGAACTTTTTCCTCACAGCAAAAAGGGACAACATTGAGCAAGATCTACTTGTTCCCCCAGTTGAGAGTTTTTAATGTTTCTTTTTTCTTTCAAAAAGGACAATTTCATCTTTCAGATATATTTTCGTTTGGTTTGTTCTTCTCTGTATCTCTCAGCGGCCAACACAGGCCATCAGGGAATGTTGTACAACTACAATAAAATCCGAAAAATGTCATGTAGAAATGTATAGCTCTTCTACATTTAAAAGTTTTTTAATTACAGCAACTTTGTGATACAGACTCTTGGGTTTCGGTTCTCTGCGGTTCATCGGTTGTTTGCAGTAATGCATATCTTTTGTTTTCTTCTGGGTTTTCTTATTCTATAGATGCACATTCTGTCAGATTGTTATAGGTGAGAGATTGAAAGGAACTATTCTAACGAGGAGGCTCTGTAATAAGCACAGTTGCCAATCATATTACCACGCAAGTTAGGAATTATTTTCTAATATTGTTTGATCATGAGTATTGTTTGCCGTTTACTTTTGCAGTAAACCGTCTTTACAGTTTTTGTATTTACAGTGTACTGTTTGCCAAGTCGGGTGGTTCTAATAAATGGCCCAATCCTATATAAAGGTTTGATTAAAAAAAAAAAAACCCTTTCCCAATAACACACATTTATGTCTGCACTGAAATTTATTCTGTTTGCTTTTTTTTTTCAGTATCTCAATGCAAACTCCAGCAATAGGCCATCACTTAAGTTAGTTATTTTAATTTCATGTTTGTACGTTTTAAGATAAAAAAAAAAAATCATAATAATTTCCTGTAAATGTATACATCCACACGTTTATATTTAGTTCTCATTAAATATTTAGTTCTCATGTTTTTCTGTTTAGTGTGCAATTATAAATATTCAACAACAGCAAGAAGAAAAGTGTGGGAGAATGGTGTTTTTAAATGGCTTTCTGAAGTCCAGTGTTGATTTGAGAGCTTCCTGCATGTGATTGTGTTTGATTTTGTAGTGGCGATTTAGCATTGATCCTTCAAGAATTTAGTGAGATGTTAAAAAATTTGGAAAGTAATGGTTTTTGTGCCTGACATTGAAAATTGGTGGTCCACAAATGTCCAAAAGCTCCAAAATGTAAGTATGAGGAAAAACTGCTTTGTTTTATTTTTGTATGCTTTGGCCTGTTCACTAATTAAAGTGTTTTGATTACATTTATTGGATTCGAGGGAAATGATCCTTAATCTATTGTTTGTGATTTATTATAAAACAGGGTGATTTAAAGTGGAAGCAAGTTTGTTCTATAATGGGATGAGAAGCATTTGGAGGTTTGCTTATCAAATACACTCGGAAGTGGAGTATGAAATTACATGAACATTATTAAGTACAAACAACCATGTAAAATATTAGATGCTTAAAAGACTTTAATCTTAAATATTTGCCCAAATACAACCTTATATCTGATCTTAAAGCCATTTCAAATGACTGAGACGATGAGTTTGTATTTACAGAAATTGTAGCTGTTGTATTTATCATGGCAGCAGAGGATGTAAATGGTTGGACAGTGATCATTTGTATCACCATAGATAAATAACCCTAATTGTAATAACGTAACCATCTGTATTGATAGATTTAAAGTACATTTTCCCTATTTACATGTTGGTTTCACTTAATACTATAATCCTAATATTTGAAGAGGGTGCATTTGCCCTCAACATTATATTCGATATTATTGACACGATGTTAATTAAACGGAATGTAACTAGTAGTTAACGTAACATTCAGTATAACCACTGTATATCACAACCCAACCTGTGTGAAGTAATAGTAAACTTTTATTTTGTAGAAAAGCGAACCATTTAGTAACTTTTACTTTTTGACGAACTTCCAATATTTATATTCCAATATTATTTTCGTCCATAAAAAATGTAATTCCATAACCGTTACACAGCTCACCAGAGCAGCATCGAGATTGACATAAAACGATCATAAACAACTTTTATTTTGACACTGAACGTCCAGCATTTGACTCGACGTTTTGCGGCCGCTTTCACACTTGGAGTTCAGATCAGTAGACAAACGCTGAATGAAACGAAACCATACACGTGTAATGTTGAATCAAGCATTCAGCTGTAATATTAAACATGACTGCACAACGACGAGGAGTCAGTAAAAACCCAGAAAGTAGCGCCATTGAAAAGAAAATCAAAAGGTAACGATTTTTCAGGTTTTGCAACTTTATGACTTGACGTTGACTTTTCATTTCTGTTTTGTTGCAATTCATTACGAAATTTGCTGCAAATATTTGTTTTAAAGGATAATGCTACAAACATAATGCAGAATACGTATATGTAATTCTCATTTTCCGTTCACTGTGCAATTTAAAAGCCGAATGGTTGAATGCATTGCGCATCTTTCAGTCCTTCCTTTGCACCTGTGTTTACTATCTAGTGTGTGTGTGTGTTCATTCATTCAGGGGAAATGCGCAGAGACAGGCCTCTTCTTGGAAAGGGAATGTGCCTTCACTGTTGCTGCTGATAGGAGCCACTGGACTAGTGAGCTGGATGTATTTCACATGGTCTGATGACTTGACGCACACATTGGTTTCCAGAGGTGAAGTCCTCACTCAGCCCAGAGTGTTCACAGTCGAGTGCTCTGAAGACTACAAGAGGTACAAGCACTTTCCAGGTGTGTAAGTGGTCCCTTTATGCATTGAGGTTCAGCCACTTAAGATGCAGATTACATTGCAAACTTTTCAGACCTTTCCTGCATGCAGTTTGAACATTTCACAATTATTGAAACTAATAGAAAGTGCATTTGCATGCTGCAATCTTTATTTCATATATTTAGATGCATTGTGTTTGCAACCAAACTTTTTTCAGTCTGATTTCTTTTGCTACCTTCCAAGTATTTATTTTTAACAATACAATTAAAATTCATTTACCTATATGGGTTGGTACTTGAAGCCTACTAAAATGCAGTTTAAGCGTAATCCTCAACTTTCGTTTTTGTTTTATTTTGAATACTGTTGAAGTACTGTTATTTGATAAAAAAAAAATCAATCACGATTACTTGCATTTTGCTTATTGAATTGAGATATATATCAGATTTTGGTCCATATTGACATGATAGCATGACGCTGTTGCTGCAGATTTGTTGCCTGATGTGAATCTCCCATTCTACCACATCCCAAAGGTGCTCTATTGAATTGAGGTCTGGTGTCTGTGGAGGCCATTTGAGTACAGTGAATTCATTGTCATGTTCAAGAATGTCGCAGCAGAAATCAAGACGCATCAGACCAGGCAACATTTTTCAATTTTCTATTGTCCAATTTTGGTGAGCCTGTGTGAATTGTAGCCTCAGTTTCTTGTTCTTAGCTGACAAGAGTAGCACCCGGTGTGGTCTTCTGCTGCTGTAGCCCGTCCGCCTCAAGGTTGGACGTGTTGTGCATTCAGAAATGCTCTTCTGCATACCTCGGTTGTAACGAGTGGTTACTTGAGTTACTGTTGCTTTTCTATCAGCCAGAACCAGTCTGGCCGTTCTCCTCTGGAATCAACAAGGCATTTGCGCCCACAGAACTGCCGCTCACTGGATATTTTCTTTTTTTCAGACCATTCTCTGTAAACCCTAGAGATGGTTGTGCGTGAAAATCCCAGTAGATCAACAGTATCTGAAATACTTAGACCAGCCTGTCTTCCTCATTCTGATGCTCAATTTTAACTGCAGCAGGTCGTCTTGACCATGTCTACATGCCTAAATGCGTTGCGTTGCTGTCTTGTGACTGGCTAATTAGAAATTTGCGTTAATGAGCAGTTGGACAGATGTACCTAATAAAGTGGCCCGTGAATTTATATATATATATATATATATATATATATATATATATATATATATATATATATATATATATATATATATATATATATATATATATATATAATTTTACATTTATGAATCTCAACAACAGAAATTTAATGACACCTTAAAGGCTGAAAAGTCATTAATATTTTAGTTTCCTCTTGATCTCTATACTTTTCAACTCTGAAATGTGCTTTAAATTGTTAAATGACTTTGTTGTCGTTTCAGTTATTAATATTACAGTTACTTTGCTATTTTGCTGTATTGTTTGACATATTTTACAGTATATGATGACAAATAAATCAAGCAGGGATATTTTTATTCTTAAGCACACTTGAAGTTTTTTTCTAGTCTGTGACCTTACAATACATTCGTTTATTTAGGAAGATTCTGGTTAATATAAGGTACAGGGTTCATACGGTCATGGAAAACCTGGAAAAGTCATGGAATTTTGACATGGCATTTTCCAGGTCTGGAAAAGTTTTGGAAAAGTCATGGAAAACAGATATCTGTATTCTTGAATATAGGTTATTTACTTATTTTCTGTCCTTGGCCAGTCACATACTCTCACATTATTAGTGCGGTGTAAGCATCTAAATTTATCTAAATCTATTTTACATATAAATATAAATTGAAACTAAATAGATTGTTGCGTGTTTTACGATATGCTGTTATAAATTTGAACATGCATTGTTTTGCTTTTACCACGCATATGTAGACATTGCATGAAACATTAGGTCATGAAAATTTACTTGAAAATCTTGGAAAAATCATGGAGAAGTGTATGAACCCTGAAGGTATCGTCATAGGTTAGGATTAGATTTAGAGGTCGGTTTAGGGTTTGTAAAAAAAAAAAAAAACTTTTTCTGTGACGTACATGCAGATATATCTTTAATGAAAAAAATACAAAACGTTTTTTTTTTTTTTTTTTTATAACCAAAAATATTACCTATCTGAACACTGCATATCGGATTTAAAATAAAACATTACTTGTCCTCTTTTGGCTTCTGTGGCTCATCACATTGCTGATGACTTCAGTTTTTGGCTTGTGGGTCTGAAAAAACAACAACAATCTATTGGTTTGTAATTTGGATATTTGTTGCAAACATTTTGTATACCATGGCAACCTCTAAACTAGGACTACCACATGCTATATGCATTTGCGGAACAGTCATGCAATTGAAACTGTTGCCTTATGTATCCCAGTATTTAAATGTTGTCTGTATCATGTTTTTCTTCCCTTAAATTGTGAAACCACAGTAAAAAATAAAGTGTGGTTTTGGTTTCTAAAAATTTATTTTTGCAGTCGTCATTTTCTAGCTAGCTAGAGCATAAATAATGACCAACAAACCATACCATAGAAAGGTTACTACTGATGGTGACTGCATGGAGGGTGCAAAGGAGCCAGTGTGGAATAAAAGTGAACAGCCACAAAGATAAAATGAAAGTCTTGCTTAAAGCTGCTGACACACATACATCAAAAACATACAAGTTTAAATTACAAAAAAACACAATGCTGTGAAAACTTAGCTATATTTAGTTTATTATTTAGTAGACCGCATTAGGCTTGTGACTGTAAAACATTTTCTGGTTTCAATTAATTGTTGAAGCTTTTATCATGGTATGCTGTATTATCACAATATTGACCTGAGCTGCATGAAAGTAACAAAATCTACTCTGTGCATTGCTTTATTATACATGTTCAGATTAAACTATAATGTTTCAACCTAAATAAATTGCAAAACGATTCTAAAATACAATAAGTAACAGTTTAAGGTCTCAGTAAATTTTAGTTAATGGATTCAAATCATCAGTGAGAGTCAGATTTCTTCTAGTTGCTATGGTAATAACAAATTTTTATAAATTTTTAACTGTTTAATCAGATTATGACTGACTTTAATGCATTATTAGGCAATCATTAAAAAAAATCAACACCTAAGATTAATAAAAGCTTTTGTAGTTTTTTTTATCATGAGTTTAGTTCAATTAACTAATGTTAACTATTCCATATGTTTCTATAAATGGTCACTGAATTTTTATAGCAATATTTTAGCATTTAGTATAGGCCAAATTATTGTGAAATAATTTTTGATTATTGAACTTTTGACTAAGTCTCCAAGCATTTGGTGCTATTGTGGACACTACTGCAAATAATATACTGTATATATAAAATATAGAATGGCCAGAATGGTTTGAAAGATGGTTGGAAAAATGTTGCCTGGTCTGATGAGTCTTGATTTTTGCTGTGACATTCGGATGGTAGGGTCAGAATTTGGCATCAACAACATGAAAGCATGCATCCATCCTGCCTTGTATCAACGGTTCAGGCTGGTGGTGGTGTAATGGTGTGGGGGATGTTTTCTTGGCACACTTTTGGCCAATTAGTACCAAATGAGCATCGTCTCAGCGCCACAGGCTACCTGAGTATTGTTGCTGACCATGTCCATCCATTTATGACCACAGTGTACCCATCTTCTGATAGCTACTTCCAGCAGAATAACCCGCCATGTCATAAAGCGCGACTCATCTCAGACTGGTTTCTTGAACATGACAATTAGTTCACTGTGCTCAAATGGCCTCCACAGTCACCAGATTTCAATCCAATAGAGCACCATTGGGATGTGGTGAAATGAGAGATTCGCATTATGGATGTGCAGCCGACAAATCTGCAGCAACTGCGTGATGCTATCTGAGGAATATTTCCAGTACCTTGTTGAATCTATGCCACGAAGGATTAAGGCAGTTCTGAAGGCAAACCCAGTAATAGTAAGGTATACCTAATAAAATGGCCGATTGGTGTATATGTGTATATATAATAGTATTGTGTAATTGCACACTATCAATATTGTCTGTTCATTATCACGGTATATTGAAATATGGAATCTATAGGCAGATATTTAGTTTCCTACTATGACAATACCAATGCAACCTTGAAAGGGGTCTGTGGCGAAATTTATAGTTTGCTGGGAATCGGGTTAGTGGCTAGTTCTTATAACTAAGTTCCCATAACTATCTGGTGCAAAAGCCCCTATAGTTTAATTTGATGTACAGTAGTCAACATTTTGAGGTGGATCAAAAACGTTTTTCAAAATTATCCTACGATAAGAATGGGTATTGTTCAATAGTTGTAGGACATCTTGGGTGAAAGGTGATGATCCACTTTAAATGTTAATTAGCTGTTATCTCCAGTGTAGTCTAAATATGGCAGTTAAAAATGTTTTTTTTTAATACAAAGAGATTTTTTTTGATAATGTAATGCAGTCAAACATTTATTCCAACTGATGTAAGTCAGTATTTGCATACTACTTACAGCACTACATTGATCTCTCTCTCACATGTTCCACAACAATTGCACCTGCCGTCCTGAAACAGAACAAGAACGAACATTACTTTGAAATGGTGTGCATTGCTGTATTGGATAAAACATTTTCCCAAACAACTTCCAGAAGTAGAAAGCTCAGCTTGAACAAAGTCAGCACCTGTGCATTCCATCGGCCTAAATCATGAAGTTAGATATTTGGTGGGAGGCCAGATCTCTGATTGACAGCTTAAAGCCTCCCACACAGGACTCATTACCGTACCTCACAACAGCTTCAAAAAGCTGCAGGCAGTACGAACAAAGCAAGTGCTGGGATTAACAAGCACTCCCTTGGCTGTAGTTCATCCCACTCTCTTTACGACGGGTGTAAATAAGCTCTGGGAAAGGGAATGGAGTGGAATGGCCCCAAAACTGAGATGGTCAATCTTATGGATTCCTCCAGGATTTCCGACTAGGTTTTATCAAGTGGCATGGGAATCTATGACTGGACGTATAGACTGGTTGTTAATTGAACACCCCGCTGTGAATATATCCTGACTGGAAACACCTCCTCTTTTACGGGATGCTGGATCAAACTCGGGAGTCATTATGCAGTACATTTTATAGGGCAATCTGCCTTTCTGAATGTGCAATTGAATATGCAGTTTGAAGACGGTATAGAGCCAGTTTCTTTAATCACCGTCATAATTAATGAATCGATATGAAAGGGTAATGTATTCTGTCCTCAGGTTGCACTCCAGCAAAATGCGGCAGAGCCATTTCAGACAGTGTTGTGACTTTGGAGGAGGCGCAGAAACTTAAAAGGTACATACACACTGATAGACATACAGTGCATCCGGAAAGTATTCATAGCTTTTCACTTTTTCCACATTTGTTTGTTACAGCCTTATTCCAAAATGGATTAAATTAATTTATTTTCTCTAAATTCTACACACAATACTCCATAAAGACAAGGTGAAAAAAAGATTTTGTGAAATTGTTGCAAGTTTATTAAAAATAAAAAACCTAAAAATCACATGTACATAAGTATTCACCGCCTTTGTCGTGAAGCTCTAAATTGACCTCAGGTACATTCTGTTTCCGCTGATCATTCTAAAGATGTTTTAGCAGCTTAATTGGAGTTCATCTGTGGTAAATTCAGTTGATTGGACATGATCTGAAAAGGCATACACCTGTCTATATGACGGTGCATGTCAAAGCACAAAATAATCGTGAAGACAAAGGAACTGTCTGTAGACCTTCGAGACAGGATTGTCTCGAGGCACGAGGCTGGGGAAGGCTACAGAAAACAATTCTGCTGCTCTGAAAGTTCCAATGAGCACAGTGACCTCCATCCGTAAATGGAAGATGTTTGGAACCACCAGGACTCTTCCTAGAGCTGGCCTGCCATCTAAGCTAAGTGATCGGGGGAGAAGGGCCTTAGTAGGGAGGTGATCAATAACCCGATGGTCACGCTGTCTGAGCTCCAGCGTTCTTCTGTGGAGAGAGGAGAACCTTACACAAGGACAGCCATCTGTGCAGCAATCCACCAATCAGGCCTGTATGGTAGAGTGGCCAGAGGGAAGTCTTTCCCTGCCTGGAATTTGCCAAAAGGCATCTGAAGGACTCTCAGACCATAATAAACAAAATTCTCAGGTCTGATGAGACTAAAATTGAACTCTTTGGAGTTAATGCTAGGCATTACGTTTGGAGAAAACCAGGCACTGCTCATTACCAGGCTAATACCATCCCTACAGTAAAGCATGGTGGTGGCAGCCAGGGGCAGACTGGCCATAGGGAGCACCAGGAAATTTCAGTCAATCTGGCCTGCCGTGCATCTCACCCCCCCTGCTCTTCACTTTCTATATCGCATCGGATGTGGCTTGCCACCAGGCCACTGTTCATCTGATGTGGCCTGACTGACAGTTACTTTTGCCCGGTTGAAAATGCTTTTCCAGTCCGCCCCTGGTGGCAGCATCATGCTGTGGGGATGTTTTTCAGCAGCAGGAACTTCTGTACATATGATTTTTCAGGTTTTTTATTTTTATTAAATTTGCAACAATTTGAGAAACTCTTTTTTTTACATTGTCATTATGGGGTATTGTGTGTAGAATGTTGAGGAAGTAAATAAATTTAATCCATTTTGGAATAAGACTAACATATAAAATAAATGTGGAAAAAGTAAAGCGCTATGAATACTTTCCGGATACACTGTATTTATACTCTACCCTATCATTCACTAGTTTCAAGTAAGTAAGATTTTTCTAAATATTTATTTTGAAAGTTATTCATTACTCTGACCAAATTTGATAATAATTAAGTGAAAACATTGTGAATTTATAACCCTCGACCACAAAACCATAAGTTATTAGTGTTATAAATTTGAGATCAAATCAAATCACATCAGCAGCTGCTGGCTCCAGACAGTGCAAAATACAACGACATACTCCAGAACAAAACCATATACTATTAACAATAAGACAATAAATATGTAAAGAAAAACACATTATACACATGTAGACACAGATAAGTACACAATCAAAAAGGCGTCACATAGTTTGACTGTTGGTGGATATTTATTGTAGGCAATATTGTTTTTTAAGTAAGGATTCGGTTAAAATGCATACTACATCTTGCTGGTATACATCATCTGAATAAATACACTTTAAATTGATGTATGGTTTGTTAGGATTGGCCAAATATTTGGCTGAGATATAACTATTTAAAAATCTGGTATCTGAGGCTTTAAAAAAATCACAATATTGTAAAAATGACCTTTTTAAAGTTGTAAAATGTTCTTAGCAATGCATATTACTAATAAAAAGCTGGATACATTTACAGTATACAGTACATGATCTTATCTTTATTATTCTAATTATTTTTGGCATAAAATATAAAAATATATCATCCTGTCCCATACAGTATATTTATACCTATTGCTACTTTTCCTATGCAACATAAGACTGGTTTTGTGGTCCAGGGTCACATGTTATAATAACAGAGATACAGAATAATGTTTGTTGAAAGAATAATAAAAATAATGTTTGTCGATCTATCGATCTATCTATCGTATCATGAAACAAATATGATGACTGTATGAATATAGGATACAAATTATATATATATATATATATATATATATATATATATATACATATATATATATATATATATACATATATATATATATATATATATATATATATATATATACATATATATATATACATATATATACGTGTATATATATACGTGTATATATATATATATATATATATATATATATATATATATATATATATATATATATACATATATATATATATATATATATATATATATATATATATATATATATATACGTGTATATATATATATATATATACATATATATACACACACATTTAAACATCTATGTATGCAAATAGTTATTTTGGATGTGATAAATTGCTAACAATATTTCCCCTTCACTAATCTTTTTTTTTTTTTTTTTAAATATATATATACAGGTTGGCTCAGCGAGGTTTATCACTTGGTGGATCAGATGGTGGTGTGAGTAGATCATCTCCAGTTCATATTCTTGCGTCTGCTTTTGAAATGGATCACATTTTGTCCATTATTGAAACAGCGGTTTATGAGCACTAGAGGGCAGTACACACTATGGTTTAGTCATTTGCTGGAATACAAATGCTACTACTTTACCATTCTGTGTCTAGATGGCACCGTATTATTTAGTGTTATTGAGTTTGTACAGAAACTCTCTCATTAAGTCTCTCATTAAGAGTAAGTCTGAGAAAATGTATCTTTTATGTTTTAAAAGCAACTGTTGTGCATTTGATGGGAACAGCATGTGTCATTGTCAGTGGTGGTTGAAATTGCATTTTGCATTATTATCAGATTAAGCTCAGCTTACCAGTTCATCATTTTGTGGTTGAATGCTAAAATACTGGAAATGTTGAGAGCAGAAAAGGACCTGTGGAGCTTAGTTCTGGACTAAAATATCTTCATTTGTATTCCAAAGACTAATGACTGTCTCAGGGGTTTGGAATGAAATATGATTAATTGATACCATTATTTTCACTTTTGGATGAAATAACCCTTCAAACCTGCAGCTAAAATTGGTCACTTACAAAATACACATAGTGATATATTCTATTTTCACATTAGGTCATTTGTATTTTTATTTGTAGTGAGTGTTTTTGTGTACTATTGCCCAGTGGAAATATTGAAAGACAGCCCTCCCTTCTCCTGCACCCATAAAACCATTAAAAGTGCTTTTATTTACACTTTTTATATGTTTGATTATATTTAAAATCAATGCTTTTGTGATCTACTTTGTGATGACAACAAAACAGAATGTTTTTTGGTGAGAGTAGGTGTATTTGAACTTGGGTCAATTGCATCAACATATTCAATAATCTTACTCAGACAGAGAGGGGTTGTTTGTCAATTTACTGTTTAACTCTCTGCGGTCTGAAGTGATTTTGGGGTCCTTTTAATGCTTTGGAATATCCTGACATTTGTGCTTATTTCTTTAACTTTTTATTATTGGATAAACCTAAGATATTTGTGTTTTTCAATAATATGTATGTATTAGGGCTGCACGATATTTAAAAAATCTGATATTATGATATTTTATTTTTCTGCAATTTAAATATTGTGATTTGATTACAGTTTCACAAGAGGCTTTGAATAGCTCTATTTGACGGTTTTCTGGGCAGTCTAACTGTACTCGGGTAACAAAATTGAATAATCACAATGCAAAAAATGCTTTTTTTGTACTTTGTCTCTGTTCTAGTCAAAAATATCGAAACATTCTTAGATCAAGTAAAATTTTAGTTTTGTTTTCAACTTCTGAAGAAATAAGGCTTTATAGGCAAAGATTTTCTCAAAACATGCAAATTTATCTACCAGTGGATTAAAATAATCTTGTTTTTGCCTTGAAATGTAAATATTTGGACATTTTGCATAAATCGTAAAAATTCTGTATAAATACAGTAAATAAATACAATTCTGTAGCTCCTGTTCAACTATAATCCAGACTCTCAACATTGCATATCTTGCAGTGTGACTTGCTGATGCACACGTTGCGATATCAATGCTGAAACGATATATTGTGCAGCCCTAGTATGTATGGTATATGGTTGCATTGTGTAGGAAAAAAACATTATGCATGGTTTAAGTTTTACGTGGAAAAAGTCCCTGACACAAGGCCATAAACATAAAACACATACTAAATAGTTCTACATACGATCATTGATAAACCTGTCTTGCAAGCTAAAGAATCTTCTTTCAAACTTTCACTCTTTCAGAAGTAACAATAGAATGCTTTACATTTTGTAAACCAGTTTTAGCATGTAGTACAGTGTGAACGGCCATGAATATTAAGTAGATTCAGACCATGGGAGACAAAAGAACCCCCCCAATCAATGCTAATGTTAAACCGGTGGGTGGAGTCAGTCCAAATATCAAGTTTTATTGTCAGAAATGTTCATAATCAATAACATCTTTCTGACCCCAAACTTTTATGTATTACTTTTCAAAATGTCCACCTAATTGTCAAGCTGTTGCATTGACATGTTTGAAGTTCCCATAGAAAACTGCATAGTTAAAGCATGTTTTCCTTTTGTTGACTTTTTCACCCCTCTTACATAAGAATCCTGGATTACTTTTATGATGTTCTCTTCTTCACCGCATTACACAGAGAATTTCTAACGTTAAACCTGTGTAGTGTTACATAAGGCAAATTTAAGGTAGTAACCGAATCTGAGATCTTACAAGGCAAAAAAAAAGGCCTTTTACAGAGTGTGTCCAGAGGGTATAACAGAGGATCCTGCGGAGTTTTTAAGAGCAGATCTGCCCCATCATGATGATTTATGAAGTGTGTGGAGACGGAAAGCAGGGAATACCAGGACTGAGAGGAGTCCATCTGTTGACCTTATGATGGAGCACGAATTGCAGCAATCTCAGCGGGTCCAGTTTTCGAGTAGTTGCAAGCCATATTAAGTCGTTGTTTTTGGGATTCATTCCGACCAGAGACACTAGAGGAAAGCTTAGAGATTTTTTTTCTCAGATATTGGCTATTTCCTCTTTGAAAGTGTTTCCACAGATTTTTATTTCATTATTATTATTTAATTTTTTCCCCACAGGCCTCCATCTTGGACCTTCACTCTGGGGCGCTGTCTATGGGGAAGCAGTTTGTGAATATCTATAGGTGAGAACAGTGTGTGTCTTCACAAAGCGACGTCGTTTCCAATTGAACTCCAGCGACAGCTTGATCTTTCCGAATCACAACTCTATCAGGCTTCTGGTGGTGCGTTTCATGTGCACATCAAAGTTATACCTCTGGGCCTGAGGAGCAGAGTCTAAATCAATGGTGGCATGGATGGAATGACTTTCCAGCTTCCATTGCAAAAGATCATGTCTTCATCTTTTACACCTGGAGCTTTTAGACACTGGTGCCCACACACAGGCTGGGACTGTGCTGGCAGTTAATGTATACAGCTGGCACTTGTTTGTATATCCGGGAGTGCTTGTGTATGGATGTGATGGTGGTCTTTTGGTATTTAAATAGCTGCTAGATTTTAAATGTTTAAAGTGGTTGGTTTGATGTCGTTTATTTTTATGTTTTTGAAATGAATGTTTTTTTCTCTCTTCAGATATTTTAAGAATGAGATAAAGGAGGTTTTTACCAAAGAAGATTTTGAGCTGTACAGGTGAGTATTGTGGAAATGTTGGAAAATATTCATAAGCAATTATCAGATCTTGTAGTCCAAGATAATGGTTTTACCTCCATATCTTTTTTTTTTATTTCATTCTATTTTTTTTATTTTACTAATATTTATATTCAATTTAATTTGTTTATTTGTATAGCGCTTTTCACAATATAGATTGTGTTAAAGCAGCTTAACATAGTTCTAGTAAAGTCCAGATTTCAGAGTTGAAGTTCAGTTCAGTGTAATTTAAATTTCACTGCTGAAAGTTCAAACACTGTTGAGCAAGTCCCCCGAAGAGCAGCTCCACAAGTCCTGATCCAAGCAAGTCAATGGTGACAGTGGCGAGGAAAAAAAACTTAACCAATAAAGGAAGCGAAGGAAAAAAAACCTCGAGAGAAACCAGGCTCTGTTGGGCACGATCATTATTCTTCTGGCTACACTTCCTGTGTGGAGCTGCAGTCTAGGCGCTGGAGAAGCTGGACGTTCATCGTGGAGAAGCTGTGGGTGTGAGTAGGGCATCGGCGGGAGGTCAGGCTGGCCTACAGAATCAATGCGGGAACTCGTTTGTCACGGTGGTCGTTCAGGAATCAGCCTCATGCACTCCATTCCTCCATGACGAACACAGCATCAGCTCGGGATACGGCCAGGATTATGGATACCTTGGGATCTTCTTTTCACAGGTCTTGGATTGCATTAATGGCGCTGCATAGTTTCTAGGGACCTTGGAATGAGTATCCCCAAGTGGAAATATAGAATAAAGAAAATAATTAGCATAGCTGCTGTTCATAGTGTATTCATAGTGTATATCTGGGTTGATCAATAATTTCTCAGGTATTAGATTGATTTTTTTTTACTTTTTTAAATGTATTTTAATTTGGTTATTTTATTTAATTTTATTGATTTTTATATTCATTTATTTTGTTTTTTATTCTATTTTTTATTTTTTAATAATAATTTCCAGTTATTGGAATGAGTAAATGGAAAATGTTTTTGTATTATTAGAGTATATTTTTTTTATACCCTGTTATTCTTTTATTTTAATCTATTTTTTTTATTTTCGTTTTAATATTTATATCTGGTTTGATCATTCATTTCTCAGGTGTTGGAATGAGTAAATGCAAAATGTTATTTTACTTCATATTTTAATTTTATTCTTTTATTTTAATGTATTTTATTTTATATCCATTTATTTATTTCATTTTTTTTTTTTTTTTCTGTTTGATCGTTAATTTCTCACTTATTGGAATAAGTAAATGCAAAAGGTTTTTTATACTTCATATTTTTTGTTTTGTATTAGTGTTTTTTTATATCCATTTATTCATTTATTTTATTCTATTTCTTTTCTTTTTTTCTATCATTCATTAATCATTCTTTCTCATGTATTTGAATGTTTAAATGCAAAATGTTTGTTTTACTTCATATTTGAATTTTATTGTTTTAATTTTTATATCCGTTTATTTATTTTATTCTATTTTGGTTGTATTTGTTAATGTTTATATCTGTTTGATCATTAATTTCTCAGTTATTGGAATGAGTAAATGCAAACTGTTTTTTTTACTTCATATTTTAATATTATTGATTTATTTTTGTATAGTGTATTTTTAATTGTTTTATTTTATTCAATTTTATTTTTCTATCCGTTCATTTATTATTTTTTTATTTTATTCATTTTTTTTGTTTTATTTTTAAAAATTTATATCTGGTTTGATCATTTATTTCTCTGGTATTGGAATGAATAAATGAAAAATGTTTTTGTTTTTTTTGTACTTCATTTTTTTTTTTTATTGTTTGTTTTTTTTGTGTATTTTTTTATCCATTTTATTTATTTATTTATTTTAAGGAGAATTTTATTTTAACTTTTGTTTAGGTACTTTTAATTTGTAATTCCCTTTAGCTGTGCCATATCCAGACAAACCTCTTAAGTCATTGTGTTTATTTATAAGTAGTGCAAGTTTTACACCATTAGTGTCACATTTTTATGTCACAGCATATCAAGTTAAAATAATTATGTTTTTTAAAACAAGAATGTGTCTGGTAAACTAATTATTCACGCATTCCTGAATGATTAGTCTGCTGGGCCTATTGGCAGTCTCCCTCTAGTTGGTCATGAAAATCTCCAGTTTTATAATCCCTATTATGGACACGCATTAATAAAAGACCCATGGGGAACTGTCTACTATATAAAGAAATTGTATGTGCTCTGTTTTATACCAGTGATGTCCGTGGCCGAATTCAAAAGGCAATATCAGAGACATTTGGTCTGGACTCCAAACAGATGTACCTCACCAAGCCCACCTTCTTCTCTCGCATCAACAGCACCTCTTCCAAAACCACTCATGATGAGTACTGGCACCCTCATATAGATAAGGTAACAAACACATCCAAAAACACTTCAGAATTAACTTTTAACTCATATCTGAAGAATGTTCAAGAATCAGTATCGCAAAATTCTGTTTCCTTCAGAACATAAAGCAAAAATATCTGCACACACAAAGGCCCAGATGTTTTGAACTAGCTTCAGCGGGCCACATTATTGCAAAGTTGACATTTATTAATAAATAATGCTTCACATCAAGTTAGTTCAGTGACTTGGAATAACTTTAGAACTTTAAATGCTTGTCTAGGGAGTCAAATCTTTAAAGCAAAGCACAAAGGGATCCGGATATAAATAATGAAACTAGAGTAATATTATATTTATGATGTAACCATGCATCAGCTAATTATTACAGATATGAAATTAATTGGTACTCGTCTCTGATTACTGATTTATGAACCTGATGAATAAAGTTGAATCTGTTTTTTTCTTAGTTAGTAATGTGTTTATAGTCTACCCAGACTAAAGCTGCACAAATATGGTTTAAATGCATTTAAGATAAAGATGAACATTTTAAGTCTGCAACCAATACATTTGTGTTAGTGTTTTCATCATAGAAAATGTAATTAAAGTGACTTTAGTTGCTTTTTCATACAACTAAATATTTAAATGTCAAAATGCATCATTGTCATTTAGCAGTTATATATGTAAAAAATATAAAACGTACCTATTCTGACTTGTATACTTTAACGTATAAAACAATAAGTGGTCATACTCACAAAATATAATTTTTTTTTTTAAATGATTAAAGAATCTTTCAGAGTTCTGACAAATGGAAGAAACCTAGTTTATTGAAGGAAAGTGGCATAATAAAGACAGTAAAATTGCTATGTGATTTTATACTTCTGCGTCAAACGCACACAAATGATCCGGTGCAGCCTACGCGTGGTCGCATACCACTCGCCGTGGCCGTCGGCGACGCTGATGCGCACCTCTTCAAAAATGTAACTACATGACGCGTAGCGCAAGCTCTGTAATTGGTCGGCTTGGTAGCGGTGACGAGTGTGGGTGGAGGTAAGAGCCCAATGGAGCGAGTGTTTCCAAGTGTGGAGTCTCGTGAAGTAGATGAAAACTGTTGTTTTGTGTTTACCTTATGATTAAAATTTGAGGCTGATTCCTGCCTCAAATTGAGCGAATTTGAGCCACTTTTACATTAAGGTAGCGTTTAGAAAAAACAAAACACCAGAGAAGAAACTCGACACAGAGGAAAGTAAAGACCTACTTCCACCTAGCATTTTGGAAGTGTTATTGCAGAGGAACACAAACAGCACGCAGAAGTATAAATGCACGGATACGCATTGCATGCGCCATGGGTCACACCGATCACTCGACGCAGAAGTATAAACCAGGCTTAAACCACTATAATCACCATGGCCGCATGGTGTCAGTAAACGCGCATGTGCGTGTGTGTGTACTGCAAACGGCATTTGTGTGTGAGTCTTCATTTCAAAAAGGCTTGAATAGACTCCACCACAAATACATCAAATAAACTTACTTTGTGTTTTTGACTAGTGACCTTATTTCAGCTTCATCCGAGTCTGTCTTTGTCACTGATGGCTGTTTATCTGACTTAATGCACTTAACGGTGGGCAGGGAGAAGCAACTCATTTGGATTTAAAGCCACAGGCTACAAAAACAGCAACACTGGACCCAGACACCAAAATGGGCAGATTCTGAAGGCTATAATAAATTATCTGATGAGTATTTTAAGCTGAGACTTTACAGGCACATTCTGGAGACACCAAAGGCTTATCTTACATCTTGTAAAAGGGGTAAAATAGGTGCCCTTTAAATATGTCATGAAATGGTTCTTGTTTTAAGTACATGTATGGTTTTTTATATACACTGTAAAAGATGCTGGGTTCCACATTATCAACATGAAGGAATTGTTTTTACAAATTTAAGTTGATTGAACAAAACGAGTTGCTCCAAAAAACTCAAGAATTGTGTTTCAGCTCCATTTAAATAAGTAGGTTGAACAAACAGCAAACATCATTTTTTGATATACAAAATGTGTATTTTTGGTATATTCTGTGTTGTTACACAGTATGGCATTTTAAATTAAAAGTACACATTCCTATCTATATGAAAGGTAAAGGAATAGTTCACCCACCATTTTTAACTGCAACAAGAAAGTTTTATACAGGTTGAAACTTAATCAAGAACCATGGTTATAACTAAAAATCTTTGATGTTTTATTGATTAAAACATCAACACCTTTTGATGGTTTGAGGGTGAGTAAATAAAAAGTGAATACTATTTTTTTGGGTGAATTATTCCTTTTAAGACTTTTTAAACTTTTACTCTTTGATGCTTGCAAAACGCTTTCATCTTTACTTATTTATACAAGAATCACAATCACTTTAACCAATAAATCACAAATGTTGATTTATTGATTTTCCCTGACACATGCTGATTAATGTGACTTTTATGCTTTCTGAAAGACTTGCTCGAAACATTCAAATATTTAATCAGTGAACTGGCCAAATAAAAAGAATTATTTAAGAGAGGGTAAAATGCCCAGAATAACACGACTGTCTGTCTCAATCAGATACAATTTCAGATACTCATGTATAACGAGCCTCAGGAGGGGCCAAGATGCTCGCTTCGCCACTGGCCTATTTGAAACTTTTCCCTAAATTTCTCATGCATTAAAAATGAGAGTGCTTAGCATTATTTGTGCCATAAACAGTGATATTAGATATTGCATGTTTAGGTTCTGAACTCTTTATTTGGCCATGTTAAAAATCTCTGTTAGCTTGACAACATTACCTTTAAAAGACATGATTTATTTTTTAATACAAACCTAATGTTCTTACATCGCTTGCAAGCTTTTAAAATGAGGCCTTGAGGAAATCATTTCATCTATGTCTGGTTTTTAGTAATGCGACTTTGATCTCTGAATTGGTTTTGTTCTTTTCTTTATGTGTATGTAATTGTTTCATTTTGTTGGTGATGTTTATATGCTTGGCTGTGATGCATCGGAAGAGTGAACTGCGTATGCTGAAGATCAAAGCTTTTGTTTTTGATTCCTTCATTTCGTTCGAGACAAAAGATAAACATTATTAATTTCATTGTAGCTTGTAGCTGCACCTTTTGGTTTGTTTTTGAAATCTAATTGTCTGATTTGTGTTATAACCTGTTGTTTGCTTATATAGTTTTTCAGTTCACTTGAATTGGCTTGTGTTTATAGAAATGGATTACACCATAGTGATAATCTGCTGTGCTGGTTGGGTTTGTCTGTATGGGATGAGGGATGAAATTGAACATTTGTAGAATAATAAAAACAAATAAGCGTCTCGAATGCTGAGTGCACTCCCTCTGCGGTAGGTGTGTGGAATACTCCTCATTAATCCATGTCTCTCAAACCACTGGAAACTATGTGTCGCCAGCAAAAGACTGCCTGTTTTAAACAGTAGATTTGATTAAAGTAGTTAAAAAGTGTGATTCGACATGCTGAGAAGTGGCGCCTGTGTGATTTGGGATCACTAAAGAGATTCCCCTCATAAAACAGGACTGAGTTTAAAGTCCCAGCGATGCTGTTAAAGTCTACCACTGTTTTTTTTCATTGAGTCAGGAAATCTTAGGCTTTTCTTAAGGGCTTATTTGAGAGATTTTATTTGACTGAGCTTATAATAATTGCTGCAATTAAAAATAAAGTAATTGCTCAATAATGAAGGAATCTGTCAATCATTTTGCTTTCCGAAAAATCATCGGTAGGTCATCATCAGTTTGGCTTCTGCTGCCACTCTCAAGTACAAAATTAAAATTCCACTGACTGAGATTAATTATTAAAACATGCTAATTAGTGCTTTTGGCTCATGCTGAGATCTGTTTGAGGCTTTATACATACAGTTGAAGTCAAAATTATTAGCCCTTTTTTTAATTTTTATTTTGAGCAGGGAAGTTTTCCACAGTATTTCCTATACATTTTTTTCTTCTTAAGAAAGTTTTTTTTTGTTTTATTTTGGCTAGAATAAAGGCAGTTCTTAATAATAAATAAAACATTTTAAGGTCAGTATTATTATACATTATAGCTCTCTTAAGTAATTTTTTTACTCCATTGTCTACAGAATAAACCACTGTTATACATGACTTGCCTAATTACCCTAATTTGCCTAGTTAAGCCTTTAAATTGCACTTTGTTGAATAATAGTATCTTAAAAAATATCTAGTAAATTATGTACTGTCATCATGGCAAAGATAAATCAGTTATTAAAACTATTATATTTAGAAATATGTTGAATAATCTTTCCGTTAAACAGAAATTGGGGAAAAAATATATACAGTGGAGCTAATAGTTCAGGAGTGCTAATAATTCTGTCCTCAACTGTATATAAAAAAAATTGTCTAAGATGTCCTTTTCTTTCAACAGGAGACATATGGATCCTTTGACTACACATCTTTGCTTTACTTGTCGGATTATGGGTTGGATTTTGGTGGCGGACGGTTTGTCTTCATGGACCCCAACAGCAACAGAACGGTGGAGCCACGTGCTGGTAACTACAAACAATAGCACACACATCATCTGTGTTTGTATGAAATCAAGAAAACAATACAGTGTGTTCGGGCAAGATAAGACTTTAATTAGTGCTGTCAGTTGATGTTAATGAAATAAATCGAATTAATGATCAGATTAATTAAAAGATTTGCTGATTAATCAGACTAATCACAGACTTTAATTTTTTTTGAGAAACACCCTGTAATGAAGATATCAGTTATTGTGGTAGAGAATTAGTCAATTAATCATTGAATCTATAGTACTGAACATAAGCCATTTACTGATCTTCAGAAATCAGTGGAATCAAAGTCAGGCTTTCCATAGTAGACTTGAACATGATTGTTTGTCTTTCTAAACAAGCTTAATATGTAGTGATCTTTGTGTTGCATATAATTTTTTTTGCATATGGCAGACCATCAACTGTGGAAACTGTGCATTCTCTTCTGTTCAGAGGTACTAGCTCATTTGAAAGCTCATTCATATTGATTTACGTTGAAAAAGGGACCACAGACTGTCTGACAGTATGTAAACATGAGATGGGACAGTGTCTTGTATTTTAATAGTTTTTCTATGTAACCATGCGCTTGACAGGCATGCATGACAGTTATACACTTTTGCAATTTCAACTTTTACATGCAGTGCTGCTCATCACTCAGTTGCAAAGCAGTGGACCGATCAGAAGAGCTGTCGTAGCTAGCTTCTGTTTACAGTTGCATGTTGGCATGACATTTGACGTATAGCATGGCAGAATCATTTTTGAGCGCTGCATCTCACATTTTCAGATGCAAAGATTTCTTTTTTTGTGAATGGCCCCTAATGATGCGCTGCTTGGGTCTTTTTCTGCCTGACTGGCATGTCTGGACTGACAGTATACTGTAAATCGATGGAGTACATGATCTGAACTGTGAGAGTTCAAGATGAATACATATCATAAATAGTTGTGGTTGTTTTCACAGTCAGTAGTGCTACAGATTATTTGCATGTCTATGCATGCACCTGATAACATATACGTAGAAATTACAGATTTTTTTTTTTTGAGTGTGATAACAGCACTGAGCTTGAAAATACTGTTTCATTTTTATGACAATTTCTCCATTTGCACTTTTATCTGCGATGTCAGTGATCTGAAAAACTTAAAGGTGTTGAAAATTAGTAGTTAAATTTTTGTGTTAAATTTGCAATTAAAATAGAACTATTAAAAACATTGCCATGTTCTATTTACTGTATATAACATGCAGCAACACCACATAATACTAACATTTAAAATAAATCTGAAGTTGTCTGAATAAATCTGTAATGTTTTCAAATAGACAATGGGCTATATGCACAGTTAGTGTTTTTTAGCCATTGTTAAACGTCCGGTGAAAGCTTAATGTGACTATTTTCAATTTCATAAGGTTTCTTTTACAGCATCAGTGTTGTAATGTAATTCCAATACATTCAGTTTAGTAGATTTAAGCATTCATTTAGTTGTTTAATCGTAAAAGGAGATGAAAAACCATGCAACCGCTAATGGCATCAGGATCAGCAGGCGAGCACAGAAACTCCGTTGAAAATACTGGAGTAAATTAAGCTGTCATAATTTAAAGACATGGTGGGGGGGGGGGACATGAAATTTAATGCAGTGATTTTGTCTGGTCTGAGACCCACTTTATATCGTATATCTATCAGGCTGTGAAGATCACTGATTTTTAAAGAAATCGGACCTTAAACGTGGTGTTTATATACAATAACCGGAAGCCACCTGATGCTGGCTGACTTAAATTAATAGTTCGTGTGCATATACCCCAATGACCCATGTACAGTTTAAAAACGTTTATGTATTATTTAATGGGATTGAGTACTTCACTGAAGTATACAGTACATTGTCCAGAATATAACAAACAAACTAGCAAATATCCAAAATCAAACAAAAAGTGCTCAGGAATAGCTTAAATAATGCGTTGGTGCTCTTTGGGTAAGAGATTTATCAGAATAAACAGCAAAAATCAGTCCAAGGCACTCAAAAAAGTGGAAAAAATATTAAAAAGCCTTTATTGACGTGGCTATTCCTTAAAACTGCCCTTAAAGTTTTGGCAAACAACTGCCTTCAACAGTGATCAGGTGCGTCTGGAGTAGGGCTGTGCGTTTTTGGGTAAAAATCTCTAATTGAATTCAGTGAGTGTTTGTCAAAAAAAAAGGAATGAAAAAGATATTAACTTACTCCAACTTTTATTCAAAATTTTTTAAACATTCAGAAATTAAATACTACTTTTTCTCCAGAGCAAACAGTAGTGAGTTTTGGCATTAGTTATCTCCTGGTGCCTTCGTGATGTTTTTTTTATTTATTTTTTTTTATATATGGTGTAACAGCTCAAACAACTCTGAAATTATACTTTGCCATTGCTTGCTACTACTAGATTGAGTGTCACTGGCAATGCTTTCAGTTGACTTTTTAACCAAGACACTCCTCGTATAGCTGCCTGTGGTGTTTTTTTAGGTGCTGGTTGTTGGGTTTTCTTGTGGCAACAATTCTGTGACCGCTTTTATGAATGACCATTTTTTGTTTGGTGACAAAAATATTCCAATATTACTGACATGCTGTTTTTCTTTGTCCATTCATCTATATGCTTCTAAAGCGGCAGACGCCATCATCCTACTTGTCACGCATTTGCTCTGGGTGGGAGAAATTATATAATGCATATATATTTCATATCGCAGCCTCTTGCAATTAGCTAATCGCAACGTTTCAAATCGCAATTGCAATTCAATTTTGATTAATCACATAACTCTAGTCTGGAGTTACTTTTGAATGCTATGATCTCAGGACTCATTAGAATATCTAAACAATACTAAAATACACAACGTCAACTTAACAATCATCATTAAATCAGCATTGAGAGGGAGAAAAAAAAACACTTAATGGAAAAAAGATGATGAGTGTTATTAAACTTATATATAGCAACTATGTCTTATTAAATTCCTGCTGACAAAGCAGTGTTTTTATCTATGAAATTGTGACCTCCCAGAGAGAAAATATATCAATATTTCTACAGGACTGTAATTATATATTTATGCTTATTAGTAAATTAAAGATTATATTGGAAGTTTTAAACAAAGGGAACCATGCTCAATGCCACACATACCTTGCGGGATCATCCCAAAGCATCAACACAGTGAAAAAATGTGTTAGGCTAATGATGACGAACGGCTTTTACAAGACTAATGCTGAGCATAGACAACAGAGACAGAATTAAATTAAGCTGTGTTTTTTTTAACATGCGCTCATTTAAGGCTGTTTGATTTAATTCATGTAAAGCTATGTCTTTGGGGCATGACTTGATGGATTATGTGTGTATTTCTAAGCTCTGGGCATAAACAGCATCTTGAGCAATTATGTGATGTATGTTGTTTGTGTCTTAATGGATCTTATCTTCAATACAGTTTATTAATTAAAGCAGAGCAAGCAGTTTTACATGTGAACAGAGATGAGTTGTTTCTCAGAGGATTTCTACAGTACGTGCAGTTCTCAAACTGTCCACAATAAGATTAGAAAATCATAAATTTTATAACCGATACACAATTATAAATAAATGTATAAATGTATCCATAAATTAATGTTTGATCAGCATCAAATGGAGTGTCACAATGCTCTTACTGATGCAAAAAGGGAATACTACTCGCGCATCATTTGTAGTAATTCCAAATCCTTTTTAGAACAGTTAACACTCTGATTGGACCTCCCAGTAACTTCACCTCCTCGACTGCCGAGCTTTGTAATGAATTTTTTAATTTCTTTACTACAAAGATTGATAATATTTTCACCTCCATTGCCTGTGATCCTGTCCCTATACATGTTGAGCCACTATACCTTCTCCTCTGTAACGATGACTCTGATTTTATTGCAAAAACTGTAATGTCAATAACCTCATCATCCTGTGTACTTGATCCTTTCCCAACTTCTGTTTTAAAGAACTGTTTATCTGTATTTGTGCCCCACATCATCACTGTTGTAAATGTGTCTCTTAGTGCTTGGACAATTGCACCTGCATTGAAAATTGCTGCCTTTACACCTATCCTTAAGAAGCCTAGTTGTTACACAGCTGAGTTGTCAAATTATCGGCCTATTTCTAATCTACTTTTCTTGGCTAAAGTTCTTGAGCGTGTGGTTGTTTAACTGCATAACTATCTTCAAGTAAACACTTAGACATTTCAATCGAGATTCAGATCGGGAAAGTACTAAAACGGCTTTAATCAGGGTCATTAATGACCTTCTTCTAATTGCTGATTCGAGACTTCAAAATTGGATTGACTTATCTGATTGGCTTATCTGATTGGCTGTAAACGGTTGATTATTGAAAAAATACATTAAAATAATTATTATAAATTAATTACATTTGTACACCTGTGGGTAATTAATTGGTGCATAGTACAAACAAAGTCAAAACTCAGTGTAAACAAATGAATCCTGCACACTTTCTGTATATAAACTGTTTTTACTATAAACAACATTTTGGTCACATGACCTTCATCAGTGTATCTTTTATCCACATATGCAAAATGTATAGACGTGTACATTTTATATACATATACACATTTTTAAACATGTTTTTGCTAAATATTGCAAATAATATTGTTTCTCTTACAAAAATTCACTTTTCTTAAACTATTTTCAGCTATGATGATGATTAGCAAATTAGCAAATTTAAAATCATCTTTGAAGTTGAAGGAATAAATTACTTTTTAAAAGCTTTCAAACTACAAAACATACTGAATAGTCTACATATTAGAATTCTTTCAATAAGATTAGGGATTTAAAATTTTCAAATGACTATGTACATTAGCATGAATTAAACATTACATGCATGTATGTACAAAAGCACTCGCAGCAAAAATCTTTCTTGTTTGATTATTTTACACCTAATGCCCGGATATTATCCTGTGCTTCTTAGCATTGAGATGACCTCCTGCCAGACATGGTGTTATGTCTGCTGAAATTAAGATCAGTCATGCTCTTCTCAGTTATTGGAACTGTGCATAATGTGGGAAATAATGTTCAAAATAGTAAGGGTAATTGGTTGTTTGTCTAACCTATTAGGTTTCCTTTTAATCAGGGTGTCCGTGGGGTCCTAAAAAGTATTAAAAGTTGATAAAGCAATTATGAGAAAATTAAGGCCCTTAAAAGGTATCAAAGTCTTAATCGTGTTTTTATGAGGTCTTAAATTTTGTTCAAGCGTCGTTCAAATTTTGTTTAAAATGGCATGCTCGATCCACGCGATTGGTTTGGGCTGGGGTGTGTCCAGTCAAGCTCCTCCATCTGGGTGATGTCACGTAAAGTAATTTGCGACAAACGCGGTAAGGTGATGTGACGCTCTCCACATGTAGCGAAACAGACGGCGAAATGGGAAAATGTAAGTTTGTGTACTCCTGGTTGTAGAAAGACAAGTTTAAACAATGACTGAAGCCGTAATTAATTTTTTCAAGCTTTGTTTCTTCCGAGCTTATCTAAGTTCTGTTGCATAGTTGCAACTACAACTGTTTGTTAATCAAGCCTTTATTTGTCACATATACCTCCATGTATTCACATACACTGACATATAGTGACATCACATACACAAACATCACATTTCAGGGGAAGACAGGTCAACGGGAGGTAGCATTTAGAAAAAGGAAGTAAGATACAATTCAGGAAAGAGAGGCGAGAAGAAAAAAAAAAAAAAAAAAAAAAAAAAAAAAAAAAAAAAAACTCCCTCTCACCTTGCTCTTGAGTTAGAGCAGTGTGAGATCAGGGAGAAAAAAAAGCCCCAGCAGTCAAGCACATAAACACATTGACATACATCGCAACAGGGGATGGGAAAGTGGGTGTGGATATAGTCCGGCAAGTGCGGGGAGCCGTCGATTCCTGCAGCCATGGAGGCGCTGGTCACAGACCCGCCTACCCCCTCCAGTAACCATTAACCACTGTTTATTAAGTTGAATAGTGAATAGGAGGAAACGTATAGTTATCAACATGCTGAGGATTGTAAAAGTGTTTTTTTTTTTTTTTTTTTTTTGTATTAAAGTTGTTTACAATCCTGTCATTACATATTCAAATGCAGCATTATTTCATTAAATATGCACTTATTTACATGCATCAAAAGATTGGATAAAGTCAGCTTCAAAATTCAGAAAAAAAGTCAGAAGGTATTTTCAATCTCCTAATGTTTTTATGTATTTCAGAAAATGAATCCAGAAAATGTTATCATTATTATTATTACTACTACTACTACTACTACTACTAGTAGTAATAATAATAATAATAATAATAATAATAATAATAATAATAATTCTTTTTTAAAAGATTAAAATAATTGTAATCAGGCAAACTATGTATGAACATATGCCTCTGTAAAAATCTTCTTGATGTGGTTAAAATCGTCTGATTTATGTACTGTAAGTGCTGCTGAAGTGGAGATTTATATCCTTTTATTAAATTTATAACTGAAGCTTCAGTCACAAATCAATAAAGTGTGACAAAAGTAATCCCTAACATTTAAAATAGGATGTTGTCTTTACACTAGCCCTAAAAAAAACACAATCTCAAAATTGACAGGTTCTTAATGTACTTGTACTGCGAATGCACTTCCTGTACTAAATTGTGGTGTATGCATACGAAATCCAGTTGCATAATAAATCTGTCAGGAAGATGCATTGCCGGTAGTATGAACTTTATGGGGTTAGTAATTGGCACCACTGAGGTCCTGTCGCACCCTTGAGCCATTTTTACAGAATCATGTTAGTGGCTTTGTGAATGCATTGAAGTGGACAAGAATTAGCAATAATTATCCCTTTTTGTACATCACCGCAAAGCAACATGGGATTTAGCTGCCGCTATCGGAGCAGTTGCAGCTGCACTCTAAACGCTCTTTATGGCTAGTTTTACATACCTGCTCTATGCACTAATTGTTTTGTTTTCTGTGCTTGGCATTTTGATAATATCCCATGTTGACGTGCTCCATGAATAGCTGCCTGATTATTTTGTCTGCTCGGAGAAGCTGCTGTTTTCACTTGGCTTGTGCATTCGTTTACCTTTCGACTCCTTATTAGAATCTGTCACTTGTGAGTGGATAATATCTGCTGTTTTTCAACTCGGTTAAGGTGCGCTTGGATAAGTGGCATCATACAATAATGATAGAAACTGTCATGCTTCTTTCTTTAAATTCTGCCCCCGCATGTCCCTGCTGGGCCTGTGAGAAGTGTTTTGCCACGTCGCATGTCATTTGATCACGCAGTACTCTCTGAACCTATTGAAGTGCGGTGGCAGGTGACTGCAGATAAGATGTGCTTTTGCATGCATATATACAGAGATATACATCTACATTATACGTACTATGTAATGCACTCACAGTATATATATATATTTTTTGTGTTTTTTTTTATTTGCCTGTAAATTCATATACATTTCAGCTCATTATTAAAGCATTTTATTTATCGATTATTTGAGCTGGAAAAAATGTATAAAGTATATAAATTGATTAATGCAATGATAGTATATAGTATGCATCATCCATCAGTCCATCCAACCTTATATATAAGTCTATTTATATATAAGTTAATAACTAACTACACACATTTATTTTTACACTAAGTACAGTTGAAGACAAAATGTTATGCCTTCTTGTGATTTATTTATTATTTTTCAAATATTTCCCAAGAGCTGTTTAACAGAGAAAAGATGTTGAACACATTTTTAAACATTACAGTTTTAATAACTTATTTCTAATAACTAATTTCTTTTATCTGTGCCATGATGACATTACGTAATATTTTACCAGTTAATTTACAAGATACTAGTATTCAGCTTCATGTGCAATATAAAGGCTTAATCAGGGCATAGTTTGGTTAATTAGGCAAGTTATTGGACAACAGCATTTGTTCTGTAACCAATCAAAAAAATTAGGGATGCTCGATAAGGATTTTTGCAGCGGATACCGAGTACTGATTCCTTGTCATGGTGATTGGCCAATACAGAGTACCGATTCTAACGCTTTATAATGCGTTAAGCACATTTTCCCTCGAAGTATGAATGTTAAGAGAAGATCTTGCCTTACATAAGAGAATAAATTAAGGATGCTGCATATAATACCTTAAACACATCTCTTATAACCATTTAAGTGTGAACATGTCATGGCCAGAAGCAGCTTCACAGAAAATAATTCATCCATTCAATTTAATTCATCTTAGTTTCTTATTTATCAGGGGTCGCCATAGCAGAATGAACTGCCACGGAAAATAATAAAACACAATAAATAAAACTTGCTAAGAAAAATGACAAACAATGCAATTTGGAAACAATGCAAATGATGAAAGAAGAATTCAACATGTCTCAATCAAGAAAAAGTTTGGAGCACACATTTGATGCTTAAAGCTGGATTTATACTTTCACCTGGCACCGCATCGCTGCTGACTGCACATGCACCTTGCGAAACGGACGAGGCTTTTAAACTTGCTGCGTTCGCCTTACTGACCGTAAAGTCAGGCGGATAGACAGAGAAGTAGGAAGTTTCCGGAACTACGTCATGTCATTAATATCATTCAATATTTTTTAACTAATTATTTTTATTGTTTTTATAAATTATTTTAATGATTATAAAGATTTTTATAACCATTCAACATTTTTTTTTTAATCAAACTTTGATGCATCACTTGCTTTTGTTCATATCTCGGACCGTTTTACCTATCAAAGTTTATTAAAATGTCAATGACAACAGAACATGGGTTACTCTACAAATATATTTTTAATTACGGCAAGAATAAAAGCAAAAAAAAAAAAAAAAACACTTAAAAATACAGATGTTTTTTTAGATTTAGCCCACTCTACAATTTACACATTACTGTCTGGCTAGTTTCTGTCCTATACTTATGCTAAAAAGGCAATGATGGTCCGACATTCCTGACCATTATCACAAATAAAGAAAAACAGGGCATCATTATATCGTAAACTGATAGGTTCAAATATTCCTTTCCAGTTATCAAAGAAATATTTTGTTAATTCATTTAGTTTTGTAGCTATTACATAGATTTAAATTCAAAATTCTAATATATACATCAGTGTAAAACCTATGAATGGTGGAAAAGCATATTTCTGTGATTGTGTACCTGGGTCTCCACTTTTGCCATGACCCCTTTTGGCTTTAACAAACATAAAGGTATAGTTGGTTTTATATTCACACATTCTGACTTTCTCCTTAATAATATAATTTCATAAAAGTATTATTTCCAAACTCTAAATAGCAAAATCATATTAGCAGCCAATGACAATCAAAGTACAACATTGTTCACAGTCAAATAAACAGTGTTAAAGGTGTATTCAAGTCTTGCAGGTATAAATATTCAGAGTGCTGCTGTAAACACTATAGGGAGTGTGTCACAAGTTGTCACTGAACGAATGTGGGAATATACAATCAACTTTACCTCTATTTAACAAACTTATCTCTCAAGTTTTTCAAACTTGTTAACAAAAACTTTCCTCCTTTCCCATGGCTGTTGCAATTTCTAGCCAAGAATTATTGATCATCAGGTTATCTCTATGATCACGGATCATAAAGATGCCGAAATGATGTAGCGCGCACCCAAAGCGAACTTCCACTAACACCACGATGACGTCACATTCGCCGCGCGCACTCAAGTGAACTAGCGGACGTGTCGAGTATAAACCAGGCTTAAGAAGTTAAAATGCACACCTATAAATCTAATACTTTTTTACCAAAAGGAAATAGGCCTATAAACTACTGTTTATAGCAATAAGAGTATTACAAGAAGTTATATTATTAATATTCATGTAAAAAAAAAAAATTTTATTTATCTAATAATTCCAGCCAGCTTTTAGTGAACTTGCAATATTGTCAAAAACAAAGAACTTTTAGTCGTTATATGTAAATTGGCCTAAATACATTCAAGACCATTCAAATATTTTGCTCATCTCCATCTATTGACAGCAGATCACTAAATGAGAGAGGGGGGAATTTGCACTCGCGATATCTATACTGCTCTATTCATTTAGCCTAAGAAATGTAATGCTTAGACCATCACTGTGCCTCTCGTGATCTGTTCTCTTGCTCATTCACTCTCGTCGCCATGATTTCTGGGTATTTATGAGGATCGCGGAACCGGTGTCCTAGGCGGACCCAATTGTCAGGGGGGACTCGATTTCTCATGACACTGGTATGTATATGCAGGAGACTCGCAGAGCTTTTGGGAGAAGTCATAAGGTTGAATGAGACACTAGATAGGGGCGATCGCTTTGCCTGCATCACAGCAGCTCAAAACACTGGAAATACAAGGGCTGCGCTTGCAACAAAGAGACCATCACTTGCGCAAGTCGCGCCAATAGATTAGAAATAGGTCGCACCGCATCTGTATATATTTTAGCTGTTGTGATGCAAGCATATCGATCGCTCCCATCCCCACACATCATTTACTTCCTCACGTGTTGTGGCTACTGTAGGCTATGCATAATATGCAGGAGCGCCCATGCGTCTTCCTCTGCTTGTGAACTCATGAACAAATACCTGCGATAGGTTCATGAGATCGGCTAGATTGGCGAGTACCGATCGAGTCGTCAAGTATGATTATCGACCAATACCGATCTTCAGCCGATCGAGCGGAGCATCCCTAAAAAATTTTTAATTTAGAAAGGGGGCTAATAATATTGACCTTACGAAAAGAAATAACACTTCCTCTAGAAGAAATATATAATTGGAAATACTGAATTATTTGCTTGTTTTGTTGAACACCGTTTGACAAATATTTGCAAAGCAATTAATTAGAATTCCACAGGAAGGCTAATGATTAGATCTCCAACTGTGCATAAATGCAATTAATCTTTACAAGGATTTATGTACAAAATGTCTGGGTGTACATAATTTATTTTGTATTTGCACGTTATATATTAAAAAGTATATCAAAACTTACAATACCCTCTTTTACTTTTAAAGCTCTTTATAGCATCAGCATCACTTCCAGCCTTAAAATACCTGTAATGCATTATTCATCAGCTCTCAATGTTTACATGTCTACATTTCTCCCTCCCGTTGTGGCCCGTCTCCAGCTAAGGGTGTGATGAGTTTTGAACGCCTTCCTCCAGCTTGAAATGAATTAGGATAGAGTGTGCTGGCTTTTACAGCTGGAACGTGTTCCTGTTCACTGGGTGCCAAAGCGATGAGCTCTGTCGGTGCGTTCATTATCCATCAGGTGAGGCTGATGAGCTCTGATCTTCACTAAGGTAATTATTAGTCTGATGGATAACTCTATAATTATAAGCAGAGTGACAATCAGCCTCCCTCTTTCATGATGGATGTGAGAAAGAGAGATACTGGCCTGTTGAGTGATGCAGTGCAAAATACTCAAGTGAGAGGAGAACGGTGCCAGTACAGACATAGGAACTTGGGCTGCACAGTATATCCTTTCAGCATAGATATCACATTGTACAAAGTTTATCCATAATACAGTAAAAGTTTACTTGCGTCCCAAATGTACTCATACACCATGCACTTAGACACAATTCTGCTGTTTTTCCTGGGAGTCTCTTGTATATTGCATCCATCTCTCAACACCCTCCCATATTGTTATTTCTCCCAGGAAACTCCTGTAATTTGTAATGCCCAATCTTACAAATAAACAAGTTTCCAGATCTTGTATGAAGCTCATCACCTCACACAATTAACAAAATATTCAAATCTTGATGTTCTAATGTTACAAGTCAGTTGTGCTGTTGATTTCAGCACAGGGGGTAGATGTGGGATTTAAATGGTGGCGGTAGCAACTGCAGTAGTAGTAGAACTCTCCACTTCCCCTGTAATATCAAAAAAAAAAAAAAAAAAAAACTGGTTGCAGGTATGCTTATACACTCAACCATGTAGTGCAGGGGTTTTCAAACTGTGGGGCGCCAGCACCTATTAAGGGGGGCATAAGACATTGAGTCATGCACGCGAGTAAATTATGATGACGATTTTTGTGTTCACTAGAGTGAATCTGATTATTGTTAGCTCCACATCTAACTATCAGGCACCTGTAGAGTTCATGCGTTCGAGTAAAACATACAAAAAGAATTGACCAGGTGCTTTTTAAAATGAATGACGCTGAATGAAAGTAAAACAGGTGAGCTGTCTGACAAAAAATTAAGGATCTACAGTACATTACCAAACTACCAATAGTACCTGTCATCAATACAACCGTATTCACCATCAGAAGGTGGAATAACGCGTATGAGAATTTTGCTTTCACAATCCAAAATAGATGAAGATATCAAACCTCTGCACACAATTGATCCCCTTCAGCTACAGTATGTAAGGCAAAATTCAAGCTTTTGAGTAATTTAGCAGTTGAATCGTGCATTGCCTGGATATTTAAAGTGCACCTATTGGGTTTAGATCTTTTAGAATTGTCAGTGTAAATGTGCTACTTAAAAATACCATGGAATATGTTGGAATATTTATTATTATTCCATGCGTGTTCAATACAAACTCAGGAGGCGGAGTTCAAATTCAAGAATATTAGTAATTTATTAAGTACAAATGAATAATTCGATTAGGGCCCTGGGTCGCACAAATGTGTCCTATTGGTTATACAATCCAAGAGAACACACCAGGCGCTCTGCGAGTGTTGTCTTAGGACTAAAGACCCAGTTTATATTCACAGAAGGAGGAGAAGGCGGGTTGTCCTATCAGCTTTTCTGCACTGTCTGTAGTTCCCCTTTTCTGCACAGAAGATCTGAACCAGTTAAATGCACATGCTTAAAGACCTCCATAGGCCCCAATATGTTACACAGGAAATCAGAAGCGAGAGACACACGTTATTTTTACTGTTTTTGCTGCATATTTCTCGTCCAAGATAGCTCCTTCTGCAAAATGCCTCATTAGTATGCAAAATACATCTCCTCAAAGGCCAGTTTCAGTTAACCTATCATTTGACAAAGCTTACAATATATAGTATAGAATATAAAAAATATATAGTAAAGAATGACTGTAAGGTAAATGATTTAACATCTCCTTAGGCAAAGCATACACAACATACTAATAGAGAATCAAGGATAACTCTAATTAGGATTGAAGAAAAAAAAAAAAAGAATTATATTTTCTACAAATAGTACATAAGTATACTATTTATCATTTGCATTTGTTTTTAAGACCTGTTACTATTGTGCATTTCAGAAATGATAATGCTTGTACCTTTATTAAAGATGATTTATAATTAATTAGGGGCCGAGCAGCGAAGCTGGAGATACCTATTGATTTGGTTAGCATTCCTGTTATTATTATTATTATTACGTTTCTTCTTTTTCCGCCGGATTTGAATGGCATCCCATATAACCGTATGCGGGAAAGTTGTATAATTTGGCACAAAAATAGAGGGCAGTCTCAGCATGAACCACAGCAAGCCTGAAGTCTCTAACTCAAACTCTAGCTCTACCACTTTTTACTTATCACTTTCAATTTTCACTTATGTTTATCTTTATAACTTTTGAACTGAATGGGCTACAATAAAAATGTCCTTTTTTTCCCTCTGATTCCTTGGCTCAAGCTGATCCAAACACACCATATGATGTAATTTTCCATCATTAATTTTTTTTCGCTATTTTTAATTTTCCGCAAAACATGTTTGATTGACCTCATTTTAGGCCATTTATTTTATTTTTACCAAAATTTAATTACATGATCTACAGACCATGCTGACCAAAAGTTATGGAATTCAAGTTGATATGCAACACGGTTTTCATTTAGCCTACGCCACCGTCAAATATCCTGGTACGATGTCAAAATTGTTTGAGGCTGTAATTCTGCAATGTTTGAACATATTGACACTGAATTTTAGCTGTTTCACTGGCACCTCACAATAACCACAACACATAAATTTTATAGCAGCGCCACCTAGTGGTCACGGGTTATAATCCCTTAACTAACCATCAATAACGAATCTTCCAAAATGGCTAATACATGTTAACTGCATAGGTTTATTGTGGTAAAATTGATCTCAACTCATTCCTTGGGTCATGTCAAGAACACTGAAACCAAATATGCCATATTTGGCTAAATTTCTTGTCTGCCATATTGATTTTGTTAAAAAAAATTCATTTGCAAAATTCTCCATGTTGACCAACTGTTGTGAAATTTGTGTCAATAGGCTAAACGTTTTTTGTTTACAGCATCGTCAAATGTACTCATTCTGCCTCTGCACTGCTTTGCTCTTTCTGGCTCTGAAATGCTTGGCCCCTTAATTGCTACCGTGTGTGCGTGCGTGCGTGCGTGCGTGCATGTATGTGTATGATATGTATACTTATATGTAGTTTATTTATATAGCACATTTATACAACACAGTTGTATACAACATGGGCAATATTTAACTGTTGCCAACTTAGGGTTATAAATTAAGAAACTACCAATAGTACCTGTCATAATTATAACCCTATTCACCATCAGAAGGCGGAACAATCTCATACAGGGAGAATTTGCTTTCACAATCTAAAATAGATAAAGAAATCCAACCTTTGCACCGATAGCTTTGGCCCTTCATCTATGTGAGGCATAATTCCTGTAATTTGTTTTGTATTTTCAGTGTGAATGCACTACTTATACTATTTCCACTACAAAATGGTATGGAATGGTGCATAAGTATACGATTTGGGATGCACCTTTTATTATGTGCATTTGTTTTTAAGACCTGTGACTGTTCCACATTTCAGGAGAGTTTAAAAGCTCAAGAAATGATCATGCTTGAAGCTTTAAAAAAGATTATTTATATGATGATATGTATGCAGTTTATTTATATAGCACATTTTTTTTACAACACAGCATTGCCCAAAGTAAAATAACAAATCTGAATACAGTACGACAACTCAAAAAAAAAAAAAAAAAAAAACTAAAGCACTGCTTATTTATATGCTCTATTGAATTTATGTGAACTTGTAATTCATTAATTATATCTTATGCTAATGCACTGCCCTGCAAAATCATCCTAATCAATCAGAAATGATGAATTCTTTCCAAATAGATAGTCACCTGGCAAAATTGCATTTATTTTGCAGCATGTATTGCAGATAAACAAGTATTGCAGCATTCCTTTTTTTTCCCCATGTTTCGCGGCTCTAATAAGAACAGTGTGAAAGAGGAGATTAGATGAGAGACACACTTTAGTTTTGTTGCACTGGATGAATCTTTGGGATCACAGCTGCATGTGCTGATTTGAGAGTCACAAAGCGACGTGATCTTGGTCTCATAGGGTTTCAGCCAGCTGAGGAGTTTAGTGGAGGAGACAGGTGCCTTTTTTATTGTCAGGTGGAAAAACTAAAGGACTGTTATTTTTGGCTGTGTTCAAGTGTGTGGTGAGGAAATGGGTGCAATTCAATGGCCTCTGACGTAATAGGTGATGTGCAAATATTGAGACAGGGTTTTTTTGAAAGCAGAAAGACCGTGGCTGTGTTATGATTTTATGGCATTCGTTTTAAGGTTTTAACATTAGCTGTAGTTTCTTTTATCTTGTGTTTGAGTTACATCTGACCCTTGTTGGTTTGAGTGTAAGACTAATTATGAATATCACTTTAAAATGTAATTGTGCTTTAAATTCATTAAATTCATCTTTATTTCTATAGCGCTTTTACAATTTAGATTGTGTCGAAGCGGCTTAACATAGAAGTTCTAGTAAATTGAAACTGTGTCAGTCCAGTTTCCACAGTTGAAGTTCAGTTTAGTTCAGTTCAGTGTGGTTTAGTATTCACTGCTGAAAGTCCAAACACTGTGCAGCTCCACAAGTCCCAAAAACAATCAAGCCAGTGTTGACAGGTGTATTTTTGTATAGATTTAAAATAATTTATCATTTTAAGTAGCTGCTTATGGAAAAGGTCTTATGCTGTGTGCTTTTTTGAAGTGGTATCATTGATCTGTAACAACGTTAAAATCAAAGTTCAATTTATATCTAAATTAACTTCTGATTGAACTGTTAAAAATGTATGCTATTGACATGCAAAAAAAATAGTAGATAATAGATAAAAGCATCTGCCAAATGCATGAATGTAAACGAACTAAATGTTGTTGTTTTTTTTAATGTGCAAACCATAAAACTAGTGAGTGAAACTACTGGGTAAAACATCAAAAACATGACAGAAATATGCCCATTTGGCAACCCATTAAAACTTAGTATGCATGTTCATCACCCCAACATCAAAAATTCATGACACATTGACATATTATACATGTTATTAACGTAACATAATTTAAGGATTAAGAGATTCGTATTGTTTTGGTCTCTTTGTGCTTCTAGTAGGGATGCAACCCTGACTCACGATTCAATACGATTCAGGATACTAATCTCATGATTCACAATTTAGTCACAATATTTAAACAAAATTTTTTGAAGCAAATTTAAGGTGAAGAGCCCTTTCGTTTTTTTTTTTTTTTTTTTTTTTTTTTTTCTTAAATGCTGCACATTTTTTTTTTTTTTTTTTCAAACTATTACAATTTCTGCCATAACCAAATTGCTATTTTAAAAACAAATTCCAAAAAAAAAAAAAAGATTAATACAAAGTAAAGACTCATTAATATAAACAAACTAAAACTGTGACTGTGCTGGGATATGACATTTTATGACAGTTTTTTGGCATAAGCTGAGGTCCCCTGCTGAAAATACTCCTTCACTGGGGACTGAGATGGCTGGTGTGGAGAGGTAAGCCTTTCCTAAACCAGATAGCAGCATGTACAGAAGTGTTCAATAGGCCCTCTGATTCAGGGGACTGACCACTGACATAAAAAAACTGATTATAAAATTACTAATTCTGTTGTAGGACAGAGACAGGAGTTGAACGTGATTATGAAGGTGAATAATTAATATTACTTGTATAATTAATTAGTATAAGTATCAGTGTAATACACTTAAGAAGAGAATCTTGAACATTTTTAAATATTCAATTATAATAAGCAAATTATTGAAATATGCATAAACTAATTTGAAAAGGAGAGGGTAAAAATAATCTAATGGAGCTGTAAAATATAAAAATGTAATATAAAATATAAAAAAAATAAACCTGGATCTGTAACAGAACAACTTTCTATTTCAGTCTGAAAAACATCTTCACACTTTGGCTATGAAAACACTGATGCACAGTGTGATCTCTGTAGCACTCGTCGAAGCAAGCGGAGCTACAATTCATCCGGTCAGCGTGGTTTGGATTATTAATAGTTTTTTGCGTATAGACTTCTCTGATGGTAGTTTTCATTGTGCTGACGGTTTATGTGCATCACATTTCTTGTTCTGTTAGTGTAAATAGACGTCTTTTTGCAATATTTGCACACAGTTTTGTCTGGCGCACTTCACGACTGTAATTTTACTCTGCCGCCCCACCTCTTGCTCGCCACTGATGTGCAGGTAAAGCGAGTTTGCGCCTGTAAACACAGTGCCCCCTCTGTTATAAAAAGTATCGCGATTCGTTCAACATTTCTACCGGTTTGAATCGTCACATTTGAATCGTTACATCCCTAGCTTCGAGGAAACAGAGTTTTGGCTGAAAAGACTTTCAGTGGAGTGTCAAATATCTCTGAGGTGTCATTAAAAACTATCATAATTTGTTTTCTGGGTATAATTTGTTTACATTAGTAGTGAATGATGGCAGAGTTCATTTTGAGGTGACGTAACTAAACTCTAAGGTTTAATAACATTTAAACTAGAAATGGTAGATGATCAAAGTCCGAGTTATGTAAACATTTTAGCTGATCAATGTTTAAATGTACGTAATAATTATATTATATTATATTATATTATATTATATTATATTATATTATATTATATTATATTACATTATTCATTTTCCTTCGGTTTAGTCCCTTTATTCATCAGGGTGT
Source organism: Danio kyathit (assembly GCA_903798195.1). Classification (NCBI taxonomy): domain Eukaryota; kingdom Metazoa; phylum Chordata; class Actinopteri; order Cypriniformes; family Danionidae; genus Danio; species Danio kyathit. Next base: position 31,854,695 of record LR812530.1, on the reverse strand, counting down.
TGCCAAAGTGGAATAAACCACTAACTTATCCAGCATCCAGTGTGTAAATGTAAAAATAAATGGGTGTTTCCCAGTGCTGGGTTGCAGCTAAAAGGGCAGCCGTTGTGTAAAACATATACACTTTGGCCAATTTAGTTTATTCAATTCACCTATAGCGCATGTCTTTGGACTGTAGTAAAAACCGGAGCACCCGGAGGAAACCTACGTGAATATCGGGAGAGCATGCATACTCCACACAGAAATGCCAACTGACCCAGCCAGGACTCTTATTGCTGTGAGGTGATGGTGCTAACTACTGCACCACCGTGCTGCCTGTATTATATATTTTGTCATATACAGTGCATCCGGAAAGTATTCATCGCGCTTGACTTTTTCCACATTTTTTTATGTTACAGCCTTATTCCAAATTGGATTAAATCCATTTATTTCCTGAAACTACTGCGCCGACGTGCTGCCTATATTATATTATATTATATTATATTATATTATATTATATTATATTATATTATATTATATTATATTATATTATATAACATTCGTCTCCCCCCCCCCCCCCCCCCCCCCCCCCCATCGTCTCCTTCCCCTCTCTAAATGTTTTCAAAACCATACACTCAAACTACATAATGAACTAAATCATGCACATCTTTTTTCTTATTAATAAGGGAAATTGTTTCTATTATTTTTCCACTCCTGATTAAACTCCTCTCCATGGAAACATGATCAAATCACATCATTATAAACTCAGAAATAATTGTCATTTTAGTTGTTTTCCAGTCAGGTGAGTAACATGCTGGCGAGCTGCGTGCCCTTCTCTCAGCTTTTCATGCTTAATTTCTGTATTTATCAAAATCTCAACTCGCTGAACCTGATGATTTAGAGAGTTTCTCTTTTGCATGAAATCGTTCCTTATCTAATTTCCATGCAAACGCTCTAATCAGGATTTACAATTCCTGATCCTAATACTCCAGATGTCCTTAGGTGTTCTCTCATCTTTCAGGTTTTATGGAATTATACAGTTTCCTACCGCGATGAGGTGTTATTTACATAGCATATAGATCCTAGCTCTGTCGTCTCCTCAAACGCAATGTAACCACATAACGTTTTAATGAGATTCAATGTAACTTTCACAATCAATAATGGCCAGCAAGGGTCAGAACCAGACAGGCACAACGCAGGTCATTTGCATAAATATCCTGTTTAGCAAATGTCTCCTTATGCATCTCCAATTGAAGTGTACGGAATTACTCTTCTTTAATTAGTGTGGCAGCAGCATTCGCATTTAATAACTTCCTTCCAGCTACAACCTGCATAGGTCACTCTATAATTTAGCATTCATGGAGAAATGCTTTTTTGTTGTTGAAAATGCCTGCTTTAAACAAAATTGTCCCTTTTGTTGTATCACAAATCCAAAGTATTGAAAAATATAATGGAACTAATGCAAAACTAAGTAATGCAACTATTTCCAGATGTCTGTTTTGAGAATCAAGATTGAGATGAGAAATGACAGAACAGCTATTTTGTCATATACAGTACAGTGCATCCTTAAAGTATTCATATTTCATAGCTCTTCACTTTTTCCACATTTCTTTTATGTTACAACCTTATTCCAAAATGGATTAAATTCATTTATTTCCTCAAAATTCTACACACAATACCCCATAATGACAATGTGAAAAAAGATTTTCTAAAATTGTTGCAAATTTATTAAAAATAAAAAACCTGAAAAATCACATGTACATGAGCTCAGGTACATTCTGTTTCCACTGATCATTCTTGAGATGTTTCAGCAGCTTAATTGGAGTTCACTTGCGGTAAATTCAGTTGATTGGACATGATCTGAAAAGGCATACACCTGTCTATATAAGGTCCCAGGGTTGACAGTGCATGTCAAAGCACAAACCAAGCATAAAGACAAAGGAATTGGCTGTAGACCTCTGAGACAGGATTGTCTCTAGGCACGAGGCTGAGGAAGGTTACAGAAAAGCGTTCTTCTGTGCAGAGAGGAGAACCTTACAGAAGGACAACCATCTGTGCAGCAATCCACCAATCAGGCCTGTATGGTAGAGTGGCCAGATGGAAGCCTCTCAGACCATAAGAAACAAAATTCTCGGGTCTGATGAGACTAAAATTGAACTCTTTGGAGTGAATGCCAGGCATTACGTTTGGAGAAAACCAGGCACCGCTCATCACCAGGTGTATGTGACGTCATCATCGTATTGGTTAAAGTGTTACTCTTATGTTAAACTATTGGTCAATAAATATAATATTATTTATTTCTTTAGATTAGAACTTGTTCGCACTTTATTTTGATGGTTCGTTTGTTGAATTTAAGTTACATTGCATTACATGCCAACTAATTCTCTTTAAATTATATGTTAAATTATAAAAATAAGTAGACCGTTAGCTTGGGGGGGTTGTTGTTGGATTTAGGATTAGTGTAAGTTCACATGTACCTGCTAAGTTTCTTATAGTCAGTTAAATGTCTGTTGAAGCAGTATCAATAGATATTAAGCAGACAGTCTACTAACACTCAAATGGACCATCAAAATAAAGTGTTACCTATAACATTTTTTAACGTTTTAATAAACAATAATAAATAAAATACTGATTAAAAAATTAGCCTGTTAGCTTTGTTTTTACATTTGCACTTTCCCTGCATATATATATATATATATATATATATATATATATATATATATATATATATATATATATATATATATATATATATTTATTTATTTATTTATTTATTTTTTTATTTTTATTTATTTATTTTTTTTTTATATATAGACCATTTCAATGTGATCATGAACATTTCCTGCATGTTGTTAAACTATTTCATAACTGGAAGAAGAAACAATTCAGTCATAACTTAACGTTAAAACAGCTGCATAACATTATTTAGCAACATGTTTACCATTTAGATTCTCGGAAGCTATGAAAATGAAAAATATAAACGTTAGGAACGTTGTTATTGTCTACATGCCTCAAAATAGTCTATAGATCTAATTACATTAAATTGTAAAAAATAATGTAAAATATTATCATTTGTATGCACTTTGTATAACTTTAAAGACTTCACTTTAACCGCAAGTTTAAAAGAGGGGTTTATTTAGTCTCAACACTGTGTAGCGGATCTATCTAGATACATTATATAACACATTTCTGTAATGCCAGCTTATTGTATTCATTGCCTGTGAACAACTGCTTTGACATTTAAAACAGTTATTTGAATACCAAAAGTAGGTTTACACAGATTTAAGTTCTGAATAACACACACACACACGCACACACACACAAATCATATGGGATATGACTGATTTTTTTATTATAGTGTTCTGCGAACCATGTATTTATTTATATATATATATATATATATTATTTTTCTCAAATTAAGTATCTCTTTAGCTTCTTGCCTGCTTAAATATTTGTTTAACATGGACCGTAATAAATGAATGGACATTTGTAATATAATCAAGTGGATTTAAATAATTGTTTTCTTAACCAAACAATTATGCAAGAGAAAGGATGGTTTCTTGTACAACTGAAGATTTTGGGCTCTTGAAAACATGTAATGTAATTTATTATCTTCAGCCTTGAAAAGTAGTGGATTTTTTTGCTTGTAGTGAATAGCTTTGTATGTTATATCCCCCATAATACTGTTTTTATAAACCACAAACTGAGAAAAGTAATTTGCTCATCTATGACTGCAAATGTTGTTTTTTGCATTACAAAATCCTTATTTGTTGACGCTCTTGAATCATGAATGTTTTTCTCCATTTTAACATGTATTGCATTCTTTCTTGCAGCTTGTTTTATCACAGAATTCCAGATGCTTGCCTAACACTTTTGAATTGCTCCTGATCTTGCATTATGTATATTCCTCTTGCAGTGCAGTCCGACATTCAACATTTATTCATAAAATTTTACACATGCATTTCAGCTTTTAAAATTAGCTTTAAAAAAAAAAAAAAAAAAACATGAACATTTCACGAGATTCATTACACCTTTCATGGTCAGGAATGGTCTACAAAGGTGAGAAGCAGACAGACATAATGGAGGGAATTTACATGTATATCAAGTTCCTTCAATTTTTTCCTTCCCTTTTTAAGTCTTATAATGAATTCTGCAGTCCACCCAGGCTATATTAGAATCATTTAGCAATTATCTCAGCATCCACTTGTATTTATAGATGCTTTGAAGCCACTTTCCATCAACATTATATTTACTTTGTACTGTCATCATGAGACACAACAGCAATTGTCAATAACAAACATTTAAATTCAGCTTTAAAAAAAGCTTTTAGAAAAGGTATTAAAAAAAAAAAAGAAGAAGAAGAAAAAAGTATCTTCAGAGTTCAAAACGCCATCGATTGACTCTAGGCTGACTTCAGCATACGCCATATGCAATTTTTCAGCACATCACTTCACCATTTCTCTTGTTTCTCTCGGTCAGCACCTCTTCTTTTATCTGCTGCAGGTCGGGTCTCCTTCTTCTCATCCGGTTCTGAGAACCTCCATCATGTGGAGAAGGTTGCTTGGGGCACACGATATGCCATTACGGTGTCCTTCACATGTGACCCTGATTTTGCCATTGATAACCCCTCCATGCCGTAGGATCCACCTGGTTTAAAGGGACGGATGAGTGACAGGAACCCTGGGGCAAACACAGAGGAAAATGATAAAACACCACTTCCATCTGTCAGCTTTACAGCATTGGAAAAAATCCCTCTTATTTTCCTTTTAGAAAGATGTTTTGGTTTTTCTGTGCTCAAAAGGGTTTTGTCCCCCTTTATGCTTTTAATTTAAGAGGAGTTTTGTATTTTCAGGAGGTTTACTTGAATTGCTGTCATTTGAAGCCAAGCATCTTCTGGTTTTGATTTTTGCTTCAGAAGGTGTTTCTTTATTGTTAAATCTTCTCTTTTCTGGTTGTGCTGCACGCTTTAAAGTCATTTATATTATTATAGTTAAATCACTGTCTAGACAGCCGACACAAGTGGGATGATGGAACCGGTGAATGTAATGAAAACAAGGAGCTGGAGACCCGCTTGTCAAATATCTCCATTGTGTCATCACCTAAAAAATTTTCTTTATAGAATTGCTTTCCAAAGCCTTGCTCATGCTACTAATGACACTTCAATGAATCAGTTTCACAAAGAAGTTTTATTGTTTCAGCCATGTCTTTTTACTTGAGTGAATGTTTTGAAAAAAAATATGTCTTTTTGATATCTTTGATATGAGTGTTATAATATTCTTAGAGAAAACAAAAAGTTTACTTGATGTCTTTATTCTAATGTCCCTTCGATTTGCCAAGTAAAAAAAGTTCATATAGCATACATGAAGATCTGTTGGTAACACATTCCCTATTGTACTGTGTTAGCTTTAATTACACTGGCATTTTATGTGGTGAAAGTCAAGTTCAGCCAGTCACAACATGTTTTTGACGGCTTGTTTTGAGATGTAACTGCTAATTGGCTTCTTTTTACACATTCAAAGCCAAAATTAAATGCCTCACCTTTGAAGTGAGGTTCAAAACACACCGTTTTTGCTTTTCTCATTTAAAGTATTTGCAACTAGGGATGTAAAAGTGCATACGTTTTTGCTTTAGTATGCATACTTGACAAATACAGTCTTATTTTAAACTCTACATTTGCAGAACTTAATTATGAAACTTTTTTTTAGGCTTTTGATTTGTGTACTGTATTACATTCACTATATAACACAGTTCCTGTCTCATCTTTTTGATTGTCCATTTTGTTTTTTTAGGAAATTCAAATAGTAAATTCTGGTTTGACTCTTGTTTATGTGCATTCTCAGTTTAAACGCAAGTTAACGCAGTAATTCCCATTATTAATTCTAACTCAAAATAAACAAATGAACAGCTCACATGTCACGTAACAGCTCAATTGTTGGTTCATCTGAGCATCTCTCTGAATGCAATATTATGTAATAATATTACATTAATAATATGTTAGCTAGTTGTGTAACGGATCACAAATCTCACGGTTTGGATCACATTGTAATGTTTTAGTCACGGATTGGACCATTTTTCAGATCAGCCAAAAAGGGGAGGAGACAAATGTAATTTGCTTTTCCATTTATTACAAAAACGGTACTACAAGAAACTTTGTTTCAACAAGCAGAACTTAGAACTTGTAATTTTATTAAAAATAAAATGAAGAAATGGTCAGCTGAATAAAAATAAACTGTAAAATATTCAGTACTGTGAAAACTACTACTACTGTTGCTGATGATGCTAAATGTACAAATCTAACATTATAATTTGGACAACCCATATTTATATTTAGTCTAATTTTCAATAAATGATTCAGTTATTCACTCATAAAACTTCATGTTTCATTGCTAGATGGATCATTTTTGAAGAATTATTCAGTGGCCTATTTTTGATGGCTGGTTGTCGCCACCTATTGGTTGAATAATTTAATTGCTGCTTACAACTTTCATTTTTGAGCATATGACGGTCATTCTTTACCGTAAACATCAATGGTTTTATCTAAACTATGGACTGTTTTCCCTGTACTTTTGTGGTATTTGACTGTTTGTAACTTTATAACTAACTCAAAAGACTAAAGACTGAATCTCTTTCTTGATTTTTGCATTTTCAGATTTGAATGCAGCGATTCGGAGGATTAATAAACCTATGCAAATCACCATCATTTATCATTTATGTTGCTTGGGTGTTGAGATCTCAATCTTTTAATGATTAATTGTGCAGCTTACCCTGAATGCATTAATGCAGGGTAAACGAGTAGTGACAGAATGCAACTAAGAAACTCACCACATCCCGAATAACCGACCACAACTTCTTCTGTCATCATTTCATTTTACAGGAAAGCCTAAATGCTTTCATACATGTGATTTGAAAGACGCGGGAGGCGATCTCTCTGTGATCATTACAAATTTAGGATTAACCTACAAGGAAAAAAAAAAATTATTAAACTGTGGGTCATGTGTGTTCCGAACCGTGGGTTGTGATCCGTACAAATCCGTAATAATCTGAACGATTATTCATATTTAAACTGTTTGTATAGTTTTATTATTATTATTCAGTGTTTTTTAATTAAATATGTTGTAATTTATTGTTAATTGTGACATAATTGTTCATTATTATCTAATAAGATAATATCAATCTAATAATATAATAATATTATTATTATCTAATAATAATTTTATAATAATGTTGTGTTTAGTTTAATGCATTAGTTTAGATGGGATATATATATATTTTAAATCCTCAAATAAAATTAATTATAATTATAGTTAGATCCCACAATTTGTGATAAACCACTGTTTAATAAAAAGAAAAAATGAAGTAATTTTATATTTAGTTTTTACCCATCGCTGAACTGAAAATGAACTAAACCTTGACATAAAAATAGAAGCACATACTACTATCATTTTTGTGAACTAGTACATCCTTATATACAACCTATCAAAATATTCCCAATAGTGTGCTTTCAGATGTGTGGTGAATTTCAGATAAGAAAAATTAGCATGCGTGGCCTTCTTAGTCAAATTCTGAATATGCTTATACATTTAATGCCTGTTATTAAAACGCATGCATCAGCTTTCTATTAGTATGAAGAGGGAGTCTCTTTGGACTCTTGTTTTTCTGAGTCTGCTCATATGTGCAGATTCATGAATTTTGGCTAATGCTTAATTTACTGTTCCTGTTGCATCACCAGTAGCTTAATTGGCTCTCTTTTGGTCTGCAATGTTCCTTTATCTAGTTCCTAATCCATTCATGCTTTACATACTGTAAGGCTGAACATTAACTAGTGTGCTAAAACTCTTGCTAAATGGATCATTTCAGGTTTATGCAAAACAAGTCTGTTTTGCCAACAGCAATCTCAGGACAGATCCCCTCAGTGACTAGGCTGAACTGTTGATTTGTTGCCACTATACAATAGAGTGAAATCCAATACGTCCGTATCTTGTGGACTTGCTTATTTGTCTATGATGGGCTGCGTTTGCTTGAGATGATTAGGTTAGATATGATTGCTGCGTGTCATGCATAAATGTGTTTATTTTGAAAAGCTTGGAGGATGTGCAGTATCTGTACGCATATCATTCAAATGTATGCGGTTGGTAAGATTTTTTTTGTATCATTTATGCTCCCCAAGGCTGCATTTGTTTATACAGTAAAACTGCAATAAAGTCATTTCAATATAAACTAGCAGTTTTCTATGAATATTTTTAAAATGTTCTTTAATCTTGGTAAGGCAAAGCAGAATTAAAGGTGCAGTATGTAAGTTTGACACCCAGTGATTGAACTAGGTATTGCACCCCTGGTTCAAAACGCACACAAGAGCAGGTTGCCAGATTGACGACACCAACAAAGACTGATTTAAATCGTGTTCTAAATAAAAGCAAGGGCATGTGATAGAAGGGATATTTTCCTTATTAAAAGGAATTTTTTTTCCTAACCAACACCTATTTTTTGCAGCTGCACAACAGAAAATTGACAGTCATCCGCTCAGGTACACCTCATGTGCTTTATTCAGTGTTAAATGCTAATAATGTCAGTTTGAATGCCATTTTACATGACATTTATTGCTACTACTGAAAGCAGCAGCAGATAGTTCACCTCAGATCTTGAAAATAAAATAAACCGTTTAAAATTAAACTTTAGAACTGTGAATCAGTGCAAGCCAACACATCAGTGATTCAGCATGTACATTCAAAATGTTAAAGATGTTTAATATGTATTAATTGGATTATAAACCTTACTATTTCGTTGGAGTGCAGTAAGTGCACTATTCTGTGCTTCTGAATGGCTGTTTTAGAATGTCTGTCATGTTGGGTCTGGTCCAAACGGATAAATTGCTTATCACTGTAAATATCGGCATATACAGTAGCATGTTGTTAGGACACAGGGATACAATGTGACCTGCTCACCTAATGTTTGCGTTTGTAATGTTTGTTATTTGCTAATTAATAACTACCTCATGTGGAACTGAATCTGCATCTCATTTCGGAGGCTGCCACTGTCCACTGGAGGTCGCATTTTGGGTCATGGCTGAATAAATCACAAGGCAACCCGGGGTGCTGAAATATAATTGGCTAAACTTGGGTGGATTAAATGACCAAAACAAAGACAGTGTTCCAGCACGTAATGCACATTTTCAAAGCAGAATATCTGACTTCAGCATTGTTTTTGAGATAAACAAGTATGTTTACTTAGCATGTTTCTTAAATATCTGCAAATATATTATGTTACTTTTATGCTTTAGAAGAGTCAAAAAATTACATACAGCACCTTTAACTTCCATTACTTCTGTCTTCAGTGTCATAAGATCCTGCATTTATGTTCAAGATATATTTCTTAGTATTAAAAATGTAGAAAACAGTTGTACTGCTTTGTATATTTGTACAAACTATGATATATAACTCTTTAAAAGTATTTTTAATTGTTTTTTCATCAAGGTCAATTTAAATACATTAAAAGTGATCGTAAAGATAATGTACAAAAGATTTCAAATAAACGCTGCTATTTTAAATTGTATCTGTATCACTGAGTCATTTAAAATATGAATCAGAAAATAAAATCAGCACTGTTAATAATGATGATAATAATATGAAATAATTACCATTATTTATTAGGGCACCAATAATGATTGATCACAATATAGCAACAAATCAGCATATTATAATTATTACTGAAGAAAAACATTAAAGACATGTGGTAATGACTAGGGCCAGACAGAATCTGTGGCCTTTTTTTTTTTTTTTTTGCTATTTCTACACAGAATTTTGTAAAAAAAAAAAATTTGCAGATTTATGCGGAATGATTTTGGGAATATCATAATTAAAACCTTAATATATGACAAAAAATAATACCTTTTCAACTTTTTTTGATTTTCACAATGCAAATACAATTAGATCCACTTATTTGGTAAACAAAGCAAGTCTCTCATATAATTTATTTACTAAAAGACAGAAAATATTCCTTTACGAACTGTATTATAAATACATCATATGAATATTTTCATATTAGTCATTAATAATATTACTGAAATAAATTTTAAAAACTGAATAAATATATATTTACATACATTTACACAAGTAAATAAACAGAATCGATGTTTGGCTAAAATTCTGCAGAATTCCGTGTGGGCCTAGTAATGACACACACATTTTAGCTTTGCTTTACAGGAATAATCATACATTTCAAATGTATTTACATATAAAAACAGTTTTAAATTAAATAATTTACAATACTACAGTTTAAATGTTATTTGCCTGCTCAGATAAATGCAGCTTTGGTGAACGACACTTTCCTTTCAAACAATCTGAATGTTTCCAAACTTCTGACCAGTATCGAGTAGTTTTCAGGATTATTTGAGTTAGGGCTGCACGATATTGGACAAATCTAACATTACAATAATTTTTATTCAGTGATATATATTGGGATATGAATACAATTTAACTAGATGTGTTGAATAACTATTTGAAAAGAATTTACCATTTTAGATTGATCGGGATGATTCTGTAGGGGAGTGCATATGCATAAAATATAGGAAACGACCTACAATCATTGACAAATCCATTCATTCATTCATTTTCTTTTCGGCTTAGTCCCTTTATTAATCAGGGGTTGCCACAGCGGAATGAACCGCCAAATTATCCAGCATATGTTTTACACAGCGGATGCTCTTCCAGCTGCAACCCATCACTGGGAAACATCCATACACACTCATTCACACACATACACTACGGCCAATTTAGTTTACCCAATTCACCTAAATCACATGTTTTTGTACTTGGGGAAACCGGAGCACCCGGAGGAAAGCCACGCCAACATGGGGAGAACATGCAAACTCCACACAGAAATGCCGAACCAGCGACCTTCTTGCTGTGAGGCGATTGCGCTACCCACTGCGCCACCGTGCTGCCCCACAATGTGAACAGTTATGCAAAAAATTAGATCTGAGAAAAAAGTCTAGTAGTGTGAATGTAGCCTAATAGTATACACATTCATCAGTAGTCCATACAGCTGTGAACCAAAAGAAAAAAGAATCTTGATGTGCATCACCAGACATTTGGCCCAAAACATCATCTACAAATACCAAAAAAATAATAATGCTTTCCCATCACACAATCCATATGGTGGCATTTGCGGCTCAGGGCTAAACTGGTCTTTGCATATTCATGCATTTGAACTCTGTTCCTCAAGCACTAATGCATTACGCTCAGTCAATGAGCCTTGGAAAAGCGCGAATACAGAAAGAGTAGCAGGTGGCTACAGTATTGCATGACGCTCGATATCTGTAGCACAAAATAGAAGCCTGCCACAAATATGACCACAAAGTTCAGTCTAACGATCTGTGGCATTCTTATTTAGTCATTTACGCAATGGCATAGTAGGTGTGTAACAGCTAGATGACTATACAACAACCCCGTTGCTAAATAACAAATTCCTGCTGTGTTCTATTTTGGTTCTCAATGTCAGTACAGGCTCGGCGGTCATACAATAGTGTAAAGTGGAAGAAAAATGGCATGCATTCACTCACTCCATCTACCACTGGCAGAACCAAGGATGTGGAAGGATAAAATTGATTCTTGCTGGCTCCATTGCTCTGGAGACAAAAGAACAGAAGCCGTACAACTGGGGCTTTGACGTGTTCATGCAGTCATCAGAACTCACGAGTTTGCTTGACTCTCAGACCAGGGTCAAAAATGGTTATGGGATTTCTTAAGCATCTCTCCAAGTGCCAAACCTCACACAGGCAAAAGCATCATTTATCATGGAAAGATTAGCTCAAAATTGGAAGAACTGAGCCTGGTGCGGAGAGTGTATCACTTTACTTAATGACACAGTAGAAATAGCGCTCGTATTAAACAAAAGCCCTCTTTAAAAACAAATTGCACAACCGCAGAGAGAAGGCGCCAGTCAAACGTCTCACATTTCCGATCATATTTATCAGTCTCTCTGAGAAATTTAATCAATCACAGTCTCGCTCTACTTGTTATTGTTGGGCTTTGTGTAGAGGAAATTACATGATTTAAGTGTAAACGGTGTGGAATGCTTCATCGCCAGAGGGAAGCTTGTGTTACTGCAGTCATCGATTTAAACTTTCTCTCGAAACTGCGGTTGAACTACAAGCTCAGTTGTGTCCATCGTTTGTTTTGTCGGATCATTTAATTAGCTACATATGTGCTTGGAACCACAACACCCACTGGCAAACACTCTTTTCCAAACGCCATGCTTATCAGCTGTGCATTTACATTCCAGTTTAAAAAGAAATGTGTTCATGTTGAAGCAGCTGCCAATAGCAGGGAAATGTTAAGCTTCAGGGCTATATAACACATGTAGGAATGTAATGAGATTAAGAAAGATCTTAAAGGCTTTGGAAGGATTACAATATCAGTTAAAAGAGAACTAGTGCTTTACAAATTAGTACATACTGTAAGAGGCTCCTAGTCTTATGCAAATACATCCGCTCGAAGCTAAAATGTCTATTTATAGTTTGGATATTTGGTGTAATTGATCGTTGACACTAGTTTTTCCTTATACATTTTTAAAGTATAGCTATATGGACTAAATGATGTTCTTTTGAACTTTCAATTCAAATTAGGGCTGTCTAATATATCATTTCAGCATCGATATTGCAATGTGATCATTCGCAGTAGTCACATACGCAATATAGAGTCTGGATTATAATTATATAATATAATGTATAATATAATAATAATACTAATAAAATGTTTTTCGAGGCCTGTGACAGTGTAAAGGATTTAAAAGCATTCAGGCCTAAGAAACGGTACTGAATTTAATTGTTTATAAAACGAAGACTATGCAGTATTGTTTTACATTTGATTATTCAACTACAGTATACCTGAATACAGTTTGACTCCTCGGAAAACAATCAAACGATGTTTATTTAATTTGTATCTTTTTCTTTATTGAATTTGTCGATGTAAGGGCGTCACGGTGGCGCAGTGGGTAGCACAATCGCCTCACAGCAAGAAGGTCGCTGGTTCAAGCCTCGGCTGGGTCAGCTGGCATTTCTGTGTGGAGTTTGCATGTTCTTCCTGTGTTCGTGTGGGTTTCCTCTGGGTGCTCCGGTTTCCCCCACAGGTCCTGAATGAATGAATGCCCACATTGTTGGTATAAATGAGACCAATATCAGATTTCCAATGTGAACATATCATGGACCTAAGCTTAACCGCATGCGCAAACGTACAACTACGCACAGCACATAAATGTTTGAAGTGAATAAAGCACGCCGATAGCAGAATCTGATAACCTAACCTACTGTTACAACATAAGCTGTCTCCAGTCAAAACTCAAAGTGAAACTGAAAAGTTGCCTACCAGTATATTGAAGAATTTTGTCCTTAATGAAAAAAAAAAAACTAGCATTAACCTGTTGCAAGATTTGTCACGCAGTTTTTCTTTCATATTTGGTTTTGTTAACCCATTTGTGCCCAAATTTTTAAAAATGGTTTCATGCATGTAGCCTTGTTAATAGTGTCCTATATTAACATATTTTGTATTTATTTTCTCCAGGTTTTACTTCTTTTTTTTTCAAGAAAATTGTATTTGAAAATGCGGCAACTGTAGTAGCCGGTGGGCAAATATGTTGTAAGAACCCTTCAATGTAAAATTTGAATAGGAGGAGAACATTTGGCATTCCAACTCAAAACAACTGCTTTCAAAAGATCAATTCATATTCATAAACACATTTATTATGTTTAAAAATAGTAAAAGATTTGATATTAACCCCCCGAAAATTATCTGTCATATAATTTCATGAACATGAAAGCAGAAAGTGTTTGTCTTAAAGTGATGAAACACACACTAGTTCCCCCAACAGACTACTGTGTGTCAAAAAGATAAAGGAAAAAGTTTTTCTGTAAATCTCATTACAAACTTTTGTAGACATCTGCCAGAAATGGTCAATAGTAATTCAGTCAGCTTAGTAATAAGTAAAGTTACTGATTATGTTTGGGGAGTTGTTTAATGATCCTGATGAACTGAGATTCTGCGAGATTTATTGAATTTTCACTTGAGTTCCTAAGGGCATGTCCACACGTACACAGGTATTTTTGTAAACAAAGAGTTTTTTCTCAACTTTCTAAAGGACACAGACCCTGGCGCTTTTGAAAATACTCACCCAGAAAAATTGGATTTCAGTGACCTGATTTGACATTTGTGAACAAAAAACAATTTTTAGCAACCTGAAAGTTGTCTTTATTTGGGAGGGTTTGCCTCCATTTTGCATCCTGGAATTAGGGGTAGGAAGTTGAAGGCCTCATGTGACGAAGTAAATCAATTCCTTTTTTTCTTTCTTTAAATCTTTTATTTGGTTGTTTGCTTGCATGTCATTGAGAAATTAAACATGAATAACATGTAGAAAATTACTTATAACAGGAAAATGGCAACTTTGAACTTCGACAACTATAGTTGTATTCATTATTTAAGTGAAATATAGCTTTTTCATGGAGGCCTATGTATTTTATGTATCTTATGCAATTTTACTATGGTGGTATATTAAATCCAAGGCCTCGTTTACACTGTCAGGTCTTGATGCCCAATTCTGATTTGTTGCCTATATCTGAATTTTTTGCCTGTCCATTTACACATGCTTTTAATTGTGACCCATATCCGATTCATGTGTTTACACTTGCCATACAATTTACGACATCGCACATGCATCTGCGCCACACTAGCCACGATGGAAGAAATTGTCTTGCTTTTAGCTTTGCAAAATATGCGAAGTTCGGCCAACTTTAAAATTATTTTGAGGAGGAGGACGAGGGAAAGGGCCGTCATCGCAGCTTGCGCCTATGGTTTATATATGGTGTCCTCAGCTGACCCATCTCCAAACAGGGCAAGAAGGCAGGTAACTTCTGCCGTCGACCACTGAACACTTTCCTCCTTCATGTTTCCTCTGTTGTTGTTGTTTACTGTGTCTGCGTCTCCACAAACGCTCTTTCTTCTACATCATTAAACCGGTGAGAAGACCACATTGTCGCAAGTTTAATGACGTACAAAACAGAATGCCTCAATAAATCTGATCTGCCTGTTTACATAATAGTCACATTGTGACCTATCTGATTTATTTCCACATATGAAGGAGGCCTGAATGCATGCAGGGATTTTTTTATAGAAGAGATCCGATCTGTGTCACATATGAGCAAAACATCGAAATTGGGTTACATTTAACTGGCAGTGTAAACAGCTAATGGCTTTACAGGCTAATGGCTATTGTTTGGTTAACGAGCACCAGTTGTCATTCAAACAATATTCAAAATAAGCAACGTTCATTTTTTTGGGTAAAGTATTTGCCCGATGTGTTGTTCTATGCCGCTGTGGAGTAGAGAATGTTTGCAGCATGAACCAGTACAGAATATTGATGTGTGTTGATCAAAAGTTACGTAAAGGTCACATGAATTCCTGCATAACTGTTCACAATGCGGTCAGATTGCAAAACATCAGATCTGTATCTGATTTAATACCACATATGAAAGTGGCACAAGTCGGAATTGAAAAGATCAGATTCCATGTGGTTTGCGCTGTTCTAATTGGTTTCTAAGTGCTTTAATTGGTTTAGATTAGTAGACCATAGGGCTGCACGATATTGGAAAAATCTGATATTGAGATATTTTATTTTTCTGTGATAAATACTGCGATATGAATAGAGTTTCACAAGATGGTTTGAATGGCCCTATTTGACGTTTTTTGGGGGAGTCTTAACAGTAATTAGGTACTGAAATTGAATAATCAATATGGGAAAAAGTGCTTTTTTTACTTCGCTTTATCTCTTTTCTAGATCGAATATCTAAAAATTCTTAGACCAAGTAAAAATATTGTTTGAATGTCAGTAGAAAGAGCCCCTATAATGGGTTTTTGAAAATGAGCTTCCATGCAGTGTGTAACAGCACTAACAGGGTTTCTGCGGGGTCTTAAAAAGTCTAAAATTTAAAAATCAAAATTTAAGGCCTTAAAAAGTCTTAAATTCGCTGTTCTAGGTCTTAAATATTTTTGCACAGGTCTTATTTTTCCGATGTCCATGTACCGCTACATCTAATGCTCATTTAAATTCTTTTTTGTTGTTGTTGCTTGGTTTTCGTGGTGTTGTAGTCCTTAACGTCACTAGTCCTAATGTAATCTGTGGTATTACAACTACAAGTGAGACCAGCATGCAATAGCCAATCAGCTTTCTGTTATTGGGCCCAGTGCGCGCCGCGAATGTGACGTCATTGCGGTGTTTGCGGAGGTTCGCTTTTGGTGCGCGCAACATGATTTCGGCTGGCAGATTGAACAGATTCGGGTAAACAGTTTGCGCGGCGCCACAATTGATTTGAATTGAATATGAAACACTTTGAAGAGATTTTGTCTAAAACAGTAGGACTGCACAGACATCTTAATGATCCGTCCATGCGTGATCATCATAGAGATAACCAGATGACCAATAATTCTTGGCTAGAAATTGCAACAGCCGTGGAAAAGAAGGAAAGTTTTTGTAAAACTTGAAGGGATAAAAAACCTGAGGGATAAGTTTGTTAAAACAAAAAAAAAAAAGATGCCATGGCAAAAGCGGAGACCCGTGTGGTTAATAGGTACAAACTACAATTAAGTGACAAATTATATCTTTGATAACTAGAAAAGAGTATATGAACTATCAGTTTACAATATACTGATGCCCAAATTCTGGACTTTATTGGTGATAATGGTCAGGAAAGTTGGATCATTATTGCCTTTTTAATTAAAAAAATATAATTGTAGAGCAACCTATTTTCTCTTGTTATTGATATTTAACTTTAATAGGTATAATTGTCCGAGATTTGAACAAAAGCAAGTGATGCATCAAAGTTTGATTTAACAAAATATTGAATGGTTATAAAAATCTTTATAATCATTATAATAAATTATAAAAATAATCAAAAATAATTAGTTTTAAAATCTTGAACGATATTAATGATATGACGTAGTTCCGGAAACGTACTACATCTCTGTTTATCCATCTGATTTTACAGTGGGTTTCTTTTGACCGGCCCCTGTCGTTTTAAAAAATATCACAACATCAAATGCATCAAGTATAAAAGCCTCATCCGTTTCGTGAGGTGCATGTACAGTCAGCGGAGGTGTGCTATGCGGCGCCAGCGAAAGTATAAATCAGCCTTAAGATGTTTTTTTTTGTTGTTCAGTGGTCCATCTAACCTGTATTTAGTACTGTTCAATTTAAATACATTTATTTTACCACTAATTTTGTGATTTTGCATTTTCTCTTGCATGTTTTTTAGATTGTGATATAGGTCTTAAATTTAATACTTAATGGTCTTAAAAAGGTCTTAAAAAGTCTTAAATTTGACATTATGATATCAGCAGAAACCCTGACTAAGTAAATGAAAATATCCAGCTGAGGTTTAAATCTGAAAGTGCACTGTGTTTAAAACTATTGATTCTTTAGCGAAATAGTTGACTCAGAGTCGAATAAATGAATCAAGTTGGGTTCGGATCTTTTGCTTGATCGCATCGATGTTGACACGGTACATCACCAAATATGTATTTCCAGTTCCGGTAAAATGTGAACGTGCTTTCGCTTCAGACACTAGCGGGGGATCACGGGACTGATCATGACGCGAAGATGACGATCACTGACAGATGGAGATTCGGCTGCGGGGAATAAAGGGTTAAAGTTCATTTTCACAACAATACCACAGTATAGCCAACCTAGTGCTGTGTTTGTTCCTGTCATTTTTCTGATGATTAATACAATGTCCTACGCTGCAACAGGGGATTCGCCGGCCATTTGCTATTGAAGGTGCAGCAGAGACTATGGGACTTTGTCAGACTTTGACAGGGACTTTGTCAGTAACTGTTACAGTTCATATGGACCAGTTTCTTCTTCCTCCAGATCATAACATGTACAGTAAGTATAATTAAAATTGTTGCCATGTTTTGTGTAGTTTGCAAAATATGTGTTTAATTGTGTGTTATAAGTTGTAATCACCCCCCGCAGCTTGTAATCACATATCGATTATGGATCAATGCTTGTACCGCATGTCTTAGATTAAATATAGACCTATTCACATATCGCATCCAAAACTATGTTAAAAACGTGACGCGTGCTTCCTTTACCGATTTAAATGCGTTTCTGAACTCCTGATCCTATGGCGTTTGTCATTGCTATGGTCACCATCAGCTGTTCCTCACACGGGCTGCGCGGTCAATTTTCAAAATAGTTTAACTTTTGCCACTGTTGGATTAATACTGAATGTGTGTCGTTATTACTTGAGGTTAGGTTTAAGAGTAGAGTAATATGCTGGTGTTTTACTGCATTGCTTGATTGCATTCCTGCATTGGGCTCTCATACTTTCTGCTACATCATATGTACTGAACGCAGTCGACCAATCGCAATAGACTGGGTCATCGCAGCGCAGATTAGCTTCGCGCTAAGGAGGGGTTTAGGAACAAATGAATCGCTAAAGGATTCATATGGGAGTTGTTGGGATAATTAGATAAAAATAAATGCAGATTATTAGACAATAAAAGTGTTTTTTGACCCTGTACTCGTATCAGCATGTTGCTGAAGGCCCCCCAAACCAAAGTATGACATTTTATGCAAAATAGGGGCTCTTTAAAACAAGTAAAATAATCTTGTTTTCGCTTTAAAAATGTAGACATTTTGACTAGAAACAAGAGAGAAATTCAAAGTGAGATTTTTTTTTAAATACAGTAATTAAATATAATTCTTTAGCTCCTGGTCAGCTATAATTCCAACTAAAAATTGCATATCTTGCGATCATGTGACTGTTGCCGATGCACAAAATGCAATATCGATACTCAAATATGATATATTGTGCAGCCCTAGTAGACCATTTGTTTTCCACTGTAAACTATAGATTTGCTATGTGGAATCTATCTGAGTTGATGTCATTGTGAGAAATGAATGTGTCAGTGTGTTGTTATGATATGGAGCCCATGGTGGATTTAAATATAGGTTCATTAAAGCATAATTTTTCAGCATTGCTGAGTTTTCTTTGACATTTTATTTGAATGCATATGTACAGTATAATGTAGTGTTTCTGTGATAACAGTGTTTTGGCGTCCAGACATGGAAATATGTGGGAAAGTTTCTCTTGGCACAATAAACTTTGATAATTGTTATGATAACACACTTTTTCATCTTGACTGAATGTAGCAATGTTTTTTTTATGTTATTACATTTTCTACTCTGATTATTCCAGTGGACTGGATAAATATATGCATGGTTTTGTGTTGTAATTGTGCTTCTGTTATTATATTTACAAATGTTTCACATTCAAATGCTAGAGGTTCTGCATGTTGATGAGAATCGTTTGGGAAATGGTTTGTGTTTTTTTATTTATTATTATTTAATTTTGTGTAGTTGGTGCAAACACTGTCAAAATGATCTTATCATATGGATCCACAAAAACCAAAACAAAACAATTATATTAATAGATAAATAAAACAATATTATGCATGCCAGGGCAGTTGGCAATGTCACTTAAAGAAACACTGGCTTGCACGCGTTCAATCCTGCAGTCCACCATGATGTTTTGGTTAGGAAGTGCTTGTGTGTGTCTTTATGCATTAGTATGACAACCCACATTTTCTTGCATTTTCTTGCGTCTTGCATTATGAAAACCTGTTTCAAACCTAGACTTGCACTTTAAAACGCTTTTTTTTTTTGGCTTCAAAATTCTTTAGTCTTGTACGTAAATGTCCAAAAAGCATGAACAGTTCTACATTTTCTGTTTCCATAACCTATCAAAGTCAATGGAAGGACATGACATTTGGTGCTTTTTGTTAAATAAGGGTGCTCAAGCAAATGAGAAACATATGAATAAGTTATTTTGTGAATGGAGAAAAGGGGTGTTTTTACACATTTGACTAAATAGTCAAATGTGAAGTTTTCGACCTTGCCTATTATTGGATTTCTGGATGTCATACAAACTGTTGCCTTATTCAACCTTCAAGAATGGCATCTGCCTTAAAATTCATGTTTGGTGATAGCGTTGCAAAATTTAATACCTCCTCATTCCTTCACAACCAAATGAGCTTTTTATATAGCCTTTAAAATATTTGATATAATTTTTGTGTGATAACCATGGTTTTGTAACAACAAAAAACATTGGTTTGTGGATAAGACCCCAGTAACCACCAATTAGCATCATTTTGTTACACTGTAAAACTGTAGTTATACGAATGTTAATCACTCAAGTCCCTCACTTTCCTGCGTTTATTCCTGCTTTTATTCAGGGGTCGCCACAGCGGAGTGAACCGACAATTTCTCTGGTAATTTTCTTCAACAAGATGGTTTTATAGTTTTGAATCTTTTATAATATAATGTGTATGAAAATCACCGTATAGGATAAGTAGTTCACCTAAACGAAACCTCACGCTTACCTTCGCAGAACGGGTTAAGCTTCCCAATCTCTTCACTGCATCATCTTTAACTGCGCCATGGCAAGCGTCTCGGAGTTAAACTCAAACTGATTACTGGATGACGCAGACTTTCCCCAAGAGTACAAACTCGGTGGGCGCTGTTTAAAAGATGACGTGTAGCGGTAAAAACTCTTGTGGCGGTTTTTAAGATACTCCCGATAATTCTTGGTGAGGAGCGTGTACAGAAACGGGTTGATGCAGCTGTTGCTGTAGGTCAGACTCGCCACGAGGTAATTGATGCTTGTGTGCGTGTGTGAGGCGAGACTGAAGGGCTTGTGGTACAGAGGCACAAGTTGCCATATCCAAAAGGGTAGAAAGCACGCCCAGAACACGAGCACGATAGTGAAAATCATTATCAAAACTTTCTGTTTCGGCGAGCGCTTGCTGCCTTTAACAGCTGGCGTCTTTTGGGACTCAAGGTACGTCCTGGCCAGTCTGGTGTACAAGTAACCAATGACAAGTCCTGGCGCCATTATGCTCGTGCAGAACAGGACAGTCAGGTACAATTTATACGCCTGAGGTGCCCAGGTGGGCGCGCACATCCTTTTCACCCCTCCGTCTGCGGTTGTTTTAGTAGTCTGATTAACCATGACCATCATAGGCAGAGTTAAAACGAGGGACAAAATCCAAACGCCCCACGCCATGGCTTTTCGGTAGCTTTTGGAGCGCTTAACAGTATCCAGCGGTTTAGTCACTGCCAGGTAGCGCTCCATGCACATCACAGTCAGAGTAAAGATACTCGCGTGCATAGTTAACAAGTCCAGGCTCAACAGTATCCTGCATCCCACGTCTCCGAAGTACCAGTCCTTTAGAAAGTACGTGCACACCACGAAAGGGATCGTGGAGAGGTAAAGGAGATCCGCGAGCGCCAGGTTGATGATAGATATGTACATGGAAGTGGCGAAGCGGATGGAGTGGCACATGACTACCAGTGTGTAGACGTTTCCCGACACTCCAACGATGTAAACCACCGACAGCAGCGTCCCGAAAGTCGATGTGATCACGAGCTCGTCCACCGAACCGGAGTTGCTGCGGGACGGACCGCTAGACTTGTTGTAATTCATTGCGCTCGCGGTGAATGTGGAGCTCTGCGCGGTAACTTTGTGCCAGGTGCGCGAGACCCCACACACTGTGTTTGGATACTTGACAAATGTGTCTGAGCGCTCTCGCCCGTCGGTGTCCGCTGCTCCTGACGTCAAACTGATGCTCTGCACCTGCCTTTACCACCATATCGGAGAAAGTTTAGAGACAAGGCGCATTTGTTTAGCTAGTCTTGTACTGTCTTTTTACTAGTTTTTAGTTTTAATCATACGTTTTAATGATTCAGGTAAAAATGTACGTAGCAGACATTTAGCCAATAAATGAATAAAAATGCTAAACCAATTTTTGCCTGATGTTATTCAAGTACGTTGCATTAGATATGACGCATTTCATTAGCTACTTTACGCACATGCATGTTTTAAAACGACTCTCCTTTTTAATGAAACATAAAATGTTTATTTTGGTGTGAAATAGGTTATTTGGACACTTTTTCCTCCTCTGCATCAGCGTGTGGCAAATGACATTAGCAGTTTATCATCACGCTGTGTCTGACCTTGGGTTATTCCCACAGATCTGCACCGCTCTCAAAAACCTTTCCCGTGGCTAGAGATATATAAAAACATTATAGGGAGACACTGGCAAATAAAATAAAATATTTAAGAGACAAAAAAACATTATTTACTTAATTAATTCATTTGCAGTAACACTGATTTGTTCAGAAGCCATCAAAATACTGTTTCTGTGTGCTGTATTAATAAAGATACGTTTAATATGATTTAGGCTTCTTTTTATAAACTAGCTAAAAAAAAATGTTCTCTTATTTTGTCTTGGTCTACATGCTTATTTATAATACAGGCCTAACAGTATATCAAGATCAATTTGAATGACTGAAGACACATGGTTCAGTGGGGAGTCTTAAAGATAACCATTTTAAATAAAAATACTTTATTAACATTGATGATTTTATAAAGAGACTTTAACATCCATAGAATCTTTCCAAAAAAAAAAAAAAAAGGTTCTTTATAGTGGAAAGATTTTACAGTGCTATTGAAAATAATTATTGTCACTAAAGGTTCTTCGGAAAACTGAAAAATCTTTTGGAACCTTTTAAAGGTGCTGTAAGTTTTTGACTCTTCTAAAGAATAAAGATACCATAATATGTTTGCAGATATTTAAGAAACATGCTAACTGACCATTCTTGTTTAACCAAAAAACAATGCTGAAGTCAGATATTCTGCTTTGAAAATGTGTTTTCCATGCGGGAACACTGTCTTTGTTTTGGTCATTTTAACCTGCCCAATGCCAGTCTAGCCAAATTCAGCACCCAGGGTTGCCTTGGTGGAAAACCGTGTATTTCATTCATTTATTCAGAAAGGCTCTCAAAGCATGCTTCCGTGACCGAAATGCGACCTCCGGTGGACAGTAACATACTCTGATATGAGATGCAGATTCAGAGTTCCACATGAGGTTATTAATTAGCAAATTATATAATAATTACAAACGTAAACATTAGGTGAGCAGGTTACATTGTAACTGTGTTTCCTAACAACATACTTCGTGACGAGATACACAGTGATGAGCAATTTGGCTGTTTGCACCAGACGAAAGATGACAGAAATTCAAATAGAGCCATTCAGAAGCACAGAATATCCACTCACTCACAAAATGGTAAGGTTATGATCTAATTAATACATATTAACTCTCTTTAACATTATTAAATGTACACCCTGAATTATTCATATGTGTTTAGTTCTAAAGTTCAGTTTCAAACGGTTTATTTTATTTTCAAGATCTGAGTTAAACTATTTGCTGCTGCTTTCAGTACATGGCAATAAATGTCTTGTAAAATGCCATTCAAACTCACATTGTTAGCATTTAACACTGAATAAAGCACATGAGGTTTACCTGAGGTGATCTTTGTCGGTTTTCTGTTGTTCACCTGTGAGAAATAGAAGCTGTTTCTTATATATATATATATATATATATATATGTATATATATATATATATATATATATATATATATATATATATATATATATATATATTAATTTGAGGTCTTGGTTAGGACAAAAACTAATTTTACTATGGAAAATATTACTTCTATTGGCTGCCGTTGCTTTAGAACACGGTTTAAATCACTTGCTGCTGTCTTCAATCTGGCAACCTGCGCTTGGTTTTGTTTTGGTCCAGGAGAACCTAGTTCAACCACTGGGTGTCAAACTAGAATTCTGCACCTTTAACAATTAAGGTTCTAGAAGGTTTTTCTTTTCTTTCTTTCTTTCTTTCTTTCTTTCTTTCTTTCTTTCTTTCTTTCTTTCTTTCTTTCTTTCTTTCTTTCTTTCTTTCTTTCTTTCTTTCTTTCTTTCTTTCTTTCTTTGAGGTAATGTTTAGTTCTTCGAAGAACCATTTAAAGTATTTTCATAGAGCAAGGTCATTTTGGACTATAAAGCATGTTTTTGGGCAATGGAAAGATTTCTTTGATGTTTAAAGTTTGACGCAAATATATAAATTATACATATTCATAAATTATATATTCATATATAAAATATATGTTCGGGAAAGTTTCAACACCCTGATATAGTCTACTCAGTGAAGTTTTCTACATTTTTATTAGAGGTAAAAAGAAGTTGGAAATGCCTTTATGTTGAGATACAAACTCTATAAATCGGCCTACATGAGACTATAGTTTGTATAGTTTCTTTACATGACACACTGAAATACAGAAATGAATGGCTCTTTCAGCATAAACTTGAGCGCTGTATAAACATTCTTTCATGTGTCAACAGAAGAAAGGCTCCTGGGAGCAGATGCAAATCTTACATCCCTTTGACTTTCCCTGGAAAAACGTTCCGAGCCCTTCAAATAAAAAAAAAATCATTCTGTACGCTTTCATAGACGCCCTAAGAAGTTGAGAAGGGTCTTATTTTTTTTTTTCTTTTTAGGTTTCATGACAAGTTGTTCACACATTGATAATAAAAGAGCAGTCCATGTATGAACCCTAATTTAACATATTGCACCTTTAAGTAATCCAAATCCCCCGTTATAAATCATAAAAGTCATAATTTTGTTACCTTAATTTTTCCGTACTTTAGGACTTTTATAAACGGCTAACCTATAAAACAGTTTTAAGTGCATTTACTGTTATGTGAAATCAACTTCTTATTAACTTCACTACTGCGAGACAATGTTAATATCCATTTGTGCCATATTTAGCCTGTGTGAAGCACCACAGTTATTTCCCCAGTGGTTTGGAGATGTTTTTGTGCTATGGTTAAGCATGGATTTATATCTTGCCAGTCCCTATGCATTACATGTCATTTTGATATCGCAGTGTACAACTTTTGTCAACACATGTTGTTTTTGATATCGTCTAGGAATAAATTTCACATTTACTTTATAAAGTAGTTCTATATTGCAAAACATCTCAAGAGGCTTTAAAGTAAATACCAAAGTTAGTGATTTTTCTGTAAAAGCACCACGTCGTCTGCAATATTATGTGCTTTTTATTTGTGAAAGAAGCCGTCAATGATCTAAGTAGACCCTTACACTGGAATGAAAAGCAGCGCCGCATGAAGCAGAGAATGTTGTTATATACAGTAAGTACACCGTGTGCATGAAGTTGAGAGTTCTTTGGGTATTCGAGACTGAGAGCACATGATTGGCGGGGCGGAACTGTAGCATAACAGTGGGAGCTGAATACTAATGATGCTTTAGTAAAGCTATTGAAGAGGAACTCTTTCAGTGGGCAAATTCAACTAGGCGCAGGGGGTTGTTTGTGTGTTTATGTGCTTTGCAAAGTTCGACACTTCCTGTAACCGTTTGTGGTGTTTTGATTAGTTGCATGACAGAAGACATTTTCCTCTCTCCTGCTGGGAAAAACATTGTTTTCAGGTGTGTTAATGGGGAGCTGTCCGTGGTACTGTTCTGGATAGAGAGCAGCTTTTGATGAAGTCGGCATGAAATTGAAGTTGCGATAGTCTTTTGTTTCCTACTGTGATGTACATCTGAGTGAAACGGCTTTTTGAACAAGAAAAAAATGTAGGGTGGGACGTCATTTTTTTGCCCAAGCAAATGCCTAAGTAAAAGCTTTGTTAAGTTAGGGGAATTGATTTGTTTTAGCAATATCTTCTGAATTTTTAAAGTCATCTCTGGGATTTATTAATGTGATTTGTGAATTCTTGGTGAAAACTACATTACCCATGATGCTGTTCAGAACATTCCACCAATCAGACCCGGAGGAAACCCACACGAACGCAGGGAGAACATACAAACTCCACAGAGAAACGCCAACTGACCCAGCCAAGGCTCGAATCAGCGACCTTCTTGCTGTGAGGCGTCAGCACTACCTACTGTGCCACTGCGTCGCCATATATATATATATATACTGTATATATATATATATATATATATATATATATATATATATATATATATATATATATATATATATATATATATATATATATACACTGTATGTATGTATGTATGTATGTATATATATATATATATATATATATATATATATATATATATATATATATATATATATATATATATATATACATACATACACACACACACACACACACATATATATATACATACACTGTATGTATGTATATATATATATATATATATATATATATATATATATATATATATATATATATATATATATATATATATATATATATATACATATACATACATACATACACACACACACACACACATATATATATACACTGTATGTATGTATGTATGTATGTATGTATGTATGTATATATATATATATATATATATATATATATATATATATATATATATATATATATATATATATATATATATATATATGTACATATATGTATATGTGTCTGTAATTTGAAAGTTTAAGCTCAAAATACTCATCAGATAATTTATTATAGCCTCCAGAATCTGCCCATTTTGCTGTCAGAATACATTGTAGCTGTTTTTGTAGCCTGTGGCTTTAAATCCAAATGAGCTGCTTCTCCTCGCCCACCGGTCCCACGTGCGTGTCTGCTTCTCATGCGTTACTCATAAACAGTAGTCAGTGATAAAGATAACATCAGATGAAGCTGAAATACAGCTCATTAGTCAAAATACCAAGTAAGTTTATTCAAGCCTTTTTGAAACGATGAGTCTCACACAAATGCCGTTTGAGAGAGTTGGAACAGATGTTTTATTCATTCATTCATTCATTCATTCATTCATTCATTCATTCATTCATTCATTCATTCATTCATTCATTTTCTTTTCAGCTTAGTCCCTTTATTGATCCACTGTCGCCACAGCGGAATAAACCGCCAACTTATCCAGCACATGTTTTACGCAGCGGATGCCCTTCCAACTGCAGCCCATCTCTGGCAAACATCCATACA
The DNA here is from genome assembly GCA_903798195.1 of Danio kyathit. Lineage (NCBI taxonomy): Eukaryota > Metazoa > Chordata > Actinopteri > Cypriniformes > Danionidae > Danio > Danio kyathit. The sequence goes on along the minus strand of LR812530.1, from coordinate 31,827,810 downwards.
CACTCATTCACACTCATACACTATGGACAATTTAGCTTAACCAATTTACCTGTACCGCATGTCTTTGGACTGTGGGGGAAACCGGAGCACCCGGAGGAAACCCACGCGAACACGGGGAGAACATGCAAACTCCACACAGAAACGTCAACTGACCCAGCCGAGACTTGAACCAGTGACCTTCTTGCTGTGAGGCGACAGCACTACGTACTGCGCCACCGCGTCGCCACAGATGTTTTAATCCCATTTTATTTGTGAAAAAAATGTTCTGTGGACATGTGTACACATGTTATTATAGAAACATGGTGCCTGTCAATTAATTCGGTGGGCGGGGAAAACCGCACTCCTACGTCACATTGCAGTGGGCCTCAAAATCACTGGTCCTAGATCCTATTTTAACATCAGGAAATTTTTAAAAAAGAGACTTTTTGGGGTTTATATCACTCCAATATGACAGTGGAGACACTATACATACAGACAGTTCTGTCCAAACAGCTTACAAAAGTTGATTTTCATCAGAGGTGCCTTTTAAAAAAAGCATTTGCCAAAGAAAAAATCTGAAATGGTTCTTTGCTGAAAAAAGGTTTCCAACCCCTGATTTGCATTATAGTTTATAGTTTCTATAGATTGTAATTCTTTCCATTAGGTTCAAACAAAAGCTTTTATTTTTTTGGAATTTTTATGGAACAGATTAATAGAAAAAGAAAATGCTGTAAATGAATTCTGTTGCTGTGATCTAATGTGAGTGACAGGTTGATCTGCTCTTGCGCCAGTCAATGTCATCATGCAAGACAAGAAAAGGGGATTATTTTGATGAAAGGTTACGAGGGCTCATGACTTTTTAAAAATCTTATAAATTTATAAACACCGTCAAAGTTCATGAAAAAAAAAAACAAGAATTGACAGTTTTGATTGCAGTCTTGCTTGAACTTGTCAGAGCAGACTGAGATAGATTTTGCTTTTATTGAATATGATCAAGACCCCAGAAAGCATTAGAGGGCTTTGTTAAGCTCTGTCGAGTTCACATGTGTACATCTTTTGCTGCTTATTTCGATTCTAGAACTGGCAGTTCTTCTCTGTAAACTACATGCACCTTTGGGACTTATGTAAGCGTGTACTGTCATGTCTAAAGAAGGGATACTCAAGGCTGAGTGAAATAGGACCGCAGTGTGTATACTGCAAGCCACAGTTTCTGCTCTTCATGCTGTGTAGCCAGCGCTGATCAAATCAAACAGCTGGGATCATCTGCAACTGGTTGTCAACTTTTACCACTCCATCCACACAAATGAACACTTTCCTGTTGGCCGAAACACTGTGGCAAGCCATTTTATCATTTGATCTATAAAACATACTTGTTTCTATTTTCATGCCACTAATACTTATTTTTAAATTCTAGTATCCATTAAGTATAGGGCTGAACCATTTAGGGAAATTCTAATATTGTGATCATTGGGATCTATATTGTGATATGATAAACATCATATCATGATTGGTAATGTGTAAATGCATCAAAATATAAATACAATGTACTTAATGAGCATTGCAGAACACTTCTGGTGCTCTTGCGGTGGGATTATGGACAGGTTTGGTGGTATGTGTAAGTTTAAATGTGGGTTAAGGTGTAAGGGATGGATCAACAGTGTAATTATAAATGTAATTACAGAAATAGACAAGCAGGTATTTAATCATAAAAATCCTTTAAGCATAAGTACAATGTAAAAACATGTATTTGCACAACTCCATTGTGACAAGTTAAGACCACTTAATATTGTCACAGATAGAGACTGGAATCAGAGATGTAAGTAATATAACAGTTTATTGAAAGAGGATGGCAGGGATGGATATGAAGGACCAGATGTATCGGAGGGACCGGAGGAGTACTGTATTTAAAGCCAGGCACACAGAGAGATGGGATCGACGACAATCTGAGAAGGGACCAGTAGAAACCACACTAGGAAGAAGAGACGCAGACACTGGAAATGATAGGGAAATGAGAGCGATAAATAAACTTGGAAATCACTTTAGACACTGACTGTGTGGAGAGTGTAGTAAGTCTTTGTAGCAATGGGGTCGGACACTGAGTGACGGACAGTGAGGGACTTTATAGTGCTGGAGTGATGATTGGGAATGACGGTCAGGTGTGGGGCTGATTAATATTCATGTGACAGTGATCGGGGTGATTGGGTATGGAGAGAACCTGACCTGGCTGTCTGGCTGTGACAAATGTAAAGTGGGAGCAATAATTTTACTAAATAACTTGAAAAAAAAATCTTTTCACAAACATTGTTTGTCAATAGTAGAGCTAAACAAATTAAATAATATAAATAGAAATAAACAAATTCACAGTAATTCTTATGTTATAAACAACTAATATTCACATAAATATGAATAAGCCTGATGAATGATACCATGCCAGGTGCATCATGCATCTATATTTTTATAGGCAACTTGAGCAAAACACAGAAATGAGCTTTTACGCAGTCAGTACTGACTACGTTTACATGGACATCAGTAATCGAATTATTTGCTTTAATCTAATTAAGAGAATAATAAGACTAAGGTGTTTACATGAGTTGCTTTTTGAGTGTTACTTTCATGATCCCGTTTTACATGTTACAGCACATAATTCGAATAATAACATTGTGTCACAATCATGTAATAGATTACATTTCATGTAATTTCGGGTGTTTCATTTTTAATTTGTCGACTTTAACTGCAGTTTGCCACTTTCACTTTCATTTACGAAGATATTATGCAAGCCCACCGTGACAAACGAGATATTGGATGCAACTATGAACTGCTTGAAGAGTTGTTTTAATGGAAGTTCATACCGCATGCTTAATGGAAGAAAAAAAAAACTCTGCATTTCACGACACAGGTGTCTGGTCTGCACTGACTTGGTAGGTGCAAAAAGTGTCAATCAGCCGTGCGTGTGTGTCTGGGTGTGTGCGTGTGTGTGTGGACTACCCTGTCGCAAAAAGCGGCTTAAAGTCCTACATGATGTCAGTGACTACGTTTACATGGACACCAATAATTCGATTTTAATGCGATTAAGACAATACTCTGATTAAGAGTCTACCATGTAAACAGCGATTTTCGATTAATTTAATCAGATTAAGGTCATAATCGAACTAAAGAGAAATCGAATTAAGACATGTAGAGTATGCCGATTTTAGTCGCATTATTAAAGTGCAGTATATACATGTAAACACCTTAATCGAACTATTACCCTCATGTAGGACTTTAAGCCGCTTTTTCCAACAGGGTAGTCCACACAAACACCCAGACACACACACACACGCACGGCTGATTGACACTTTGCACCTACCGAGTCAGTGCAGACCACAGACAACTGCATCGTGAAATGCGGAGGGTTTTTTTTACTTCCCTTCAGCATGCGGTATGAACTTCCATAAAACAACTCTTCCAGCAGTTCATAGTTGCATCCAATATCTCGTTTGTCACGGTGGGCTTGCATGACATGTTCGTGAATGAAAGTTAAAGTGCCAAACTGCAGTTAAAGTCGACAAATTAAAAATTAAACACCCGAAATTACATGAAACGCCAGAGGAAATGCGGATAGCGCGGTGACGCAATGACGTTAATCGAACTATGTGCTGTAACATGTAAAACGCGATCATGAAAGTAACACTCAAAAAGCAACTCATGTAAACACCTTAATCATATTATTATCTTAATTAGATTAAAGCAAATAATTCGATTACTGATGTCCATGTAAACGTAGTCAGTGTCTTCTAGAATTGTCTGATAAAGTGGTTTGAAACATGTAATCCAATGTTGTATGGAAGTTTAGTGACACTACCTACAGTATATTTGTGAATACTGAGTGTTTATTCCAGTTGATTAATTTTATACTCAATTTAAATGACGAAAATCTCCAAAAGAGAGGAAGTAGCAAAATACCTTTAATATAAAATCTACTTAAAAACCTGAGGGAGCAAGTGCCTCAGTTTGAATAAGCAGGATATCAATAGAGAATGGGAATCTGTCATCATTGCGCAATGCAGTCTGGGAATTTGAGACATGGGTGCCTGGATCCCATTGATTTCTGTAGGGTTATTATACACGGATTTGCAATAAACCAAGCTCTCACATCACAAATTTAGAAGAAAATCACATATGGAAATGTTTTCTTCTTGTAACTCATTTAAACCCTGTCATTCATGGATAAGCTTAATCATTTATTTGATTTGCTCCATCTGCATCCATGCTTGGTTGCTCTAGTTTTACTGATTGTAAGATGTTTTTCAAAATGTATAACTGTAAAACTGGCTTTTTCCTGTTGTGATTTGCATTGGTTTACATTGTGCGCTCCTGAACGTGTCAGAAAACATGGTGAAATTCAATTCACCATGATGTAGATTCTCATTTTGCATAATGTCTGCTGCTAGTGTACACTGAAAACATTAGTCATGCTTTTGTTTAGGGTACATCTATTATTTACTTTAATGATTTTAAGTCACATTTTAAATACAATATAATATTTTCACGATGAAAAATAAATGATTTCTTTTTACCTCAGACTTTGCGTGTGCTTCTTTGTTGTGGCTTCAGATTTAGAGAAACATTCATACAGAATTGCGAATAGAAGGAATACATCAAATAGACATTTTGAATGCCCTTAATGTATAGCTGATGGGACTTGTCAGGTTTTTGTGAGATGTAAAATGAGATGTAATTCCATACTGGTATTTAAAAAATGTAAGTATAATTCAAGAACATGTAAAAGCTGTTACCAATTTGTGCTAATTGTAATCCAAGGCCATAGTAGTTTAACACATACAAAAAGATGATGCCAACCATAGAGGATTTCTATAGGTGTCCGTAATCTTGGACCAGGCCGTTTCCTGAACAGATGCTGTGGCGGTCATGGAGGAGTGGAGAGCATGAGACTGATTCCTGAAGGATGACAATGACAGATGAGTCTCTGCATTTATCCCGTGGGCCAGCCTGAACACCTGTTGGTGACCTACTCTCACCTTTTCCACAATGGACATCCAGCGTTCTCCAGCCTCTGTTGCCTAGACTGCAGAGGAGAAATGGTCATGCCTAACTGAGCCTGGTTTCTCTTAAGGTTTTTTCCTTCACTTTCGTCAATCAGTGAAGTTTGTTGCTCGCTACTGGCTTGCTTGTTTTGGGACTTCGGGAGCACATCGATGGATTTGCTCTTCAGTTTTTGGACTTTCAGCAGTAAAAAATAACTTTGAAAACTGGACTGACACAGTTTCAATTTACTAGAACTTCTATGTTAAGCTGCTTTGACGCAATCTACATTGTAAAAGCGCTATAGAAATAAAGATAATTGAATTCAGTAGTAGTTAAAGAATAGGACTAAAAAGTACTATTACCTAATGAATTATTACTAGTACGATATACAACTGTACGATTCACATTTACAACTGAAATACATACTAGTCAAAACTAAATAATTGTAATCTTAATGACAGATTTCCGATGAATTCAATAACAAAGATTTGAAATTTGTTATTAGTAAGGATAGAATATTTAGTAGTCACTAATGAAATGTGAGATAGGCTAAGTACTAGTATGTAATGAAAAAGTATTGTTGTCTATTTATTAGTTACAGAGATGGGAAGTAAAAAAGTACAAATACTTCGTAACTGTACTTAAGTAGTTTTTTCTGGTATCAGTACTTTACTCCATTACTTATTTTTTTGACAACTTTTTACTTTTACTTCTTACATTTTTACACAAATATCTGTACTTTCTACTTCTTACATTTTTTAAACCACGGTCGTTACTTTCGTTTTCATGGCGCGATCTATATTATTTCTTGTCATTGCGCAATAATATGAGCGCCTTTTTGATGCAGTCAGTCTATTGTTCGTCATTGTGCGCCTGCATGCTGCAGCGCGTGGCTTTTTCAAGGCTATAGCGCACCGTACATGCTACGGATGGCTTCAGAGATATGGCAGAGGGAGTCGGCGAATTTAACATGACTGATGCTGCCCTGTTTACAGAGTAATAAGACGCCTTTTGCTCGATCGGATCACAGGTAAACAAAAGAGACACATTCCAGTTCAAAAACATGCCGTTAGGTCTTCTGTCCACTTCCGATTATACCGCACGGGTTTCTCTGGTCTTTCAATCTAATACTGCTCAAAATAGGGCTTTTTCGTCAATTTAGTTGTACATGTTTGTACTTTTAGTACTAAAAAAATCAATTACTTTATAAAAAATGTATGTATTGCGATTTATTTCCTTTATTGCTGATAAGTTCATATTTCCTAATACAGAATTTATGCTGGTTTTCAGTTTTTATTGTTTTTTATAATAAAAAATAATATATATTATATATAATATATATTATAATAATGCAAAAGATCCTAAATTTATCACGTGTAAAAAGATCATGCACAAGCATGTTTTGTAGTTTGTAGTCACGGCTGTGTATGTTGCTTTTCACATATAATAAATGTATTGCAGTTTTTCTCAGTCACTTTAGCACATTTCTCAGATCAGAATTGAAATTTGCAAAACAGTAGGCCAAAGTGCATTTCTCAAAACAACTCGTATAAATAGCAAAACATCATGGATTACCTGCAAAAGCCAGTCTCCTGCTCAAAATCCTTAGTTCATCTATCAAAACTAAATTTCTGTGTTGATGAACATGTCAGTGGCGTCAGAATGACATGTCCTTGTGTCATTACTTAGTCATGTTGTCAATAACAGTGTATTCTGCAAGGCTGTTCTGGTGTAAACTATGGCAATCTTTTTTTGGCTGTTTGTATTGTAATTAGTTGCTGGATCATGTCATTGTGATATAGAAAGGAAAAGACAGCACCTCCTTTTAGACCTTTATTAGAAAAAGTCAACATTCAGTTGGGAGAAATGTACCAGTTGTAGTCAGATTTAGGAAAAAAGTCTAATAGAAATGTCTAGAACAATGCATTATGACAAAATATTATGACAACTTGTTGACAACTTGCATGTAAATGCTATGAACAATGATTAAATGTTGTAGGGATGAGACTATTCAACAGAGACCAAAATAATACATTTTGATCAACATGACATCAGCAATTGATAAGGAAACATCAGAGAATTGCACATAACCATTTGCATGGATGTACAAAAGCATTTGCAACTTGTTCATAAAGAGAAACTGCTTTTCTGATGTGCACAAGTGACACAATGATGATGTGAAGATTGAACAGGGAGTTTTGAGAATTTCAATTCTGAACTGAGAAATGGACTAAAGACTGAGAAAAACTGTAACAGAATTAATGTTTATCTTTTAAATAAAATAACCACAATACCTGACAAAAAAACACTAAAATAGCGGTTTATATGAGAGCTGCTCATGCAGAGCTTTAGCTTAATGCAAAAAAATAATTTGCAGTCAAATATGATAAGTATTTATTTTAGCAAAATTTCAGTGTAAATTCAGTGTAAAATGTAAGACATTATTTATAAAGACATACAGGCCTACAGAATTATTATTAGAGTGTATCAACATGAATGGCAGCTGTTGTTTTTGATCTAACAGCCGCAAAACTACATGATGAACGCTGTGAGTTTGCGTCAGGATGATGATACATGAGCCGCCTTTTTAAGCAGTGTTGTTAAGCTATATTGCAGGGTGTGATGCTGCTTGGCTACTTTCATAAAATTGGCAACAAACATTTTACATAAAAATTGGAAATGTAAGTTAGTTTATATTAATGTATCAATAGGATGTGAGGTCTAGTTACCTAGTTCCCTATCTCACTCACTATCCTTTAGCTTCGTCCCTGATTTATCAGGGGTCGCCACAGCAGCATGAACCGCCAATTATTCCAGCCTATGTTTTACGCAACGGATACCCTTCCAGCTGCAACCCAGCACTGGGAAACACCCATACATACATACACACACACACACACACACACACACACTCACACACACACACACACACACACACACTTATACACTACTGCCAATTTAGTTACCTATTATTCACCCTTACCTCTTGTCTTTGGACTGTGGTTGAAACGAGTACTTTTTACTTTTTTACTTTTGTACATTTTTCAGGCGGTACTTCTTTACTTTTACTTAAGCACAAAAGTGTAACTTAAGTACAACAGTACTTCTACTTTTACCAGAGTCGTTTTAAACATGAGTATCTGTACTTCTACTTAAGTAAAGGATGTGTGTACTTTTGCCATCTCTGATTAGTTAGTATCCATGAAAAAAAGCAAGCAGGGTCTAAAGAGTACTGTATATTGTTTTAACAACAACAAAACATCTAAAATTCTATATCTAATAGACACATATACTAGATAAGTAGTATTTCTTCGTGGAAATGATTTTAGTATAGGAACCAATTAGTTAGTATCCATGAAAAAAAGCAAGCAGGGTCTAAAGAGTACTGTATATTGTTTTTAACAACAACAAAACATCTAAAATTCTATATCTAATAGACACATATACTAGATAAGTAGTATTTCTTTGTGGAAATGATTTTAGTATAGGAACCAACAGAATGAAAATATGAAGAGTTCAGACACAAAAACCTCTTAGTGCCATCTGAAATTTTCCTCTAAAATATTTGTTTTTCTCAGCCTCATATGTTTATGTTCAGTTATTTCACTTTAAAGGCAATAAAAATAACCTATTCTTTGCACTAAGGATAAAATTACTGAAACTACACCTGAGACAAAATGCTAATTTTAGATGAAAATTTCAGACGGCACTTGCATCTAAACTCTTCATATATACTAGTACCAAAATGTTAAAACAGCTTGCCATAGTAATACTTCCTTACTGGGAGAAAAAATCGCTTTCACAATTCAAAGTGTAGAATAATTGTGTTTCGAACAAAAGCATTGTTTGTGGCTGCTTTTCCTCTTGTCTTTTCAGTGTATAGTAGTAGACTATACGTGCTTTGTTTTGAGTTGCTTTCACATGCAATATCAATGAAAAATCGGATTCTGTTTGAATACCATCTATGTTCACTGGCAATTTTTTCTTTTGTGTTTTTGTTTTATTTTTGCATTGCATTCACGTTGCTTTGTTTTCTGTTTATAAAAACTCACGGAAAAGATGTTATTTTCTGCAAGCTTCAAATGGTTTTTGACCTCATGCATGGTTATATATGCATTCACTGACAGCAATGTGGGATTGCAGAAGCCTTTGATTCTTTGGCTGTTTCTCAATTCCAGGAACGCAGAGAACTCGTGTTCTTGTGAAGACCGGTGTTGCCAGGTCACCTCGGAAGAACGAACTCCGGTGACAGCAAGAACAGAGAATGCGTCCTTTGAGAAATGAGATGCTGCGTTCTTCCAGATGGTCACATGACCTTCACTCATTTTTAACTGAAATTTATTTAAACATTACAGCATTCAATGAGTTGTTTTTCCCCTTTTATATATAACATGCACAAAAACCTTACCAATATACTTTGCACAACACAAAAAAAGCAGATTTTAATACAAATTTAAGCAAATAAACACCCTTAATGTGTTTATGCCTTAATTAATATTTTCATGGTGACGTTTACTGTCACCGTCTTCTGAGATAAATAAGTTATGTCTCTGAACTTTAATAATAAATCTATATAAAACGCTTCCCACCTCTTTTATTCAGTCACAATGACTTTTGGGGTTTCTAGAGAGTTCGGTGCTCAAGTCTGCATCTGTGCATCATTAACACCAAGAACCAACGAAATCTCACAGCAATTTGTACATTTTTGATTTAGTGGCTAATTCGTTTGAATTCGTACAATCTAATTCGTACAAGTTAGTACGATGTGCTCATCACCCAATGACAGTTGGGTTTAGGGGTGAGATTGGGTGCCACGCCTCCTTTTTAAAATCGTATGACATCATACAAATTAGCCACTAAACTGACAAAACGTAAAATACTTACGTTTTCTAGTGAGATCAGGCTGCAAGAACGCATCCGGGTTGTTTTATGCTTCCTCTGTTCTTGCGGTCTTGAGTTTTGGAACTTAACTTTGGCGGTTGATGATGACGTTACACGAGAACATGAGGACGCAAGATCGCATAATTAATGCATATTGACAAACAGCCTTTGACTTTATAGATAATCAATGCTGCTTTTTGAATAGGTGTTAGCAGTTGACCTTGCAAAGTTATACTTTTTTTGCTATACTTAGGACAGTGTCAGTCTCATTACCATGTGTTATTGGGACACACATACAAAATGTGCAAAATATTCTTGTTATCATAAAATCATGACTTTGTGTGTGATATACTGTATACATGGTAGGGCTGGGCTGATAAATTATATTATATTGAATTGTGATAAAAAATTATGTCAATAACAATAGCTACTTTCCATCCACCTATTTTTATGCGCATTTTGAAGATGCGCATAAAAAAACGGTTGATGGAAACGCCAAGATGCTCATAAATTTTGAAAATGCACATGCACATTACTGAGTAGGATATGCACATCTTTTATTCAATAAGAAAAGATGCGCATAAGACGAAAACACTTTTACCTTACATATTCTAGTATGCGCATTAAAAAGGTCATGCAATTTTGTTGTAAGAGATCATGTGATGATCAAAATGTGTGCAAATGGACAAACCAGCAGGCTGATCACATTGTAAAACATTTTAAATGTTGTTTCCGTCATTATAAAACACCCTAACCATTTCAGTATTGGTGTTATTATATTATTAATGACCTCCAGAATCAAGAGCGTCTGTGCTCCGCATCTCATGCCTTCAAACGCCATCGCATGTTCACTGCGTGTCAGGATTGCCTTCTGAGGCGCAAGTCATTTATTAAATGAAGAAAAGATTCATGCAGCTTCTCCTACCACAACAAATTTCATTTTTACTGTTGATATTTGGCGGCAGATAATCAGGAAGTGACTCGTTGGATGGAAACACTGCCTTATTTGCATGTCTTTTATGCGATATTCCAATTTTGCGCATACATTTATTTAGCATTTTTGGATGGAAACATAGATACTGATAAGCTCTGGACTTTTTTTTTACTCTATATTGATCTAAGAGCCAATCACATAGCAGAATTGTGCAACATTTAAAATCTAAACGTGTGTTGACATTAGGGATGGACCAAATTTTCAGCCACCTACAATTTATCTGCCGAAAATATGTTATGTCATGTAGTGGACCCTCTAATTTTTGTGGCTTCAGTCATTGTTGGGGTACTCTTTTAAATCTGGAAGTATTAACAATGTACATCGAAATATACAGTTCAAGTCGGCATTATTAGCCCCCCTTTTAATTTATTTTTCCTTTTAAATATTTCCCAAATTGTTTAACAAAGCAAGGACATTTTCACAGTATGTCTGATTATATTTTTTCTTCTGGAGAACATCTTATTTGGTTTATTTAGGCTAGAATAAAAGCAGTTTTTAATTTTTTTAAAACCATTTTAAGGTCAAAATTATTAGTCCCTTTAAGCAATGTTTTTTTCCAGTAGTCTACAGAACAAACCATCGTTATACATTAACTTGCCTAATTACCCTAACCTGCCTAGTTAACCTAATTAATCTAATTAAGCCTTTAAATGTCACTTTAAGCTGTATAGAAGTGTCTTGAAAAATATCTAGTAAAATATTATTTACTGTCATCATGGCAAAGATAAAATAAATCAGTTATTAGAAATAAGTTATTAAAACTATTATCTTTACAAATGTGTTGAAGAAATCTTCCCTCCGTTAAACAGAAATTGGGAAAAAATAAACAGGGGGGCTAATAATTCAGGGGGGCTAATAATTCTGACTTCAACTGTATGTAATAATAATAAAGTAATTTTATGATTGCATTTTTGCCATATCGCCCAGCCTTAATATGTGGTAATATTGTAGTTGTTGTTACAGTATTATCCTGGAACTTAATGGTTAAGCAGTAGCCATTCACTGCTCAAAAGTCACAAAAACTTTTGTGATTTTTATTCACATTTTTATGATTTCTTTTCTTGGTTGGTCATTTGAATTACAGTAAATTGCTTATACATCATATTATTTCAAAGAACTAAAATTGGCAATAAAAACACTTTGTTCACTTAGTTTTTTCAGTATGAAATGTTGTCTGGGGAAATCAAAGTCTCATAATGCAATTTCAAAATGCAAACAATCAGAAAACAGAAGGGAATCTTACAATCTGTGGGAAACTGTTAATTAACATATATTTGATATTGTGGATTCAATGCATGCGCTTTTCACAAAATCATGTTTCTGTAAACACTTTGTCCATTTTCAAAAGTTTGCATTTTCAGGCTCCAAGATGAAACTGTTTAATAACCAAAACTCAAAAAGTTTTCTTTATAGTAAATTATTGAAAATGATGTTGCTTAAACACCCCCTGAAGTACAGCATAATTATTCTGTTGAAATCAAGACACTCACTGATGATGTCCAGTTTATCTATTTATGGTCAAATATATATTTGATTTCGCATTTTGCCACATGACAGCAATTGTGACTAAATATTCTGAAAGGGAATGTGAATAACGCATTGCAGGCACATAAGACAGAACAATATATGGGATCAATATGCATCTTGTATGTATGCAATAATCTTTTTCAAATATCTGTTTTCACCGTTCACACTGCAACAGATTTATCCACTTGGGAGAGCATCTTCAAGCTGTTTATGCAGGATAAATATTCTGTTTCCATGTACTGTATTCAAATGTATCTGGATTAGTGTAGAGTAGACGTCGCCTAAACCAGGACCTTTTCTGGTTTTGTTCCTCATGGGGCATTTATCATGAGAAAAGGATGATGCCTTAACAAGGTCTCCACAGAAATTATTAAAACATGAGCAGAATTATTCCATTGTAAAGTTTCTCTTGGGTTTTCAGAACTGCACGATGATCACCAGAGCTAATGATGTGCCCAAGGAGAAACCAAGGTTGGAATTCATCATCTTTATACTGTATATATCATTGAATTTTCAGCATATTCTGCCATGGATATCTTCAGGACTTCAGTGGATTTTTCCTCTGTTTCGTTCTGTCGGATCATTTCCATTTGCCCTTAGGTGCTTTTTGTTGTTTGCTGTGTTGGTGCTAGAGTGTTCTCATCTTCTCCAAGTGTCATATGAGTTCTTCCTGTTTGATGTGACTGCATGTCCTGTGATCCTGTTTTTTAATCGATGTAATGACTGAGCAGTGGGGGGTGTAGTGGGAGGAGACAGATCAAACATACAGCTGAGGTCTCAAGGATTACACGGACTTAAGGATTTTGCACACACTGCTGTTCTGACAAGGTCAAAAACGTTGCCAATGATTTTATCTGAAGTTAAAGTAGGCACGTTTAGTTATTAGTTATTGAATTAAAAATAATAAAGAAATATCTCAATCTGGATACACCTAGAGCATAGCTGAATAATAAGAGTTCAGTACATGGAAATTACATAACATGAACATCGTTCTCATGTAAATCCCATGAGTGTAAAGTCCTTGTAAATTACTGACAAATTAGATCAAAACAGTCTGTTATGTTCCATCTAGATTATTAATTTGCTTGCACTCAGGCTCCTTTTGATTGACTACAATATTTTCCAATGAGATTACAACAATTATATTTTTCCACTTATTTTTAAGTCTATCTAAACTTTTATTAAACATTCTATGCATGCAGGACTCTTATTTTGAAAATGAGAGAGGCAGGAAGAGTAAATTAGCTTTTTGTGAGACTGGAAGCCGTGCATCTCATCTGTTTACAGCTTGTCAAATAGCAGGATATACGGATTATACATTTATTCAGGACCACCCCGAAGAGCCATAAGGTCTGTTTAATGTATGTTTTGTTAATTTAATGTGTATATTGTGATGTGCTTGCTATGTTTTAATGAGGCAACAAACACATGTATACAGTATACAGTAAGTGTTTAACACACATTTATGCATTGTGTCATATCACTCAGCTCTGTCTGTGATTTTTCTGGAGTGAAAGGATGATAAACTTCAAAAACTCATCTTTATGAGTAGGTTGATTCCTGCCTGTGCTTTCATATATGTTAAACCATATCCTCCTGAGACCCCGCCCATTGACTTGTGTCCTCTGTAGTGGACATAGTTGCTGCGTCCCAATTCGCATACTTATACTATGACCTAAAAGTATGTACTTTTTTTGTGGAGGAAAAATATATACTTTTGAGTGTGTAACGCCCCATTCACACGAGGCTTCAGCTTCAACGCTTGACAGAGGGCGTGTCTGAAGTTGGGGTTGACGCAATCGTCATAGCAGCGTCAGCCAATGAAATTAGTCAGCAATAGGCCACTGTTGGAGCTGGTGTATTTGCATACAGCGATCTGATTGGCTGACGCTTCCGTCGGCGCTTGAAAAGTTGAGCATGTCCCAACTTCTGCAGCGAGCAACGCCTCTGAAGCGGCGCCGACGGATCCACAATGCAGTTCGGCAACGCCTGACGTCACCCATTCAAAGTGAATGGGAAGCGTTGAAGCTGAAGCCTCGTGTGAATGGGGCGTAACAGAAGAGTATGCAAGCTTTGAGACATACTACTTCCTCGTTACACAGATCGTTGTGTTGCTTAGTTAAGAGCCCTGTCAATCATCCACATTTCTGTCGTATTTAATTTCCTACCTTATTGGAGAAGCAGCAGCAGGATAATCTCCCATTCACGAGTCTTTCATGCAGAGAAATCTCCTCAGGTCTTTGGATAATTCTGCATTCAGACGGTAATGTCCAAACACGTCTTTATGTAAGTGCAGTATTGTTGTTGCAGATGAAATATATCACAGACAACACCATTTAAATATTCTCAAATATTCTTCTTAAATATTTTTACACTTTTCACCCGCGTTTTGTAGTTCTAATCGAATTCATGTTCAACGCGCAATGTACTGTGGGCAATATCAGCGGTTAGAGTATGGACGCTTCTACACTTAAAATTTTGACCGGAAATAGTAAACCATCCGGGAATTTTTGACATACTCTTTTCAACATACTACGATTTGGGACATACTAATTCTATTGTCACATACTATTTAGGACGGATAGTATGCGGATTGGGACGCAGCAAGTGTTTTCATGAATTTTCTTTGAATGACTCTGTCAAGTCCTGTTGTACTGTGCAGAGGACATCCTGGGCTTTCTAGTGATATGCCATTTGATTGGCTGGCATGCTAGGAACCACTTCTTACACTGCATCCAAAATGGCCGGCATACAAACAAGCACATTTTATGGGAAGGAGAGATGTATGTAAAATTTAGCTTTTTAAATGTTTTTTTTTACTATTATTATTACATATATATTTGTTTACTAAAGTGTCAGGAACAATACATTTAGCTTTCAAAGCTGTTAACTTGTTTGTGTTTCAAAATATCATTCTTTTTTAAATGTCCACTATAGTGGACACTAGGACCGTCTTAATGTAATTAATGACTGCATGTTGTAGGAGGCAGACTTGAAGTAGAGAGGATTCTTTATAAGATAGTTGAGGGAGACTCTGATTAAGAGTCTGACAATCAGACTATTAGAGACAATTAGTGAATGACAATCAGTTTTAAATTTCAATACAAAATGGAAAAAAAAGGCTTTTGTTTAGTTTTTGTTACATTAATATTGGATTAATATCCCTTTACAGCCATATCCTGTACAGTTTTGTTGTTTTAGTTTGGAGGTCTTTTCGAACCAAAATGGTCCTGTGGTCCACTACAGTGGACATGCTGTAAAATTAAAAATAAAAACAAATTGTAAAAACTCTAAATTGTAGATTTTTTTCTTAACCCAAAGGATGTAGGAAATCACAGAAAAATAAAAGAAAAATAATTATTTGGGTGTCAGGAAGATATAATACAACTCAAAATAAATCTCTGTTAGTCCTTTTTGTCTGGTAAAATTATAGTTTAGCCTTTATTTTATTCATAACACATAACTCAGGAGCAGAATTGCAGTAGTTGCCTACAGATAGCTCACTCGCTTCTAATGTGAACATCGTCTCTGCTTCATTTGAAACAATTGTCATTTGACTATTCAGTTTGTGTGTGCACGTGTGAAGCAGGCACTGCCATGAGTTGCAGAGCATCAGAGCTGAGCTCATTAATACTCATGACTAGGGCTGCGCCATTTGGGGAAAATATCTAATTGCAATTTTTTTTTTACAAATATTGCGATTTCGATTTGATTTGCGATTTAATATTGTAGTCAAGCTTCAATATTTTGTAACGTAGCTTCTTACTGCTAAAATGCAGTGAGTTAATAAAAAAAAGGAACTGAAAAGATATTAACTTACTCCAACTTTTATTCAAATTTGTTTTTAAACATTCAGAAAGGAAATACTACGTTTTCTCTAAAGCAAACAGTAATGAGTTATGGCTTTAGTTATCACTTGTTGCCTGTGGTGCTTTTATAAGGTGCTGGTGGTTATATTTCTTCATGCTGTGTCAACAATTCTGTGACAGCTCTTACAATTGACCAGTTTTTGTTCAGTGTCTGTAATTTTGAAACCAAAATGTTCCCATATTACCGACATGCTGTTTTTCTTTGATATGAATTCATCTATTAATGCTTTTGAAGCGGCAGACGCCATCATCCCACTTGTCTGTGCTTTCCTGTTTGTTTTCATTGTGGGCATTCCGCATAGTTCGGTTGCGCAATTTTGATTGGGCAGAACGAAAGCGAGCTCACTCAATTGGCTAGTAAGACTGTCACACACAGACGGCAGTCACGCATTTGCTCTGGGTGGGGGAAATTATATAATACTTATACATTTTATATTGCAGCCTCTTGCGATTAGCTAATTGCAACGTTTAAAATCGCGATTGCAGTTCGATTTCGATTAATCGCACAGCCCTAATCATGACCAATCCAAATGCTTCGAAATCAAAACTGTGCTTTTTATTCTATAGGTAATTTCTGTGGTTATAAATGAGCATATTAAACCATTTCTGGAGAATTTTTGAACTTACCAAAGCCACATAATGTACCTACTATGTAGATATCAGCAAACTATTTAACATATTGATTCAATGCACCTTTGAAGCTCGTTGTTGTATAAATGTTACAAATTAAATCGATTTTTGATTTGCTTTTAGTGCATCTAAACATTACATCTCAAATAATACTTTACATGCATCCTCATGAAACACTGTAGGAAGTGAATATTTTTTTTTATTATTTATTTAAAGGGCACCTTTTTTACTCCTTTTACAAGATGTAAGATAATCCTTTGGTGTCACCAGAATGTGTCTTTAAAATTTCAGCTCAAAATACCCATCAGATTATTTATTATAGCCTCCAGAATGTGCCCATTTTGGTGTCTGAATACATTGCAGCTGTTTTTGTAGCCTGTGACTTTAAATGCAATTGAGCTGCTTCTTCCCTCCCACCATTCCGATTGTGCGTGTCTGCTTCTCATCATGTGTTATGTCAGACTCGGATGAAGCTGAAATACAGCTCATTAGTCAAAAATACCAAATAAGTTTGTTTTATGTATTTGTGGTGGAGTTTATTCAAGCCTTTCTGAAATGATGAGTCACACTCAAATGCTGTTTGAGGTACACACACATACACACACACACACATACAAACACACTTATTATCGTTTACTGACAGGCCGTTGTGATTATAACGGTTAAGAATTACATAGCGATATTACTCTCATTACAAACATGCTTTGTTTTAAACTTATAAAACTTACAAAAATCACAAAGTGGTAACAAATATTTTAATTCCCACTTTATTTGCAAAAAAATGTCCTGTGGACATGTGTATTCGGTACATGTTATTATAAGACATGGCGCCTGTCAATCAATTTGGTGAGCAAGGACAACCGCACTCCTATGTCACGTTGTGGTGGGCCTCAAAATCCTAGGGATCCCTATTTTAACGTCAAGAAATTTAAAAAAAGAGACTTGTTGGGTTTCTATCACTCCAGTTTGACAGTGTACACACTATACTGTACCTACACGGAGTTCTGTCCAAACAGCTTACAAAAGTTGATTTTCATCATAGGTGCTGGGGTTGGGTTGATAGACGATGCCATTGTCCATTGCTGATGGCCGATAGACATCACGATGCTGAACTGGCATCGTGATGCTCCGCCTCGTCGCAGCAGCAACCTGCTCGTAAAAAATACACACGACCCCCTTAACACTAATACGTCTTAGATTTAAAATGCCATTTTAGAACAAAAACAATCCACGTTCACACTGGCGTTTCACCTAGCATTTCTGAGAAACCCACCTTCCTCGCTATACCGCTGAAAATGCACATCACGTGACCACACACACACTCTGTCATGCGCTGCAGCGTACGCGCGCGTCTGAGCTGCAGCAGTCAGCGGGTGCTTTGAGCGCAAAACCCCAGAGAGCAGTGCACGTCGGACAGTTTCATCAAGGATGTACCGCTGGATTGCGTCTCACTATAGTTGTTAAACATGATATTTAATTCATCTTGTCTCTATCTAACGACTCCTCTGTCTTTTATAATCTATCAGGTAACGTGTGACAGCATCAGTACACTGCTTCAATCTTTCGCTTTCATGCTTGTACTTAGTAATTTTTGCGAAAACCTCAGATACTGTTGGTTGGTTCCTGTTGGTTGTGCACCTTTTTTACCAACCAAGTTTGTCGACGCCATTATAACTACACAGATCACCCTTCCTATTCATGCCAGAGTTCCGTGGAAAAAGTGATTGACGGGTGGTAATTTGTGTGTTACTTATCTTTATTTATTTATGATTTAGTTATGGGTAAAACAAAGTCCATGGGGGTCAGGCAGTTGAAATGGTAGACTACAAATAATTAATTCGGAATGAATGAATTAATCATTCATAAATAATTAATTCACCGCCGCCTACGATGGCGATGCCATCGTCCATCGCAATGTTTCACATTAGACATCGTACGATGCCAAATTGGTCAACATCGCCCAACCCTAATACAATAGGTGCCCTTTAAATTTGTTATACCTAAAAGAAATATATTTTTTCTACTTAATTTATTACTGAAAACGTCAATAAAACTTCATTTGTGTTGTAAGTTTTCACATGTTACAGTTTACATTTCAAATAGGATTTGAAAATGGCAATTTTCAGATCAAACCTTACTTTATGTAGAACAACACTTCAAAATTCCCAACCAAGCTACACAAATGTGACAGTGACAAGAAAGCAAAACTCCAGCAATTGATGAACACTGAGCCTCAGACAGGAAACCAGTAATGGCCAAATAATTAAGAGACAAAACTACAGTCCAGTCGGAAGTGTACGACTGGATTATTAGTGAGCACTAGTGCTGGTTTTCCCAAACAGGGTGTTTTCAAGCTGACCATGTAGGGATTTGTGTTGAGGACTTGTCCCATAAACAAGGTGAACAAGATGTTCCCTCCAAACAAGGAGGGCTGTGCCAGTCTGTCTGTCTCCCTTTCCCCAAGAGACAGACAGACTAGCATGTGGCATAAGTGTAGATACCATTCTTCTTATAATGCTGTAATTGAGAAGTTTCCCCAGTTCTAGATGCCCTAATTAGAGCAACCTAACAAACATTTACTGTATGGTATTTGAATTTGAATCAGATTTATGTTGTGCATATGCTAGTGCAAAGAGAGGTGTCTAGATTTAAATTGGCTGTGCAATAGCACTGGTTTTACATAATAGCTCAGTACGTTTCTCCATCTGTTCCATAATGATGTTCATAATGATGACTGCACTATACCAAACATGAAAGAAAGTAAATTCTGAAATAGCACAACCCCTAACGGAATGCATTGCAGCTAATACTTAACCTTTGGCTGTTCCTGTGCTTTGAAATGAATTATTACTATATAACAAGTAACTGTAGTCAAGCTAGGTGATAAAGTCATCCAATTCTCGAGACTTTCAATTACTGCCTGTGCCTAGTCCCGAGAGGATTCTGACAATACAACACACAAAAGTGCTTTAGGCACAATACTGTTATTTTGGCAGCTTAATTATAGATCTACAAGTCTGAAATATGCCTATTGGACTTCCTGCCTCTAAAAGGAAGTATGACTTCATTATGGTTTGCAACTGTGTGTGTGTGTCCCTGATTGTGGAGTACATTAATATACTCCTGGTTCAAAAGCCACAAGACGCCTTGCAAAAGGCCCTTATCAAAACAGGCATGGCTACAGCCAATTATTAAATAATTTGTCTGGAAGTGATTTCAAAAAGCCTATTTAATTTCCATTCAGTTAATATGCAGGAGTGTCATCACAAGTTTTCAAAAATTGAGACTTCACAAAGGCCGTCAACATCTGCTGTCATGACAACACTCAAGTGAGAAAGCACTAGAACGGCCATTAATTCTGCCATTTATTTATTTATTTATTTATTTATTTATTTATTTATTTATTTATTTATTTTAATGCTTAATATTTTAAGCTTTTTTTTCCCTGTCATCTGCTCTGAGTGTCATTGGTGGTGATATTTCATCTTGTTTCACTCTTTTTTCATATTTTAGACAGGCTTTGTGTTGCTTAGCGGCACTCAGTGATGGACCCTGTTTTGGCATTTCCAGAACACATGGTTTTACACATCTCCCTGATCAAATAACACACAGATGTCTTTAAACAAACGACCTTCATGCTGTTTATAATTAGATAAGCAAACTGTGCGCTTCAGCCTTCTGTCAAGATTGCGAGGTTTCATAGTGTGGTAATAACTCTTTGAAGATCACTCAGTACCAATTTGCTAAATGCACCTTCAAGGGTTAGAAATGATTTTCACGATGAGCAACATGCTTCCATATATATGCTCTAATCAACAATGAAATTAATTAGCCATTGTAAGTCTGTTAACATAATTTTAAATTATGACTATAATTAATGTGTGTATTTTTTTGCTACTGCTGGTAAATAACAAATTCAAGGAGGATGTAACAACTGTGTGGAAGTTACACATTTGTTCCCCTGTTTATACTGCATCACCATTAAATCAGGTCAGAATTATATCATCTTATGCATAACTAAATTGTTTAGTATTTAATGCTGCTCATCTTTTGCTATGTTTACACCTGGTATGAACAGTAGTAGATCCGAACTAAACTAGTGAGTCATAAACCAGACCCAATTTACAATAGCTATACTAATATACATTAATTTATGCTTGTGCTCAAATAATAATGAGTTATTGTAAATTGAATCATGAAAAACCCAACCTAGACTCATTCCGATTATGTACCCTTTTATACATTTCTGGAGAGAGCAAAATACGTCCCAGGAGCTATGTATTTTTGCAGTTTTTATTTTCCCCAATCCACTAGAAGCCGCTGTGTATGCTTTTTCAGATCTCAAACTTTTCTCTCGAGTGCCATTTGCGCCTGCTCTTCTAGCGTAAATCCATCAGAGGCCGCTGTCGACTGACTAACCAACTGACCGATCCCCCCACCTTCCCCTCTCCCTAAACCCAACCAATAGTATTTTGAAAAGCATCAATTGACCTGCCCACCCTCTTCCCTAAACCCAAACTCAGTGTTTTGAAAAACAATACAGAAAAAGAAAAGCTCTAGCCTGATTTTTACCACATTTTCAGATTTTACCCGGTTATTTACTTGTTTATTTATTTTTTGGATTCTGTTTTTGTCTTACCTGCTTTCTGGAACCGTTCTTCACCGAACTCGATCCCCGTCGTCGCGGCCAACTCTGCTCTGCATCTCAAGTCTGCCGACGTACGCGTCAAGCTACCAGACAAACTGGTAACAGTAGAAAAGCCATCCACACGGAGGTAAGCGGTCAAATGGTAAGCGGAAAAAGGAACTGCATCCTACCGCCCAGTAGCGTTCATTTGAAAGACAACATGCAGCCATACGTAGTTCCAGCTACATAATTCGCTATCTCCAGAAACGTATATAGGGCTATGTTTTCAGAATGAGCCTATGTTGGAAAAACCATCAGAAAAAAACTCAATACTTATAACAGACAACTGCAAAATTTAAGTTATTGTTAAAGTTTAAGGATTTAATTATTCAAGTTTAATGGTTAGTTAATAGTTTAGTTCACAATACAACCACAAATCAGAAAAAGTAGAGACAATGTGGAAATGCAAATAAAAAAAACAATGTAGGGATTTCTAGATTTCCTTTGACTTGTATTTCGTTGCAGACAATACAGCAAAGAACAATTTGCATTGACTTGTTGAAATATGCATGAGCGTCCCTGGAAAAGAAGGCAGCATATTGTGCTCCAAAATCTCTATGTACTTTTCAGCATTAATGGTGCCATCACAGAAGTGCAAGTTACCTTTGTTAAGGGCACTGACACAATTCCATACCATGACAGACCCTGGCTTTTAGAATTGTTGCTGGTTTCTTCTTTGGTCTGGAGCAAACGGCTTCCTTTTCTCCCCCAAAAAACCTGGAATACTGATTTATCTGACCACAGTACTTGTTTCCACTGGTCCATCTCAGATGCCTCTGAACCCAGAGAAGCCGACCGCAATTCTGGACACTGTTAACATAGGGCTTCCTTTTGGCACAATATTCAATTGAATTCTATTCACCTTTATTTGTATAGCGCTTATACAATGTAGATTGTGTCAAAGCAGCTTTACATATAAGATTATATCAAATTTAAACAGTGTCAGTTCAATTTTTAGAGTTTAAGTTCAGTTCAGTTTAGCTCAGTTCAGTGTGGGTTAATAATCACTACTGAGAGTCCAAACACTAAAGAGCAATTCCATGCGCAGCTCTACAGATCCCGAACCATGCAAGCCAGTGGCGACAGCAGCGAGGAAAAAACTTCACCAATTGGCGAAAGTGAAGAAAAAAACCTCGAGAGAAACCAGGCTCAGTTGGGCATGATGGGATTATCTCGTCGCTGGTCTAGGATCGCATCAGTGGTGCTGCATAGTCTGAGGGCCTCAGGATGAGTATCCCCAGGTGAAAATAGAGAATAAAAAGAATAATTAGCATAGCTGCTGTTCATAGTGTCTATAAACGAGATGCAAAAAACATGTGTGGGGCACATCATGCGTCATACCGCTAAGTGATGCACTGAGTGTATGCTTTGCTAAAAAGATAGGTTTTTAATCTAGTTTTGAACTGTGAGAGTGTGTCTGAGCCTCGGACATCATCAGGAAGACTTTTCCAGAGGTTAGGGGCCATAAATGAGAAGGCTCAACCTCCTTTACTCAACTTTGCTATTCTAGGTACTACCAGAAGCCCTGTGTTTTGAGATCTTAAAGAGCGAGTTGGATTGTAGCGAGACAGGAGGTTGGTTAGATAAACAGGAGCTAGATTATTTAAAGCTTTATAGGTAAGGAGCAATATTTTATAATCAATACGAAACTTAACAGGCAGCCAGTGTAAGGAGGATAAAATTGGGGTGATATGATCATATTTTCTAGACCTGGTAAGAACTCTGGCAGCTGCATTTTGTACTAGCTGAAGTTTGTTAATAAAGGATGCTGGGCAACCAGCAAACCGAGCATTACAGTAATCCAGTCTAGAAGTCATAAAAGCGTGAACTAGCTTTTCTAACAATACAGTTTTAATTGGCATTTGTGGCTGTAAATACATATTGTTGAGCTTGACAAAGGTTTGCCAAAGTAGTCCTGAGTTAAAGTAGATATGGCTTATTGATGAATGATGATTCTTGATGCGGTGTCACCTAAGGGATCGGAGATTACGGCAGTTCAGCTTAGACTTGTGCCCTTGTCCTTTACGCACTGAAATTCCTCTAGATTCCTTGAATCTTTTAATGCTGTTTTGGACTGTTAAAGGGGAAATATCTAAATGTCTTTCTATCTTTCTTTGAGGAACATTGTTTTTAAACATTTCAATAATTTTCTCATGTATTTGTTGGGAAACTGGTGATCCTCGGCCCATCTTTGCTCTTAAAGGACTAGACTTTTTTTCTTGGATGCTGCCTTTGTATTAAATCATAATTACAATCACCTGTTGACATCACCTGTTTCAAATCACAGCATTATTTAACCAATTAACCTGATTACTAGCCCTAAACGGCTCCTGTACCAACTTTTTTGGAATGT
This sequence comes from Danio kyathit, assembly GCA_903798195.1. Taxonomy (NCBI): domain Eukaryota; kingdom Metazoa; phylum Chordata; class Actinopteri; order Cypriniformes; family Danionidae; genus Danio; species Danio kyathit. Next base: position 31,803,865 of record LR812530.1, on the reverse strand, counting down.
GTTGCTGGTCTGAATGACGAAAAGGATGTATATTTACAAATAAAATGAAGTTGACCAGAAAAAACATGAAATATTTTGTGATCATATTGTCTGCAATGAAATACAAGTCAAAGTAAAATTAGAAATCACTACTTTCTTTTTTTACATACTGTCGTTTTCACATTCACGTTTTGGCGTTGTAGATGATTATATATAATGCACCTGTATTGTAAAGTGTTAACCTTATCTCAAAAGAAATGTGTTAAAAAAAGCAAGCATGGGACCAAAAAAGGCTAAAAACTGATACAGCATTTACTCTGACTCGTGTTTCACCGCACTCATATTTGATCGTTTAATGTTGCAAGTTTGCCAGGTTAGAATTACCACGCATGTGGATCTGGTTATGTGATGCTAATGTCAGTATAAAATAGTTCATGGCATAATACCACTGTTTTGGCAACTTAATTATAGATGTCTGAATGTGTTTATCATTCTTTCAGCTTCTGAGTGGAACCAGTATGACTTCATATGTGTGTAACCGATACACTTTGCACTGCAGTATGATGACTGTTTTGTAGACATAACAGAAAATTTTGAAAGGAACTGTGCAAAAATATGAATTGATTAACCGATAATCTGCTCCTGTTTTCATAATTGATCAAAAAAAGTTGTTGGTTTTTAACTGCCACTAGTTTTAATTTGAGCTGAATTTGAACTTCACGTTGAAACATTTCCTGTGAGCATTTATTGTCATTTATTGACTCTTACTGAACGTGAGGTAAAAAAAAACAAGACCTCGAAGGGAAATGCCTTGCTTTTCAATACTACTTATTGAACCAGTCGAGCTAAATGGCATATTAATGGGGTTCCTGTAATTGTTCAGAGAGCTTATTATGAAATTCTGCCTTGAGTAAAACAGAGTGAAGGGCTGTTCACATCAAGAATGATAATTATAAGATAACTGTTCTGCTTATTAAAAGCATGCACTACAGTTTTATCATCTGCTGCTTTTAGCGATAGCTCATTAACCCTTTAACAGGCATCGTGACTGCCTGATTGACCTTTTGTGCATAGGTTATCATGAAAACAAAAAACTCTAAATTATCTTAGAGTGGTGTCAGGAACACAATTTAACCAAATAAGAGCACAGAGATAATTAGTTATGCCCCTATGTGGGTTCAAACACTTACACATTGCTTAATATATACAGGATGTACAACAATACACAAATATCTTTACATATGAAAATAAAATAAAATAAAGGATTTAAATGTTCTAAAAATTATTATCTTTTACATAAGTATAAAAACCACTGCCTCCATGCCTCATCTCTGTCTTTTTTTTCCAGTTTATTCATGACAATTTGCATTTGTATAATGTTATTATTATCAGCACTATTTTTTATTATATGCATATTTATATTTATTTTAATAAAAACAAGTTTAGATTTGTCCAGATTAGTTATGACTCATATGGAGACGTATACATCACCATATGGGTCATAAGAATAGGACGTGTGTTTAGATATAACTCAGTTTTTTGACCACACGTCATTATTATTGTTCATTTATTCGTTTGCTGGAAATTAGAAATCTTTGTGCTTAACAAACAAAAATAAATATGTAGGCGAATGGATGTCTTCAATGGAGTGCGTACAACACCGTTTGCTTATCCACGAAAGTAAAGGAGTGAAGAGTCAAAACAAAGAGAAAGTAAAGCGGCTGAATGGAGGAGGCTCATTCTTTATCCTCCGGCTGTAGATGGTCTGTTTAACTGTTTTCTCGTTATTGAAGCATTCAGTTTTTCCACTTACAAAGTCCGCCATGTAAAGAGCAAATGTGCCATGGCGTGACGCAATTGACTCTTAAAGGGAATGGGAGATGAGATTGGTTGAATGCATGATATGCTTAAAACACACCCATAACTCATTAAGAGAATAAGCACAACCCTGTTAGATCATGCGCCAAGGCGCAGAGTGTATTTTTCCATCCTTAAATAGCAAAAGTGGATTCAGACACGCCCTTAATGCTTTTGCGCCATGCGCTTTATACTTTGTGCCTAGATCATTAAAATAAAGCCCACAGTGTTAAGAATATGTTTATACTTGGCAGGTTTGGCTTGCGGGTTCATTTAAATAAGTGTAAATGCTGGTATCTGAACCTTGTTAGGAATAATTTCTTTTTGTATATTTGGTATTTTTTGTTGCAAAATATACATCATAAAAGGCCATTTATTTTGTTTTGTATCTTGATGTTTTTTATCTAGATTTTCTTTTCCATTTTGGCCCTGATCAACCGAGAGGGGAAAAAACTACTAGTGTGAACACTAAAGCCTTAACAAAAATATTCCTCTGTGCTTTTATTGTTGTAGTTGTTGTGTAGATTATTTTAAATTTATAAGCTATAATGCTACAGTCATCCTCTTTTAGTCACAAACAAATCAGTCTTTTCAGAACTTTTATGGTAAGATCTTGTGATCCAACCGTGTCCAATGTAATAAATTATTTCATCAATAATCAAAAGAGAGGTTAATCACTATACAGTTTCAATTATCAGTGTACAGACTTATTATTAGTAATTATTTCTTTTTAAACTCAAAAAGATTGCATTCTTTGGCAAAGCTTAAGCAAGCTTCGGCACAGCCACTCTGTCTCCCATTGCTTCTTGCCTTCTCTTTCATCTCTCGTTTTTTTTTTCTGTTTGTTTAATCCCTCGCATTATTAGCATGCAGCTCTTCTCCGGGCTTGTGCTTCCAGGTTGCATGTATTCAATACTCTGCAGAGTTAGCTTTAATTGTTTTGAGCAAAATGCTCGAGTTAAATGTGACAATGAGTTCTTTTTATATTATTTGATTTAATCTGCTTTTGTCTTCTTCGTCGTATCTGAGCTCTTCAACATTCTGCTGTACTATGCAGGAAACTTACTGTAGCTTATTCAAGGATATGTTTGTTCAATGAGTTCTGCTGCATTTTTCCAGTTTTTGATTGCTTGCCTTTGTTCCTCCTATAAATGTTTTGACCTATATTTGTGTTTTTAAAGGGTTGTACATTGATTGTCTGCAAATGTGATTGCCTGGCAGGCTCCTGCTGCCTGTGCAATTACTGCCAACCAAAATGAGACACCATAGAGAACATGTAATCTCTTGTTGCTGCTAAAAATAGTAAGCCTCTAAAAGCGTGATTATCTTCTGCACTCCTGAGGTTGAAGTGCTGTGTTTATATTAAGGGTTGTTTACAATAAGGCCACAATAATCAGCTGATTGGCCCAATGTACTGTAGTAATCTTGACTGTTGGAACAATATGTTAACAGGCAGTTCCTGTGTATACCAGCACGAACTGCTATATGGATATTCACACTCTGGTTTTAAACCTTGTTTGTTATGCATAAGCAGAGATACGAGAAGGAGTACTATAGTAAACCAATTGCACCATGTGTGACATTTAAGTGCATTTATCTCCAAGTTGTCACAGTTATGCCATTATTGTCATTGTTTTCTGTAGGCTGTTTGTGAATGATGTCAAATGTGGGATTTAATCACATCCTGTCTCAGCGGCACAGCTCATTCACTTTTTCTCACACTACAGCTAATAAACACTCCCTGTTGTTCTTCCACTGGGATTCAGAATGTGAGTATAACAATAGTCTTAGTCATTCAGAGTGGGAAGATCTGGATATATGTGGTTGCACTTTATTAGGTACACCTGATCAATGTGGTATAGTTGATGGTGTGAGATGGTTAATTTCCTGAGATTTTCAAACACACATCTTATAGAGCATGGTCGGAAAAGGAGAAAAAGTCCAGTGAGCTGAAGTTTTGTGTGTAAAAAGGCCTTGTTGATGCCACATGTCAGAGGTGTATAACTAGTTTGAGCAAAAGAAAGGTAACTGTATTAAAAAAAAAAAACTCTTATTGCCATCGAGGTCAGCAGAAGAGTGTCTCTGAACACATAATGCATCAAGCCTTGAAGCACATGGGCTTTAGGAACACACTGGGGTGTCAGTCATGTCAGCTAGGAAGGGAAAACTGAGGCTAAAATTTGCTCAGGATTATCAAAATTGGCCAATAGAAGGTTGGAAAATGGTTACTTGGTCTGATGAGTTTCTGTATCTCCTGCAACATTCGGAAGGTAGGGTCAGAATTTGGCTTAAACAATATGACAGCTTTGTCAATGGTTCAGACTGGTGTAATGGTGTGGGGCTTTTTTTCATGATGTACTTTGTGCCCTTCATCAATTAAGCACTGAAATGTAACTGAGAATTGTCGCTGATCATTTTTTATGACCACAGTATGGTATACCCATTTTGTGATGGCTACTTTCATCAGGATAACACACCTGGTCACAGTTCAGATCACCTCATGAATATGCTTTCATGAACATTACACTATCACCAGATCTCAATCCAATCAGGCACTTTGGGATGTGCTAGAACAGGAGATTTTCCTAATGGATGTTGTCACAATAACCTTTCTGGCAACTTGTTGAATCAATGCCACATAGGATGGCGACATGTTTAAATAAGGGGTTCAAGAAAGGTGATTTTCTAGTTTTAGTCAGAATCCTGGCAGCAGCGTTCTGGATGATCTGCAACTGTTTGACTGTCTTTTTGGGAATGGCCAGTGAGAAGGCTGTTATAGTAATCCACCCTGCTGCTGATAAAAGCAACAAGTTTCTCTAAGTCCTCACTGGAAACAAAGCATCTAATTCTTGCAATGTTTTTGAGATAGTAGTATGCGGATTTAGTTACTGCTTTGACATGACTACTGAAACTCATATCTGAGTCCAGAATAATACCAAGATTCTTGACCTTCTTTTTTGTTGTTTGACCCTTAGAGCCAAGGTACGCATTCACCTTGAGAATCTCATTACTGTTGCCAAAGGCAATGACTTCAGTTTTCTCTTTGTTTAACTGAAGAAAGTTTTGGCACATCCAGCTGTTCATTTCATCAATGCACTGGCAGAGGGTGTCTATGTGGCTGAAGTCATTAGGCAATAAGGCTGACTAGATCTGAGTGTCATTCTCATTATTTGGCTCAGTGGGAGCATATAAAGGTTGAACAGGAGAGGTGCAAGAATTGAACCTTGTGGGACTCCACATGTCATGGGTGTCCACCTCGACCTTGAACTATGCTGACATAGTCAGACATCACCAACCTCTCCCTTCAAGGTAAGATCTAAACCATTTGAGGACTGTCCAACCCAGTTTTTTAGCCTGTCCAGAAGTATGCTGTGATCGACAGTGTCAAATGCAGCACTGAGATCAAGCAATACCAGCAATATCAGGGGTTATCTTTATAAAGGCTCTCTCTGCTGTACTATGATGTGCTCGGAAACCAGATTGTCTAAACATCCTTTAGAGCTTAAGACCTAGTTAACCTGGTTAAAACAACTTTTTCAATGATTTTGCCAATGAAAGGGAGATTTGAAGTTGGCCTGTAGTTGCTCAATAGGGTATTATCCAGGTTGCTCTTTTTCAAGAGGGGTTTAACAACTGCAGTTTGATGTGAGGAGTGTGTCAAGACTGCAGGTTGATGTTTTCATAATCTGCACGATCTCTTCTAAGATTTTACCATTAAAGTAGTTGGTGAGCGCATATTTTCAATGCATGTCAATGTATGCGTTTGATAACAAATGCAACAAATATAGTTATAATGTGTGATTTAAAAACCACATATTCTTTCTGACAAGCAAGTTACAAAATTCAAGAAAAAATCCTAGTCTGACTTGTGGGCTGTTTAAAAGTTTTACTAACTGTCTCAGAAGTTTTCCTCAAAACTAGGTGATTAAAACAGAAGATGCCCCTTTACATTATAAATCCCACTGTTGTCATTTCTAAAGATATTAAGTTAATATAACTTGACATTGCTTAAAATACCAAGTATTGGCATCAAAACTTAAAACAGGTGTGTTTAATTTACTCATTAGGCAGCAAAATACAATTCCCCATGTCTTTGTTTAAAATTATTGGTTGTGCTTGAAATTCTGCCTTGACAACTGTGCTGATTGGTCGATATATGTTATATGACACAAGGTGGTGATTTTGCTTTTGATGCTGAATTTTGCTAAGCGCAGCAGGACAGAGACACTACCTGAACCCATCTGATAAAAGCTTATGCTTATATACATTTTTCTTAACTGATATACAAGCAGGGGTGACATGGTGGAGCAGTGGGTAGCGCTGTTGCCTCACAGCAAGAAGGTTGCTGGTTTGAGTCCCTGCTGGGTCAGTTGGCATTTTTGTGTGGAGTTTGCATGTTCTCCTTGTGTTGGCGTGGGTTTCCTCTGGGTGCTCCGGTTTCCCCCACAAATCCAAAGACATGAGCTGTAGATGATTTGGTTAAGCTAAATTGTCCGTAGAGTACTGTATGTATTTATGTCCTCCAGGTTGGAGCGTTGGGCTAACGACCCACCTCGTAAAAATGAGATGTTACGAAACACCAACACGATGCAGCTAAATACTGTCAACTTCGATATAAATGGTCCTGGGAGTAAGTAAGTAAAGAATATAAAAGCTGAAAAATTTGGAAGTTTAGTCTATTAGCCGTTTTAAGTTATCTGTACTTAAACATTTAAATTCATTCAATGAAGAACCCACATTTGGTCAACTCAATTAATTGAGTTGTCGATTTCCCATTACTCTGAGGGAAATCTGAGGGAATCACTTTTCTCAAATCATTTGAGTAGTCTCAACTTATTAGGGTTTACAGTGTAGGTTTTCCATAGTGTTGTATATACAGTATAGTATATAAGGTGACAGAGCTTGCAGTGTATTTTACCTTTGTAGACTGTTTAAATGGCTGCTTCGAAGATTAAATTAGTTTGTGCCATTGAGAATTTTAAGTTGTCTTATGTAAATTCAGCTTTTTTAGAATTAGGCCTATATCTCTTTGAAATATTTACTGCTTACATACAGCTGAACGAAGTGCAACCAGACCTTAAATCCAACAAATCCTCTAGTTTGTTCAGGGTTGTTTGGAAAACTCAAGGATTTGCCGGAAAATGCAGTGGATGATGAAGTCTTAGTGGTCGATTAACATTAAAAGCAGATTTCTGCTCTGAATAATTTTAACTGGCAAAATGTATTTGATATAACAAAAAAACTTCAGAAAGACAAAGTAACAAAAACATGTACGCTTGTTTAGAGCTAAACATTATTGAATTTGTTGAGAGGTGCCATTTGAGAAATGCAACACAGGCTCATTCTGAAAATGTTGCCCTATTTACATTTATGGAGATTGCAAATTATGTTGCCTGAAGTATGTATGGTTGCATTTTGTCTTTAAAATGAATGCTACAGGGGGGTATAACGCTGTTCCTTTTCCAGGTCAATCGGTGCTTTTGGAAACACTATTGGTTGGGTTTAGGGATGGAGGAGAGTGGGTCAGTCGATCGGTCATTCAGTCAATTCAAAGAAATTTAAGATCTCAAAAAGCATACACAGCGGCCTCTGGTGGATTAGCGAAAACAAAAACTGCAAAAAACATAGCTCCTGGGACGTATTTGGCACTCTCCAGAAATGTACGTTTTTCAGAATGAGCCTGGGTTGGAGAAATGTGCAGTGACAATGTGTTGTATATAAAAATAATATCCTACATATAAAATACATAAAGGAAATGTTGAATTGCCAGGATTTTGTGGGCTGATGTGTGAAATCTATTTGTGTTTCTGGTGTTTATGACTGAAAGTGTGTGAAAATGGCTTTTTTTGCAGGTGATTCATTTCTTGGTCTCCTCCAGTCCACATCAAACATTCATTTCACCTCTTCACATCTGGGAGTATTTTTGATCTGTGTAATCCTTGCACAGAGAAAAGGGGAGAAATTTGTCTCGCTCACAGAGTCTCGTTCACATATTAGGCAATTATACTTCTCAAAGGACTTCACTTCAGATAATATAAGAAGATGAGAATCCCAGTGCCAAGAAACTGCATTTCAAATATTAGAAAATCAAAACCAATTGCAAAGTCTTTGAAGAGGTAAAACAGAATATTTCATTTTATCAGTACAAAACGCATGCTCTTGGCACATATCCTGTCCTGTAAATGTCCGTCCACCCACACATGCACATTTGTCTTCATGAACGATTGTCTAAAGGTTAATTCTTCATCTATTTGCCGATATTCATCTTATCCTCATTTGCAGCTTTGAAATATATAAATAATTCCAGACCAAAGCCTGTCTGACATTGTAATTATCGATGTGAGTTATGTCTCATCCTTTAAACTTCCATTCACTCTGCTTCACACCGGAGTCAAAAATATTTCCCCGGCAAATAAACTTGTGAGTTTCTGTGCTTTATAACTTTGGAATAGTCACTTGTTATTAAGACTAAGGGGACTATCCTTATAAATGTCCGTGAGTCATCTTTGGAAAGGAAAATGCAGACTAAATGACAGCTTAACAAGACAGTAATCATAATTTCAACTTGTATGCTACGCTTCAGTTCGGTTAAAGTTTTACTGACATGTCGAATCAAAATGAACACGAATTGAAAATGTCATTTATTTGTCCTGCAGTTCAAAATACTTGCATTTTGACAGAAAAACATTAAGTTGCTTGATGTTAAATGTTTTGTAGGAAGGCAATTGGTCTATATCATTATCAGATACATGGTCTGTACCATAGCTACGGTTTAGTTTAGATTCAGTTTAGGTTTTTAGTTAAGCTTCAGTTTAGTTTGCACTAATTCGGTTTTATTTAACATAAAGGTAGCTCATCTCTAGTCAGTTGCTCAATAGTTCCAGGCAACAAAGAGTGATTAAAGTCAAGCTACCTGAAACACAAGATTGGTGCAAACTTAATTGAAACTTACTGGCTAGTCAGCTAATCAGCTTCATGCTACAGGCCCCAATAATCAGGGCAAACTAGTATTAGCATTTTGTAACCCAATAAGAATGTAATGATTTGTGGGTGATCAACTGAACTAACAATGTAAAAATTTACTTTTAAATGCAAAAATGGCAATAATTCGCCAATAAATATTTCATATTCAGGTCTTTAGAAGCCTACACAACTATGATGGATCTCTGTTGGATTAGCTTGAAATTCTCTTATATTTTAACAATGCTTTGCAACACAATGAAACAGAGTTTATTTTATTACCTTTTGGAATTTGAAGGCGTTCAGTTTGATCAGATGACTATGTCACTTTAATTGTCAGAGCACATTAACTCAATACATTGAGCAAATGGCTCATAATCTCAAATTCTACCATATTCAATGCTATAATTTCTAATTGAAAATGATCATGAACACCATCAAGTGTTGTATTAAAATATTCCAATATAAACATACAATGATTTAATTATTGATGTAAAATATATTATTGTATCTGTGACTCTGTAATATTCATTTATTCATTGATTCATTGATTCATTCATTCATTCATTCATTCATTAATTAATTCATTCATTCATTCATTCATTCATTCATTCATTCATTTCTTTCCGGCTTAGTCCCTTTAACTACTGCCTTTTAAATATAATTCATTAAAAAAATGTAAATTCTGTCATGGACCCAACTAAAGTTACTGTACAGAATGGTTCTTTGTACATTATCTGGAACATTTTAAGCGTTTTGTTCATGCATCAAAAAGAAAGTACCTATAAAAGTCAAACCCTTTTAATTTTTCCAGTCCTTCACATATGAATCAGTCTGGCTTTCATGCAAAAAGAAAAATGTCACCTGGATGAAACCTACATTGGCACCAATTTATAATAACTACGCACTATAAATCATTTATTAAGGATTTGCAAATAGTTCATCATTAGTTAAGCTTTAACTTTACATTAATAGATATTAGTGAGCAGTTTAAAATATGGTTACAAATGCTGTATTCTTGACATATAATATATAATGGGTTTAATGATTGTATTTTATACTTGGTTAGTAATTAATTTTTCATTCCTAAATTGAGTATTGCATTATTTACAGACCAGTTATTTAGGGGTAGTTGGTGGTTTTCTTAGATCATTAAGAATGAGTAAGTATATGATTAATAAACTGTTCAAATTAACATTTATATATATATATATATATATATATATATATATATATATATATATATACACATTATTTTTCCTGGCATTAATAGGTACTCTGTATGTTAATACATGCTTTATAAACACACACACACACACACACACACACACACACACACACACACACACACACACACACACACACACACACACACACACACACACACACACACACACACACACACACACACACACACACACACACACACACACACACCTGAAGCAGTGGGCAGCAATTGCTGCTGTACCCTGAGTATAGTTGGGGGGTTGGTGCTTTTCTCAAGGGACTCACCTCAGCTGTGATATTGAGGGGGATGAGAGTGTTGGTTATTCCCTCTCAACACCTACAATTCCTGCTGGTGCTGGACACACTTGAACCTGCAATCTTCCGATCACAAGTATAACTCTCTAACCATTAGACCATGACTCCCCTAACTGTACAACTGTACATTTTTTTCATAAAAAATAAATCTTTGCAATCTTATCTAAAAAAAATATACTTTTTTTTTTTTTTTTACATCATCAACTTATTGTTAAAACAAAATGGCTTTCTGTACATACAACAAATTTAATAAAACAACAACAGTATAATAATTTACTAATGTAACAATATGATAAAACATTTAAGCGTTATTCAGGGTTTGTGTGTGCTATATTTGCAGCAGCAGTGTTATATTAGCAGACAGCATGTCTGTGAATATACTGCCAGTAGCAAGTCTCAGCTCTGCACCAACAATAAAAGCAGCAACAGCCGTTGTGCCACAAAGACCAAATGCATCAACAATGCCATATACAGTCAGGTCCTTAAATAATGGGACACAATTCTAACATTTTTGGCTCTATACACCAACACAATGGATTTGAAATTAAACAAACAAGATGTGCTTTAACTGCAGACTGCCTTGAGTCATCCACCACAGTTGTTTCCATAGTCTTCCAAGTCTTTTGGTGTTGCTGAGCTCATTCTTTCTTGTTCCAAACAGTTGTTTTGGCCACACCTAATGTTTTTGCTATCTTTCTGATGTGTTTGTTTTGTTTTTTTCAGCCTAATGATGGCTTGCTTCACTGATAGTGACAGCTCTTTGGATCTCATCTTGAGAGTTGACAGTAACAGATTCCAAATGCAATTAGCACACTTGAAATGAACTCTGGACCTTTTATCTGCTCATTGTAATTGGGATGATGAGGGAATAACACACACCTGGCCATGGAACAGCTGAGAAGCCAATTGTCCCATTGCTTTTGGTCCCTTAACAAGTGGGAGGCACACATGCAAATTGTTGTAATTCCTACAGCGTTCACCTCATTTGGATGTAAATACCGTCAAAAATATATAGCTAACAGTCTGCAGTTAAAGCACATATTGTTAGTTTCAAATTCATTGTGTTGGTGTATAGAGCCAAAAATGTTAGAGTTGTGAGTATGTCCAAATATTTATGGACCTGACTGTACATATTATTTATTACCTATAAGTCTCTCATTGTCATGTTGTCATGACATGAGTTGTCATAAAGACGTATATTTACTAGTGATTTTGATGATTTTAAGTACTCAGATGAGCCTGTGTTATTAGTTTTACTTCATGTCATCTCAAAATAACATACCTTAGATCACAGGTGTCAAACTCAGTTCCTAAAGGGCCACAGCTCTGCACAGTTTAGTTCCAACCGTAATTAAACACACCTGATCAAACTAATTGAGTCCTTCAGGCTTGTTTGAAACCTACCAGTAAGTGTGTTGAAGCAGGGTTGGAACTAAACTGTGCAGGGCTGCGGCCCTCCAGGAGTTGAGTTTGACATCCCTGCCTTAGATTGTCACAGTTGACCAATCGGAATCAGAAGTATTCCAGAGAGTCATGTAATAAAAAAAAAAAACAATAGTTAATAAATAATAGCCACAATTTTCTTTTTATATTATAGCATTTAAAAATATTTTAATAATATTTTTACAGTATTTACTTTTATTGATTTACTGTGTTCAAATTGGAATGATTTTCTGCAAATCTGTCCTGACTTCACTCCATTAACCAGGCTATATCTGGCATTTCTATCGGGTCACCAGTATTAAACACTGTTCGTGAAAATGCATCTGTCCCCTGTGAAAGAGAGGTTGATGGCCTGAACTTTAAACAGAACGGTTGACACAATGTGCTGTACACCCCCGCAGCAAGAAGCCTCATTTCAAACTTTAAATTACAGCCAAAAAGGCCAGTAATTCAATGCTCGTGCCTGACAGTTGTTTGCCACTCGATGGCTTTGGCTGGATCATGTAGGACAGCATAAAATTGCAGCACAGATGCTTGACACTCGACTCTGCAGTGCACCTTTTGTGCTTTGCCACTGATGTTGAGAGCGACAGTCGTCCTCTGACAGACCTTATTTATGTGGTCTTTTGATCATGGACGAGCTGATTTTGTGACAGTCATTAGTTTGCTGACTACAGGGACCAAGCCGTGCCTGCCATGTTAAGCTTCCCCTTTATCAAAAAGAATGAGCGGTTGGAGGGAGTAAAGGGACTCGCTCTGTGGTTTGGTCGAATAATGAAGCCCCTAAAGAGAACTGGACAAAAGAGGCACATGGAAGAACTAATCTTGTGTTTCATTACACAGTACATAACTACAGAAATTGGTTGGAATGTTGCATACATGCTCAATATTTTATACGCGAGTATTAATCCCAGTTAGTGCTTTATGAACTGCATGAAGTAATTTAAGGTTAACATGCCTTAATTAGTCTTGTAATTGAGTTGTCAATGACCCCGGTTTAGGTAGCAAGTCTGTTTTTCCACACTGAGTCTATTAATATGAGCTGCATAATGTCTCTAAATTGGATTTTTGTGTCCCGCTAAGTTATCCATTAAGCCAAATTTCAAGGCTTTCACATTAATTCCCCAAAGGTTAATACCTTTTGAAATTAAACCGTTAAAATAGTTGTGGTTGCACTCGGATGTTTGAATAAATTGGGACATTTCCTCACCTTAAATTGCAAAAGGTCAGTGACATTTCCCATATCTTGCTACAGTAGTTATGAAATTGTATTATGTGGTAAAATAATATTCCAAACAAGAAATCTTCTGCCTGAAACAATGATTGAAAATGACTGAAATTACATTTTCCTTTGGCAGTTGTTTTGTTCAATCGCTACAACAGCTGAATGGTTTTCAGTAAAAGGTTTTCTGCAGTTGTTTCTGCCACAAATTGTTTTTAATAAATAATTTTACACTTCAGTGTGAAAGTGTGGCTTTAATAATGAAGTAGGATATGTTTTGAAATCCAGCCGAATATCTATTCCTACATGAAATGTATTCAAAATATAACATGATGATTGACAAGCATGCTAATTCATTTGAAATGCTTGTGAGGACCGTCATGAGTCTCATTTTTTATGTTGCTCCCAGTTCAGTTTTTATGTAATGTGAAAGAAGTACACTGAAAAAAAAAAGTTGCCATAAAAATTCCTGTTTAACTGAGAATTTGATATTAAGTTTTACAACAAAATTACACATTGAGTTCAATGAAGTAAAAAGACAAATAGTGTTTTCTTGTAAAAACCCAGGTTACGTTTACTATATAGTATATATATATATATATATATATATATATATATATATATATATATATATATATATATATAAAACCCCCCAATTTTGTCCAATTTTTACTCGCGCCACCCCAGACACCCCTCCCTCGAGCCAACATTATAATTCATGTGCAAACATCATTCACCTATTATTTGCTGCGTTTAAAGTGCATAGCTTTAATTACATTGAAACATAAATATACAGCTTACCTGATTTAGTGTGATGGCTGAGCCTGTTTCTGTGAGGACAACATGCTAATCTGTGGTTGGATTCCTGACACGACTAACCGTAAATCATCTTCCACTGTCAGCGTGAGCATACTTGCTTTTGATGTACGTACATACAGAAAATGCTGCTTCGCAAAGCCAAGTTCGCAGAGCTCTGGCGGTGTGGTTGAGACGAACATTGAGTATGTTTACATGGGCAACAATACTTTAATACGATTTTAATACGATTAAGACAATACTCTGATTAAGAGTCACCATGTAAACAGCAATTTTTGATTACCCTAATCTGACTAAAGTCATAAATGAACTAAACAGAAATGCAATTAAGAGGTGGAGTATGCAGATATTAGTGGCATTATTGAAGTAAACACCGCAATCAAACTATTATCATCATGTAGGACTTTTCGCCACATTTTGTGACAAGATCCACACACGCGGCTGTCAGTAAATGACCGCACACACACAAACATCACGAAATGCGTTTTTTTATTTCACTTCACGTAGCACCTTAATTATATTATTGTCTTATACAGATTAAGGCAAATAACTATTACTGATGTCCATGCAAATGTAGTCAGTATGTCTTCAAAGTAAGTGAAAGATCCAGAAGGGCATCCTGCTGATTTGATTCAGAAGGGCACTTTTTTGTCAGACGTTTGACTTTCATTCACCGTCATTCATTTTATTTCTATATATATTTCACGGCAACGCATTAACTCTACAGGTGCCTGATAGTTAGCTGTAGAACTAACGTTAATCATATTCCCTCTAGTGCAGGGATTCTTATCCTTTTTCACTTCAGGGCCCACCTCCTTCGAAAATGTTTTGAAGGTGCACGTCTAAGATTTTTTCTTAAACTGTCTAGAGAAAATGCTTATTTTAAACCTTTATTTATTAGCAAAACATTTATTTTGCTTATACTAATATTATCTTATTTTTCTACAGCATTTTATAAATAAAACGAAACAAAATATATATCTATGTATACATACACACATATGTACATACACACATGGGCCATCCCAGGTGGGCCCCACATGGGCCATCCCAGTTGCTGCCATGTGATTGGCTGATTAGAAATTAGCATTAATAAGTAGCTGGACAGGTGTAGCTAATAAAGTGGCCAATGAGAGTATATATAGTATATGTATAGTATATAGCAGGGGTTTTCAAACTGGGTTCTACCATGGTTTTAGATGCCTCATGGGCAATGGACAAACAAAAATCCCATATAGGCTGCTTATGAGGGTCACAAGTAGATGTCTGGAATTCCCACATGGGCCATCCCCACGTGGGCAAATGAAAATAAAATAAAAAATGAAAATACATTATATATATATATGGCCCAGGATGGGGCCCACCTGGGATGGGATTTCAAGATTATGAAAGCAGTGTCATCATCAGCATTTCTGTGTAATTAAAAAAAAACATCTTACTAGTACCGGGTTGGACCCCCTTTTGGTCCATATTGACATGATAGCATCACGCAGTTGCTGCAGATTTGTTGGCTGCACGTACCGTACATGATGCGAATCACCTGTTCTGCCACATCCCAAAGGTGCTCTATTGGATTGAGTCTGGTGACTGTGAAGGCCATTTGAGTACAGTGAACTCATTGTCATGTTCATGAAACCATGAAACATTTATATATTTTTACACTTAATGTTGTTATTATTAATCATGTGCATAATCAAAAATTAATAAATAAGAAAGAAAAGAAACATTAAGTTATGTTGTACATTACTTCTTGAATGATTTATTTCAAAGCTTTCTTCATTAATATTTGGGATTTTATTTTTGCTCTGTGGATTATTTTCTCATCCATTCCTTTCCTCCTCTTAAGAAACACCCCTGATCTTTGAGATGTTAGAGCAGGATTGTTGGAGGTTATAGGAGGTGAAGCTTGTTGTCAGCTCTTTCTTTTTGGGAGGAATGAGAAGAATGAAGACTCTGAGTGTTTAGTTACTGCAGCTGAACTTTCTCAGCTGATACCCAACAAAAACCAAGTTTCGAGACACACTTTTTCCTCACAGCCTTAAAAAATACAAAACATTTTTCTCTGGTATTAAATGAAGGAGAGAGTCAGGCTAACAATATTCAAATAAAGTAAAAATACAACAACTATACTTTATTTAAGCAAATATTTTCAATACACCATGCTATTTTGCATTTGTCTTGTATTGTCTGTAATATAAATTCACTGTCAGTATTAACAGTGATAACAGAAGAGGCTTTTTTAAAGGATCTATCACTGAACTAGTGTTGATGATATCGGATATAACATTCAAGAAAATGAGCGAGCATAGAAATTATGAAGTCTGGATAAAAAGCTCAAGAATCTCATTATAAATCTTTATTCTGAATCGGGACTCAACCAGAAAACTTGAATCATGTTTAATTCTTTTCTCCCACACCTGAGAAATGTTGTGATGTGTCTAACAAACTAAGCCTTATTGTAGTCAGTAAAGATTCAGCAATGGCATTAGTCCAGTTCTGTTGTTTTCCCATAATATTTTTTCATTTTGTACTCAAATCCTTTGAGTTTCTAAACACATCTGAATCCATTAAATCAAAACTCTCCAAATCCAAAGACTTCCGTTATTGTGCACAAATCCCTGCTTTCCACAAAGTCAGAATGAAATGTCAGCACAGAGTGAAAAAACTATTCAATCAACCTCAAATGAATGTTATATATGGAGAAACAACTCTTGTTTAAACCTTTAGAAATATTCAGAATTTATACACTGTAAAACCCAACAGTCAACTTTTTCAAACGAAATGAGTGTAGTTAACTTAAACTTTACTGAAAATTAATTCTACTCATTTGAAAAGAGTTTTGAACTCAGTGTTGAATTAAATACCTCATTACTTCAACTTAAATGGAGTAAGTTCACAGTACTCAAATAGATTAGTTTATTAACTCAAATGGTTTGTATAGCAATCGGTTTCCTCAAATGGTTTGAGTTGCCTTAACTTATTGGGTTTTACAGTACTCAGTTGGTTTGAGTTCTCTTCATTTATTGGGTTTTACTGTGCTCAAATTGCTTCATTTACTCAAATGAATTAAGTTCACAGTACTCATTAGGATTAGTTTTTGAACTTAAATGGTTTGTTGCAATCTGTTTGCTCAAACGGTTTGAGTTACCTTAACTTATTGAGTTTTACAGTGTGTAAATATTTAATATAAAGCGTAAAGAAATATTAGATATACTTTTTGGTTTTTGAACTTTGTAAAGATTCAAATTAAGAAAGTATTTTATACACTGTACAAAATTATATGATCAATTAGTCATCACAGCATATGTTTTTAGATCATTGTAACATATTAAACTAAGTTAATAATGCTCTAACTTAATTTTATAAGTTACGCAAGCTGTTTTAAGTCAGTTTAACATAATAAAGTTTCAATGGACTCATAAGGTTAATTTGATTCAGCTTAAAAATTTAAGACAACCAGGGTTTTTTCAGTTTACCTACATGCAGTGTTGGGGGTAACGCATTACAAGGAATACAAGTTATGTAATAATACTTTTCTAGGTAACAAGTAAAGTAACGCATTACTTTAAAAAATAAGTAATAATATTTAAGTTACTTTTTTGAAAATGTAATGCGAGTTACTTTTTAGTTTAATGAATTAACTTTTGGCTGCACGGTGGCGCAGTGGGTAGCACGTTTGCCTCACAGCAAGAAGGTCGCTGGTTCGAGCCTCGGTTGGGTCAGTTGGTGTTTTTGTGTGGAGTTTGCATGTTCTCCCCTTGTTCGCGTAGGTTTCCTCCAGGGACTCCGGTTTCCCCCACAAGTCCAAAGACATGTGCTATAGGTGAATAATCTGACTTTCAGTAATCTGTATTCAGTAGTCCCTCGCCATAACTCTGTTCACCTTACACGGTTTCGCAGTTTCACCGATTTTCTTTAGTGCAAATTGACTTTTTTTTTTTTTTACAGTGCATTGTGTTCTGCGTCCTGATTGGCTGTAGACCGCTGTCAATCAATCTCCTCTGTGCCGTGTTTTCTGTACAGTCCAGAATGCTTTCAGCTTGCCAAATTGACATAAATCTTTGATCACTAGCAGTGTGACTGTGAAATGCTGTACTGTATGTTTGCAAGTTTCTCCACAACAAACCCCATAATGCCAACGAAACATTCTGCAATGTTCGTCAAAGGCACCCAGGGTAGCACCCAAAAATCAGTGGAAGATGCTAACCATTGCACAAAAAATTTGAACTTCTGCACATGCTAAAGGAAGGTAGAAGTTACGTGAGTGTTTAAACAAGAGAGAAAAGTGTGAAAATGTTATCTGAGAAAATAGTTGTAAAGTGAGGGGGTCGCTGACAAGGAAGTGCAGATCCAACTGCAGGTTTATTACACAGAGAGGGTCAGACAAGCAACGGTCAACACAGGGGCAAACAGATGTATAGAGGGAATCCAGAGTCATGGTCAAATAACAGGTAAACGGTCAGTCCCTGTGGCAAACAACGTAAATAAAGCAAAGCAAAGATCGGTACACGACAAAACTAAGCAAGAGAAACACGTCGTAATGTTCACAGTAACAGTATAACAAGACTCAGCACTGAAGTGTGTGTGTGTGCGGTTTATACAGTCCATGTAATCAGTTCATGAGCTACTCCCAGCCGTTGAGTGTGCGAAATCAACGGAATCCGGAACAGGTGCGTGTGAGTGGTGCATGACTGGATCTGTAGTCGATATAATGGCGGATTTGAAGTCCTTTAGCGATCTGCATGTTTACCAGCAATTTGGATTAGATCGCTGGTGATTGTGACAATAGTGTAGTGAGGGGTTTTACAGCCTTAAAACATCTATAATAATTATAAAAATAAAGCTGACTGCTTTGCGGATTTCACCTATTGCGGGCTATTTTTAAAACGTAACTCCGGCAATTAACGGGGGACTACTGTATACGGCATGTATAGCTCTGGGGTCAGGAAGTTCTCTGATCACATTATCTTAATATATATATATATATATATATATATATATATATATATATATATATATATATATATATATATATATATATATATATATATATATATATATATATATGTTTGTGTGTTTTTTAAAGGTAAGTGTAGGTTATAACAATGCATCATTAATTGCAGAGCTCCTCTATTAAAAAAAGAAAGAAATAAAAGTTCTGAAAGAGATCAAGCCTCAGCCAGGTAGCTAATAAAAAGTACACAAAAGTAATGTAACTCATTACTTACCATAAAACTAACTAAGTAACGCAATGTTTGGGGAGTAACTCAATAAAGTAATGCATTACTTTAAAAAGTAACTTTTCCCAACACTGCCTACATGTATATATAACATTGCTTCACTACTAAAAAATATAGGGTAATTTTGTAGTGATGCCAAAGAACCATTTTTATTTCCTCAAATATTTTAGGCAAAATTTAAAAAAAATTCTTAGAGTGATGAACATTTTAATTATCTAAAGAAACCTACTCCATTATAAATAATATTTTTGTAAAACAAAAACGTTTCCATGATTTTTAAATGGTCCAATATAGAATTATTTATAACGCTGTATGCCATATTTGCAAGTCTTAGCACAGCTATTGAGCAGTAATAATTGATTATATGCAACATGTATGTATTAAGACATGCTCCTGAATTTGATTCTCAATTTAGTCTCATTATGGACACAATTAAAACATTAATGAGCAAGTTCCTCCAGCATTGAGGAGCAAGGAAGTAACTAGTCACTGCTCATTTGTCTCTTCTAACCAACGACATTTCTATTCCTGTCATCTGAATATAATTGCTTGGGTCTAATTGTGGCAACATAATTGCAATCGCTTGATTCTGGCACATGCATTTGTCAAATGCGGAGCCCTGACCTAAAATTCGTCAGCGGCCGATTAAGTTAAACGCTTTGCTGAGTAAAGGGCAGAGAGAAGAACAAGACATTTGCATAAAACTTGTCGGAGTGCAGAAGCAGTTTCAGAGTGTTTGACAACTTTTAGATTCTGAATATATACGCAAGCCGATTATGATTCTGAGAGTGTCTGTGAATAATAAAATCGAACCAGACATTTGTATTTAAATACTAAAAATAGGGTTTGAGTAATTCAGTCAATCATAATGAGGTTCTTCTCACAATTATATTGTCAGTGTGACTCTTTGCGCTCACGTGTAAATAGTATCTGGCACAATAAAATGTGACCTTGGACCACAAAACTAGTCATAAGTGTAAAATGTCTATACATCAACTGAAAGCTGAATAAATAAGCTTCCCATTGACTTTTAGCCGACAGCTAGCTCTCTGCAACTCTCACATGGTCGCCCACTGAATCTAAGCAGGGCTTCGTCTGGTCAGTACCTGAATGGGAGACCACAGGGGAAAGCTAGTTTGCTGCCGGACGTGGTGTTAGTGAGGCTTGCAGGGGGCGCTCAGCCTGTGGTCTGTGTGGGTCCTAATGCCCCAGTGTAGTGACGGATGAGACGTTAAATCGAGGTCTCTGTGGTTGTTAAAAATCTGAGGATATCCTTCAAAAAGAGTAGGGGATTAATCCCGGTATATTCTGGCCAAATTTGCCCACTGTCTTCTGTCTGTCATGGCCTTCAACCATCCCCATATCATAATTGGCTACATCATTCTGTCTCCTCTCCACCAATCAGCTAGTGTGTGGTGTGTGGTCTGGCGCAATATGGCTGCCGTCGCGTCATCTAGGTGGATGCTGCACACTGGTGGTGGATAAGGAGATTCCCCACGATGTGTAAAGCGTCCAGAAAAGTGCTATATAAATGTAAATTTGGCTGAGATACAACTATGGAATGTGAGGGTTTAAAAAATAGTGAGAAAATCACCTTAAAGTTGTCTAAATTAATCAAAGAGTCTAATCTAATCAAAGTTTTGATACATTTACAGTAGGGAATTTTCTAAATATATTCGTGGAACCTCATCTTTACTTACTGTAATATTCAAATAATTTTGGGCAAAATAAAAAAATTGTTGAATTAATTTTTGGCTATTGTTCCCACATGAATCAGAACAAGCTGAGACTTTTATTTCAGTATGTTGATGTACTGTAATTCCGACTGAAACTTAAGAAAGAATATTGAGTAGTGGACGGAGCTTTCTTTTGTGCATCATTCCCTCTTAGCAATCTGGTAAGAGGATTATGGTTAAAATTATTGTGGCTGAAGATGTCAAACTTATGTCACCAGAGAAAAAACATCACTCCAGAAGCTGCAGCAAATGATCAGACTTTGAAGATTACCGAAAAGCTCAAATAAGACAGTTTTCCCTACGATTAAAGTTGAAAGATGTTAACATTATCTTAATTGATGTTCAACACACATAAATCTGCACTTTCTACTTGATGGACACCCATCGTTCTCAAGTCTCTGATTTGACATTTGGCCAGAGGAGAACTGGTTGTGCCCAGCTGAGCCTGGTTCCGCAGATGGTTTGATCTTCACTTCCATCAATAGGTGAAGTTTTAGTTCTTTGCCACTGTCGCCTCTGGCTTGATTGGCTGGGACTGGTGGAGCATCAGATGAGTTGCTCTTCAGTGGATCAGTGCCTTCAGCAGTGACATTTGTATTGCACTGATCTGAACTAAACAGTGACATTCAAATTAAACTGAACTGAAGTAGTAAATTAGTCTAGGATTTCGTGACCCTTTTTGACAAATGAAAGTCTGATGTCAAAGATATGGCCTGAAGTAATAGTCCTATTTTATTCTATATTGGTGCATCAGTGTTTGCAGCACATGAACAAATACTGCTTCAATTTTTTTTTTCCAGAACAGAACAGTAGTCGAAATATAAATTATATAAATTAATTGTGCATCTCTAAGCAATAGTTAAAATAACTGATTTCTGTTATGGCAACACTGAATTTCCAGCAGCCATTGTGCCAGTCTTCAGTAACAAGATCCTTCAGAAACCATTCTTGAAATTAATACATTTATTCAACTGGCATTCGTTAACTTGATTAAAAGGGACAGTGTAGACATTTATAATGTTACCCATTTTACCAGATTACTGTTTAAAATGTTCTATTCATTAAAGAATCCTGACCACAATGGTCTTGTTTTTTCAACATTTATAAGAAAAAGCAGTAATAACAAGTCAGAAACTGAGCAGCAAATCAGCAGATTAGAAGGTCTTTAAAGAATCATGTGATCTTACTAGCATTGTAGCATTTCAAACTGATCTTAGTCTTGATACATGGTCCCAAAACCTGTTATAAATAGTCTTGTTCTAATGGATTTTAATAGACCACAACATAAATTGTTCTGGCATTGTCCAATTTCTTTGTTAAAAAGCATTAATCTGATATTTGTCAGACTAGCCCTACTAACAGCTATAAAATGTATAACTTTGAGATGGAAGAATTCTAAACCACCATCTACTTCCATGTGGATTAAAGAAGTGTCATCTTACATGCCTTTGGAAAAAAAGAAAAACCGTCAAGATATGTTTGTCAAATACAGGGGCAGTGTCATTTCTTACTTGGGTATAACAGAACAGAATGCTTAAATAGAACCTGAACTTTTAATATTTTCATTTTATTCATGGTTTATTTATGGCACTACTGGTTGGAGGTTTGGGGCATGTACAGTATAGGGTATTATGTGTTCGGATGAAAGATCTATTTACATTATTCTGTACTTTGTGTTTAACTTGGAAAAACCCAATTAACATAATGTTCCAAAAGAAAATGTATTTGTTAAAATCATTACTGGGGTTAAATGTAAAACTGACAGCTTCAAATGCAATCAAATCAATATGTAATTTGAATTCTCTGTTATGTATTAGAGACAGAAATTCTAAATATGGCTGCAAAAAAGTAGTTTTATGAGATATCGTGTTTTTTGTAATGTATAACACAATTAAACAAGATCTAAATACATCACAAGGGCAAAAAGAGCTGTTTTTATGAATGTGAGCAATCTATTCAAAATTTAAATAAGCAGTTAAAGCCAAGTGAATTTTAGAATTTTATAAACTTCCTAAAGGGCCATGAAACCCCCCTCTTTCAGTTTAAGTCTACCTCATTTTTTCAAAAAATGCTTCATTATGTGTGTGGAGCGCTGAGACCAGAGGGAGGAATGGGCGTGGCCGGCAGGGGAAAAAGAGGGGAGCGAACAACTGTCAATTGGCTCACAAAATGACACAAACCTTGAGAGCCATGATTTTATAGTTTACAAATTTGAAATGCAAAGAAATAAACAGTAAGTAATTTAATGCCCTGCTACATGTTATTCGTAATTTCATACACACATACAGATAAGATAATTGTGTTTATATAAACAATATACATGAGGAGGACTTCTCTTCTCCTCAATCCCAGGGGTCTGAATACAGAAAACGTGGATAGCAGTACAACAGGTCTCTTGCCCTATCTATATCAACCATTATGCTGTGTTCACACCAGACACGGAACGCGTGAATAAATTGCGCTATTCGCACGTAAATAGACGCGTGAACATTTGAGTTTACTCGCTTTATTCGGGCATCAAATTCACTTCATAACATTCGCCTGATGGGCGAGGCTTCTGTCTGCCCGGTGACTGTAGCTTCGTTGCTAAATGGCTAACATGGATTTTATTGAGAAAATAACTGTGTTTATGTGCTTTTATGAAGGCTGAAAAACAGCGTTGATACGTTTGGAGCCTTGTCTGAGTCCACTAGATCTTTTCAGAGATGCAACTCCTCCAGAAACTTAACCTGGATGACAGAGGCTTTCACCGGTGCTTCTGACTGAGCGGAGCCCAGTTTGATGAACCGTTGTCAGTGTCGAAAATTTCCCCCGGGACACCAACAACAGGTGCTACGTCACAATCACGCCCCCACAAAAGCAAGCTCCTGATTGGTTAACGTCGCACGAATGTCCGCTGAAGTTCAGATTTTTGAACTCGAGCGATTTGCGTGTTAAGCGTGTCAAACGCGCAAACGCTCAATTCGCGCAGCGCCATTCATGTAATTCGTGTCATTTGCGCCGCGCCATTCGCGCCGCAGGATGTCTTTTTGTGCCTTTGCATTGACTTAACATGTAAATCACTCGCACTTGACGCTTCTTTTGCATCTGGTGTGAACACAGCATAAGCCCTGCTGGTAATTCGGAGGATTTTAAACATAGGCAAACACAGCAGCACGGATATAGTCAATGTGTCTGAATGGTAACAAACTCAACTGATAAAAGACAAAGTTCGCCATTCTCCAATACTTGTACAGCTCTCTCGACAAAAACGCTGCAAACCAGCAGCTTTGCTGTATCAGCCCCGACAGCATCGCCGGAAAAACATGCAACAAGCCCTGTGGATCATGGAAACAAACATATACGACCCTTCATTAACAGCTAAATACTGTGTGCTGTGCGCGGACACAGTCTCACAGATTGGCAGGTCTGCCTTGCCTTCGGAAGGCATGTGCAGTCATGAATAATTAAGAAGCAGGGTTTTCTCATAGGATAAGAAAACTCGGCTATGAATAGTAATGAGAAACGGGACACTGCATCACTGGACAGGCAGATCGGCGCTATGTCACTGATTTTGATCCTGCCCCCAAAATTATTTTAAACCCAAAAGACGAAATTAACTGACAAAGGCTACAAATTATCCAGGTTTATCCACAATTAAAACTGACAGGTGCTAACGTTGAATTAACTGATGCTCAACACACACAAATCTGTTAAATTAAAAAATAAGTATTTTAGACAAAATTTGAAACAAAGGATTGTGCTATTACTATTATACCCATAACATGTTTTATGCAGATGTAATTTCTTAATCGTTACATGTAGGAAGTGCTGGTCTAGTCTTAATAGTGTGTTTATTATTATATCTATTTAATATGTTATTTCTTTTATATATGGGCAAAACAATGTGCGAGTCTTTGAATCATTCATTGAAATGACCCTTAAAAATATTTGCCTTATTTGTATCCTTTGGGAGGTTTCTACATCAGCTTAAACATTATTCTTCTTTTCTCTCACTCTCAATAGATGCAGCATGGCTTTTCGTTTCCATTAATAACTTATGCCAGACACACGTATCTGCCATCTCTGATACCTGTGTGCTTTTTCCTCCCATTTTTCCTTAATAATGATATAAGGACATCTGTATGCAAAGACTATGCACCGTGTTTAATTGACAGGGACAAAAGTCACAATGTTTTTGTCAAAAATCACAATATTCTTTAGAAAAACAAGAGAGTGCAATTGAAAATAGGTTTTATGCTTGAATGCCTAGACTAATTTCCCTATAGACTTTGACAGCAAAAGACCATGAGCCGTCATCTTTGACTAGTTTTTGAAAGTTTTGGATAAAGAAAAGCGTGCTTGCATGTGTGTGTGTGTGTGTGTGAGAGAGAGAGAGCTACTGCATAAACCTGTTAACAAAAGCATTTTTCATTTCAGTCCGCCATTCATTCAGCTTTACACTCTTCACTTACCCAGGCTCTCTTTATTGTATAATACTAAACTGAAGTGAGAACTGTTCTTTTGCTTTTCAAGTGCCATCCGACCAATTTTAGCTCCAGAAATCATTACGATAGATCTGCTAGTAATGACTTTCTGAATTGCTGCGTGAGTTGCCTGCATAAAATGGGGGGAAAACTCACAGACTGTTTCTTGATCTTGCTTGATCTAGCTTTTCCTGTCCTAAACTGTCTGCTCAGGACACACATCTGGCCATGGACACAGACAGAAAATTGACACGGTGCTCTTCTTCTGAAAGCAGTATATCTTCTCGTAATCCAGCCAAAAGCCTCGCAGTCATTTCCCCCTGTGGAAAGCGCACTACTGTGCAAAGCTAGACAACCGCCACCAATCATTTGGGCTGTCATGAGCACTTATGCAAAATAAAACGTGTTAGTTGACTTTTTTTTAAAGGGCTTTGATAATATGACAAATCTATTTTTTAAAGCAGACTTCTTATTTTTGTCGAAGTACATCTTCCTTCTAATTTTAAGATTATTAAGAAATGGTCATATCGACAGATATTTAAATAATTATTCTGGCTTGGATTGTTATTCTGGATTGTTGCAAAAAATCATTTTGATTCATCTCATATTTTCCCCTCAAAATCCAAAGACTGAGGTTACAGCAAGGCACTTACAATGGAGGTAAATGGTGGCAATTTTGAGGGAATTTAGAGGCGGAAATGTGAATCATGCTGTTATATAAAAGCCATTACATTAATTCTTCTGTTAAAATGTGTGTACTATTTGAGCTGTGAAATTGTTCTCTCCATTCTTTTTGCCATTTTAAGGTTTAGCTTGTTAAAAAAATGATACTTTCAGCTGTAAAATCATCTCTAGCATATTACTCTCAGTGGTACAGCTGGTACTTTTTCCTTCCCCTTAATGCTGGAACTTTTTTTTTTTAAATTCTTAGTAGTAATATCAGCATTGACGCTACATGGCTACATTTATGAGACACAAAGTAATCCCTCTATTTTACATTATACGGTAGTAAACATTAAATAATAGGAAGTGCTATTCTTCTAGTTGTACACTTATAATGACAATATATTCAAGCTACTAATACACTACTTGACATAAGTCTTGTCGCCTATCCAAGTTTTAGGAACAACAAATAATAACTTGACTTCTAGTAGATCATTTGGTATCAGAAGTGGCTTATACGAAGAGGAAAGGCCTTTAGATTAAGCTTATTTTACCAAAATAAAATATAATCATGCCTTGACTTTTAATTACTTAATTAAGACAGGAAGGTCCGACTTTGCTTAGACAAAAGTCTTCTCACTCAACAGAAATAATGTACAGTATAGAATATAAAGTCATGGTGCAGTGGAAAAAGAATTAATATTGTGTATGACTCCCATGAGCTTGGAGGACTGCATCCATACATCTCTGCAGTGACTCAAATAACTTGTTAATAAAGTCATCTGGAATGGCAAAGAAAGCTCTCTTGCAGGACTCCCAGTTCATCAAGATTCTTTGGATTCATCTTCAATGCCTCCTCCTTCATCTTACCCCAGACATGCTCAATAATGTTCATGTCTGGTGACTGGGATGGCCAATCCTGGAGCACCTTGACCTTCTTTGCTTTCAGGAACTTTGATGTGGAGGCTGAAGTATGAGAAGGAGCATTATCCTGCTGAAGAATTTGCCCTCTCCTGTGATTTTTAATGTATCAGGCAACACAAATTTCTTGATGCCTCAGGCTGTTGATGTTGCTATACACTCTGCAGATCTCTTGCATGCCCCCGTACTGAATGTAACCCCAAACCACTGATTTCCGATAGAATCTTGGGTCCATGCAGGTTCCAATAGGTCTTCTGCGGTATTTGTGATGACTGGGAAGCAGTTCAATAGATTATTTATTTGGAAAAATCTGCTTTCTGCCATTTTTCCAAATGATCAACTTTTATTTTTTGCTCTTACAACCGGGATAGACGACAAAACTTTTGTTAGTTTTCAAGAAAAATCACATTCATTCACTTTTCCACATCAAAGTTGTCCCATCAAAGTTCCTTATAACAATCCTAATAAAAAACAAACACAAAACACCAATAAATCACATTTTACAGGCAAATGTTCAGTGATACACATTTTTATTTTTAATCAATGCACATATTTTTTGGCTCAAATGTTTTACTTGTTTATTTTTCTGTCAGATAATGCACCTCGTCTCATGTTTTAATTTGAGAGTAGGAACTTATTTCACCAAGGTCCACTCATTTTGAAACGTCTGGCCTTGTCCCTGTGCTCTTAACTTATTCACATTTACTCATTTTACTACTATAAACCCTTTAGGGGTAAACAAGCAACAGATGTGTCTTTTTGAATGAGCTACCCCACTAACAAGCTTTTTTCCTGGGAGAATTGCTGTCTTGCTATTGCAACGACTGAGTATTGAGTAACGTTAACAGATCCTACTCATACATTTGCATTTTTAAGCTATTTATTGTGGTCCAATTTATGGCCCAGCATTTATTGTGGCCCAGAATTATACCACACGTGGTGTCAACGACTGCTTAATGCATCTTAGGATAGTTTAATGATTAAATTGAAAGGCATATCTTTATAAATCTAAAAAATATAAATGACGACACAACATTTAAAAGTGAGCAACATTTCTGCTAACTAAAGTATCTACAGGGTGATGTATAATATCTGTCAGTCATGACTCATCCCAATGTTTATACACAGTATCCACCAGTGATTCACAGCCAAGGAAAGAGCATCTGTTTGTCGCAAACAATGTGAATGGATTGACAGGGAACACACGCAGATGTGCTTTTGACAGACCTCCAACTTGATAAGTGTTGATAGACCTTCCATGCAGTGATTGATTAAAGTAGAAGTAGATGAGAGGAGCTGGGAAAAGGCGGTGAAAGTCATCTCACCTGACAGCATTGCACGCAGATGGAAGCAGAGTAGGAGCACACCGGTTCAAAGCTACAGCTCATTAATCTCATCTCATTTTGATTACGGTCATGTTTGTAAATGCTTCGCTGCTTTCTTTCAGGTGCTGGCTCTGCAATTAAGGCTGGAATGCTTGACTTTTGTAGAGATTTTTGCCTCCATTTGAAGTCTGAATGACTTGATCTTAGTTGATAAAAGAACCAGTATGCTAATTTTGCCAACTAGATAATAATGTAGTGTATGATTGGCACAAATGATTCTTTTTTTTGTATAACTGATTCAGTGCATTTGGAACTAAACATTTTGAACATATTTTCTTTAGTTTGCCATTGCTTTCCTGCAAATTACATTATTCCTGTTTTTTTGCATCTTCAAAAATATCTGTTAAAGTTTGGTCACATTTTTCGTTGTTGAAATAATTTTTTTGTGGGCAAATTCCAGTCATTCGATCTCCATTTAACCTTTGAACAAAAAAATATGGGTTGTTATGAGAATGATCTGAACTTGCGATTCTGGCATGGAAGTATGGCATACTAACAAAGACATTAAAAACTACAGCCTCTAGCATGCTTCTTGCAGCCAAGGCAGTGAGGTTTACTCACATAACTTTTGCCTTCAAGCCTCTGAACTCTCACCCATCTGGCTCACAGTTTCTAATGTCAGATGCTAATATGCTTCTTGAGGTCAGGAAAAGTAGATTTACACACACAGTTCATACTAGCTGACCTCTGCTACACCAATACAGCCTTAAAAATCACTCCCTTCTGGGTCACGGCACCAATATAACACCTTGCATTCTGCAGACTCTGCTTACTCCCACTTTCTGCACTCACTCCCATCCTGGTTATGGCACCATTGTAACCCCTTCAGCTCTTCTGACCAGCTTCAGGCAAGATTCAAAGTCACTAGCTTGTCACTTTAGGCCAGGAGACTGAGGTTTATTCACACTTTATCATAATTATCATGTTTACAAGCCTTTTTGCACTATATACTGTTTTACATCTGCACAACTCTGGTTTACACTCATTGCCATATGCCCTTAAGTGTAATTGTATTGTTTACAAATTTGTATTTTTAGGTGTATTTTTAGATTACATTTTATGTATAATTGTATTTATTGTATTTCTTTATAAAGTTATACTTTTTGTAATTATTTTATATGTTAGGCACCTAGGGTCTGAGAGTAACAGAATTTCGATTCTCTGTATGTCCTGTACATATGGTTGAATTGACAATAAAGCTGACTTTGACTTTGACATACAGTAGCTCATACTAGCTGGCTGTTGTTATACTATTACACTCACACCCTAATTCTCACCCCCTTTCTGGTAATGGCACCAAAGTAACCCATCTAAGGCCCTGTTTACACTAATGCGTTTTCGTTTTGAAACGGCGTTTTAGATCAAAAACGATTTGCATCCATACTAGCGTTTCATCTAGCGTTTCTAAACATATCTCCGTCCACACTACTCCACCAAAAACGTATATCACGTGACCATTCGCGCACTCTGGGCATGCGCGTTCAAGTATAAACAGGAAGCATGTGTCTCGCTCGGCATTTGGTTATTGTTAGTCATCAAATGCTGGTTGAACGAAGAACGCGAGCGATGAGCGAGTGCTCGAACAATAGCTTGCCTCTTGCGAATATATGCAGCTGCTGTAGTAAAAAAGGCAGAGTTTAACTGCACAATGGCGCCTAAAACGGACAATAGTGCAAACAACGCTCACATTTCTGTGTCAATGTTGTTGTTTACAGTGATGGCTGGTCTGCTGTCTTTCGGTAGCGTTATAGTCATGTGATAGGGGCTTGACAAATAAGGGAAGGATACGCAATGACCCAAAAGCCCCAATCAGGTAGCGAATCTCAGCAGCCATGCCTCCGTTTTTAGATGTCTCCGTTTTCCCCCATCCACACTGAGGCAGAGCAGCAGCGTTTTAGAATGAAAACGACCTCTCCAGCGTTTTCAAAACGCTCCGTTTTCGGGGCTCGAAAACTCCGCCGTAGTGTGGACGGATGGCGTAACCATAGCAAAACTTATGCGTTTTAAAGCGAAAATGCATTAGTGTAAACAGGGCCTAATTCTACTGGCTACCTTATGATGGAGGGACAGGGACACTAATAAGGACTCATAAAACTATCTGGCCTCCTTCTTCTTCTCGCTTCAGGGTCACGACACTAATACAACACGATCAATTCTACTTACCCCCTTGAGTGGGCTAACTAGTAATTCTGACATTGGAGAAAGGGACACTAACATAAACATTAAAGACTACGGCTTCTTGTACACATTGTGAGGCCATGAAATTGAGGTTAACACACAGATCATTCTACACCCTCAGAAATAAAGGTACAAAAGCTGTCACTGGGGTGGTACCTTTTCAAAGGCTACACAATTTTATCCAAAGGGTGCATATTAATTCCTCAAGGGTACATATTAGTACCTAAAAAGTACAAAAGTGTACCTTTTCAAATTACATACAAATATAAGCTTTTGAGGTACCAATATGGACCCTTTAAGTACAAATGTGTATCTTTTGAAAAGGTGCCACCCCAGTGACAGCTCTCGTACCTTTATTTCTGAGAGTGTACTGTAATTCTTTGTTACATTCATCCCTCTAAATTTCTAGGTAAACTGGTAATTCTGATATGAGATCAGAGGAGTGGGGTTGTCTTAGCTGGCTTCTCTTTAGTGTCATTTTTGGTAAATGATATTTGCATCCATTTAGGCTGAATTTCACTACATAAAATCATACCTACAATGTGAAAAATAATATGAAAGTATACACAAATAATATTTGCTGCTCGTTCAAACTTCTTATTTAAAATGAGCTGAAATAACACTATTCTTAAGCATTATTTGGGTTGTGTTTATAAGATGCAAAGCAATGTATGCTCTTGATTCATTTGTAGAAAATCACTTTATTTTTTCATATATCTTCGATTATATACTGCTACTCAGCTAACATGAAAACGACTGTCATATTGCCTAGTTCCTCTGAAAGGCCCACCCTCAAGAGGCTCTGATTGGTCAGCTAACGTAATGTGCTGTGATTTGCGGATCGGCTCCACGTCACCCGGAAAAGCGCCACGCCTCTAATAGCATGCGCTGTGCCTCAGCTGTGTAAATACTGCTGGTCAGAGTAGCTGTTAGCTATCAGTTTTAGTCTGAATCAAACAGAAAATGAAAAGGACACAGCTGAACCTCACACCTGCTCTCTAAAATAAAATCTGACAAGAGTCTTTTACATATATTCGGAATAAGCATGTGTAAGTAATATGAAGTGTTTACATACTGTATACTGTATTTTATGAGTTCGTTATTTGAGATGTAGAACGCAGGGAACGCGGCTGCATAGAGAGACATTGCAGCGCTGGTGAAGATTGTGAGTGTTTACAGGAGTTTGATGGATAAATATGAATTTGTAGCTATATTGTTAACGGTGTCAAACAGCATTTCCTGTTGTTTACATCCTTTTTAGGTCCTTACTACAACATACCATTAATGATCAATTTTAACAAATAAAAATACTTACAGGTTGTGGCTCACAATCCACAGCTTTGTCTATTATGGTTGGAGCTGCTCCTTCTTTAAGGAGTTTTTAGCCGAATCCAGCACTGAACTAGGAGAGATTTTGGAAGCTGTCCTTTGTCAAATGCTAGCTATATCTTTTTAAAAAATAATTCTCTGGAACATAATTAAAATTAAGTTATAAGCACTTCTCTCTTTGTGTCGTGTCCTTTGGAAGCCCAAATACAGAAACAGAAGAAGCTCTGTGGAATAGCAGCGTTTGGATGGCATTTTAGCTTTTTCTGCTATTACATTACAGTTCCTCCGGCCACGCCCCTTTGCTGGACAGGGTGTATGAGTGTGGTGAATGCACGCAACCTGAGGCGTTTCTGATCTTACTAGCTCGGATGTATTTTTTTGTAGTCCCCAAACATCCTTTGCTGTAGGCTTTGCTAAGCTAACTCCGTGAAAGCCAATGTCTCTCTGTGCATAGAACTTTAAGCATATTACATTAAGAGATGTTGTTTATGTTCACACAGCTACATTACACATCAACTAAAGTTTAAAATATGATATCGTAGTGGATCACCCCTTTAAGTTTAATACAATTAAATTTGTTAAAACAATTACTTTGACTTAGGGCGTACTCACACTATGCTATCCGAACCGTGCCCAGGCCCATTTCCCGGATCGTTTGAGAATTGTGAGTGCTCTGAATCGGGCTCAAGCACGGTTCACTTGGCCAGCTCTGGCCTGGTTGGAAGAGGTGTGCCAGAGCACGGTTCACTTGGGCTGTGGAGCGGTACGCTTGTGTATGAGTGCAGAATGCGCCTGAACCCGAAACTGAAAGCGAGACTTGACTTTTAAGGGACTGTTTGATATGGATTAATTAATCATTCCTACTGTTCAATGAACGCAAGCTGTCGTAGTTTATTAAAGACGCAGACCCCTCACTGCAGGACAGCTGCACCTTCAGCAAACCTCCTAATTCCTGCAGCACAAGGACTTTATGATTGTTTATGAGCGTCAAAAGTGGCTGATCTGTTCGCCGAAATATTTGACTGCGTGTCACTGCATATCGAATGACTAAAACGATATACTAAAGAAATCTACACTGTGCTAAGCGAGAGCGCTTACTGAACAGCGCATCATTGAAGACGTAACCGTGCCCAGGCCTGAATGTAATGTGAGTGCGGGCTGTCGGGGGAGATGGGAGGGGGGACAAGCGTGCTTTGGCCCGGTTCAAGGCAACTTTACATAGTGTGAGTACGCCCTTAATCGATTTGTGTTGGGAAAACATGACGAAATTGTGTGTAACCCAACATTTTTTACAGTGTAAGATAGCTAGCTCACAGCTGGATATTTAGCCACTTACCTTGATGAGTGTGGTTTATTCAGTAAGTGTGTTTTGCCACTTACACCCATGATTTTATAGGGTGTTTAATCCGTAAAGTGTTTTATTAGGTGTGCAGTCCCTTGTGTCAAGACATCTGGACTAACACATATACACTTTAGTGTTTCATAAGGCTCCACGTTATCTTTCTGCCTGAACGCTGACTCAAACATGTGCTTTAGTTTGCCGCAACCTCTTCCAAAATGGCAAAAGAACAAGACTGGTGTTGCTCTTGAACTGCCGTTCGATCTATAAAATTTTCAGATGCTGAATCTGCCTTCTATCTGGCAAATAATTATATGTCTTCACCATAAGACACAAAGGCACAAATTATATGAAAGTGGCCTATAAATATGCTGTTAAATGGAAATAATTTGCAATTAGTCACACTGATGTCTGTCATCTTTTGGCCTTACTGCATTGGAAGCAACCCAGTGTCTGTTCAATGATCTAAGCAGAGCTCTGCTGGGCCGATGTGATGTTTTTATGGACACACCATTTCCAGACAGTAAAAGTCAACAGTGCGGTGGTTAATGGTTGGAATCGTTAGGGTGCAGACGGTGAGCCCTTTTCCCGTCGGCCATAATTTATGAGTTTGGGGAGGAATTAGTTTCTCGTATAGGGGTGGCCCTAACTGAGTCTCCTCGGGTCTCAGCGGATGGTCAGGATGGTGGAGGGCAGGCTGCACAGTGTCTGAGTTTACAGAAAAGGGGAAATGAGTTTGTCCACTTGCTTCCTTCTCCATGACAGGACTGTGACAGATTTGTGCATTTTACTAAAACCTTCCATCAAGGATTCTCAACAGAAGAGCAGTGAAGCAGAAATAGTGATTTAATGGATTACTTACATGCATTCCCAAAGTGGATTGATTTCTCAAACACCACTTGAGACCAATTTTTGACATAATTCCTGTGTTGATGCTGATATTGATGGTATTTTAAGGAAACACTGCTTCTACAACTATGATTAACAGACTTTGCTTTTCATTACTCGACAGAAGACTAATTATCAGCTAATCAATAAATAAGATAGTTTGGAGAACAAAAACTAAACAAAAAAAAACAGGAATGTCAAAATGATGTATGATGCAGCAGTGTATCTGTTCACAGAATCAAGGTCTTCTTTTCTTCATATTCTTTTTCATTTTGTGAGGTCCTGCCTTGTTTGTCCTGCACCTGGTGTTCTGTTACTGTTTACTCTTCTATCATATTAGTGTTGCCATGTGTCCTCTGAGAGAATGGTCACTGAGTGTTCCCGGGAGCTGAATTAATGTTGTAAAGATTTAATTAGATGCATTTTTATTGTTTTGCATACAAATTATGGGAACATTTAAACCTAAAACAGGATGTGCAGTGTTTATCTACTTTAAGCTACATTTGTCAAACTTTCAGAAAAATTGTGTTTTGCAGTTAGCAAGCTTCTTCAAATCATGCAGAATAGTTCAAGTTTTTTTTTCTGTTATTATTTTACATGTCTTGGTCTCTGTAGATTACTGTAGATTAATTAACTGTAGATTAATTTGTTCTGCACCACATATGTATATCAGACTCCCTAGTTTTTCATGATTTTTTGTGATTTTTTGTGATAAAAATTACAGATTTTTAGGTGGTAATTCCCAGAAATTTATGGAAAATTTTGTGATATATATATATATATATATATATATATATATATATATATATATATATATATATATATATATATGTAACTACCATAAGATTTAAATTTTTGACTTTATATTAATGAGTGTAATCATTCATTCATTCATTTTCTTTTCTGCTTAGTCCTTTATTAATTCGGGGTCGCCACAGCGGAATGAACCGCCAACTTATCCAGCACATGTTTTACGCAGCGGATGCCCTTCCAGCTGCAACCTGGGAAACATCCATACACACTCTCATACACTACGGACAATTTAGCTTACCCAATTCACCTGTACCCCATGTCTTTAGACTTTGGGGGAAACCAGAGCACCCGGATGAAATCCACGCGAACGCGGGGAGAACATGCAAACTCCACACAGAAAGGCCAACTGACCCAGTCGAGGCTCAAACCAGTGACCTTCTTGCTGTGAGGCGACAGCACTACCTACTGTGCCACCGCGCCTGAGTGTAATCAATCATTCATTCATTCATTCATTCATTTTCTTGTCGGCTTTGTCCCTTGCGGGGTCGCCACAGCGGAATGAACCGCCAACTTATCCAGCACGATTTTTACGCAGCGGATGCCCTTCCAGCCGCAACCCATCTCTGGGAAGTAATCAATCATTTTAAATATTAAAGTGTAGTCAATAATATTAGTGAATATTACCGCTTTTTGATATGAAACTTTTTTATATGAATTATCTTGATTTTTAGTATTTACTTTATGTAAAAAGAATGTTAATTATGCATGTATGAGAGGTGTCACTGGTGGTATCTTTTGAAAAGTTACACATTTGTAGTAAAAATATCAAGAGGTACACTTTTGTACTTTCAGGTATTATTATATTAGGTACAATATGGTCCAAATACCTTTTAAATGTATATCTTTATTTATTTCTGAGACTTTAGCATGTTCTACAATCTATATCACGATTTGGTTTGACATGCTCTGAACCACTGGTTTGAATCAAATGATTTGCAATAGTTTCAAAGCTTTCGAAAACACTGCTTTAAATGCTGACTCACTCACATTTCTTTGGCTTAATGCCTGATTTTTCAGGGGTTGCCACAGCGGTATGAACCGCCAATTACTATAAAATATATTTTATGTGGCTGCCCTGCCTGTCGCAGCCCAGCACTGAGACTACACAAACTTGTGAAACCCCAGTGCTGGGAAACACCCATACACTTTCATACTCATTCACACTTTGCAGTCAATTTAGCATGTCTTTGGACAAAACACTTTCAACTGGACCAGCCGGAACTCGAATCATCGACGCCCTTGCAGTGAGATGACAGTGCTAACCACTGAGCCACCATGGCAGTGTTTGTACTTTTCTCAAGTAACCCTATGAATTTTTATGGCAGGCTGTTTCGCTGCTTTTTTTCTGGGTTTTGTCTGAGGTCTTGCTATAATTTATATAGAAAATTCTGTTAAGTGATAGCTGGAATCTCTGCTACTATACAGTATCAGTTTTGCCAGGGCACTAACCAGATAGACTGAGAATGACTAACCCACTATGATGCAAAAGCCCATATTCACATTTTAAGTGTAAAATTGTGTCTAAATGTTCCCATTTATAGAAGTTTTCTCTTCCCTGTCTGTCAATACAACTTTCAGTACAACAGAAAGTGAACTGCTGCTTAACCTAAGTGGCCGCTTTCTTAGAGGTGTTTTAATGCTGGTTATGGAGCTCCAGATCTATAGGTGCTTGTCTTGTTGAGTTATTTGTGGTGTCTGGCAGTTTCTCTGGGACTGCTGCCTCCAATTTAGAGCTGGCTCTTTAGCTTCTGTGAAGCAATACTGCTGCCATGTTGCACCTCTGCGCTATTCTTACATCAGTGGTTTTATTTAGAGCCTCAGACTAAAATTGTTTTTGGAGAGAAAGCTTTGTCTTAGTGAACAACTATCACTGTGTCATTGTCCACCAATCCCAGTTTGATTTTCCACAATGATATTGCAATTTTCCAACATTTGGAATGTTTTTATTAAATGTTTGAGCACTAAATCAAAATATTCAAATTATTTCTGTATGATGTGTCATTGAGGACTTGAGTAGTAACTGCTAAAATTAAGCTTAAATATGTGCGTGTCTGTAGGATTTTATAACATGAAGACTGGAATAATGACAGCTAAATATGCCATAAAAATATTACCTGAAAATAAGAAACAGTTATTGAAAATTGCAGACTTAGTAAGAATGTTTCTTTCAAAAACATATAAAGGAAATAGACATGATCATTTTGAATGAAGAGAAGATAGAAAAGAGTAGAATAAGTATAAACAGAAAAGCCCCCCTGGGATGTATCTCAAACAGAAGCAGAAGCTCTAACCTCCAGGGTTTTGGAATTCCTTGCAATGTTTGGACACAGCAGGACAGAGAGAAACACAGAGCCACTAATCATGAGTGGACAAGAACAAACACTCAGCAGCAGATCACTTGAGACAGGCCTTTACAACATCAAAAAAAATCCTGAGGTCTTGACAACAAAGAAGCCCCTGAGGCAAGCTAGAAGATAAGACACAGCCAGGAACAGCACAACAGGACAACCCACTCTACTGTACTGTATATACAAACATCCCTGCTGAGGTGAAACATTGCATTAAACAGTATGTGTTATTTTAGAGGCTCTGTCCGTCTATCTATCTATCTATCTATCTATCTATCTATCTATCTATCTATCTATCTATCTATCTATCT
>LR812530.1:31723929-31763929 GCA_903798195.1 Danio kyathit | reverse complement strand
GTTATATTGTATATTGAAAAAATAAAACTCACAGCATAAATGCTTCATGTCAATAGTGATGGTTAATAATAAATATAAAATTATCACACTTTACCCATATTAAGTAATTTGTATAGTGTTTTTTTTTTTTTTTTTACAATAATTATTGTTTCAAAGCAGCATTACAAAAGGTGCACATTATTGCATTACAACCAAATTAAGTTATTATATATAAACATAGTTAACCTGCAGTTTTAGAATATATTGGTGATCAGTGGCGGTTCTAGTTTAAATGGCACCCTGGGCCAGGGGCGGACTGGGACCAAAATTCAGCCCTGGCAGTTGATCACCAGTGACAGTCCCGGTTTTCATGAAAGTTTTATTATTATGATTATTATTATTATACAATTATTATTCTAAATAAATAACAGAAATCAATCCTAAATGGAAATGAAAAACAATGTAAAGACACAACTGGAGTAATATTCTAAGACTTTTGCATGAATATTAATTATGACAGTTCTATAGAATACAAAAAAATATCTGTTTTATAGTATTATGTTTTCTTAGACCCGACTTATGCCCAAAAAATTTATGTTATGAAGTCTTAGTTACCTCCCTGACTCATTATTCCTCCTTTCTGCTTCATAGCCATGCTTAGTCAAAGTAACATCATCATCATATGATATAAACTTTAGTTTTGTCGACTTGCATGTCGACGCATATCGGCGTGCCTGTAAACAACCGGGATCAAGAGCAGCACGTGTGAGGCGCGCGGGAATGGCTTTCTGTGCACATGCATCAATTTGTTTTCACCAGCGCAGCGTTGTTTCGGTTGCACATAAAAAATAACAAACTTGTGCATGCAAAAGACGCCAAATGTGAATAGCCCCTAACATCTTTTCTGGGATAAACACTCTAAATTAATACACTTGCATAAAGTAAATCTTATCTCAAAGCTTTTACTGGGGCACCATCTAGCACCATCTCCACATGCCGCCACCAGCAAGATGCCTTTGCAAGATACATTCAA
This sequence comes from Danio kyathit, assembly GCA_903798195.1. Classification (NCBI taxonomy): domain Eukaryota; kingdom Metazoa; phylum Chordata; class Actinopteri; order Cypriniformes; family Danionidae; genus Danio; species Danio kyathit. The sequence goes on along the minus strand of LR812530.1, from coordinate 31,762,917 downwards.
TTTCTGTATGATTCAAATGATTTCAATAATTTTTATGATCAAAATCGCTGTATTTTGCATATCTCCTGTTCAATAACAGCGTAGGAAGCGAGGTGAGGCAGCTCCGAGCTCTGCCTCATGTCAGAGTGAGCAATCCCTTGTAACTGGCTTGAGCCCGCCCCTTTTGCTCACTCAGTGTATGCTACCAATGAAATGCTTTATTAGAATGTTTTTATACATTAAACATGTTTGTTATTTGTCCTCACTTTCCATATAATAGGCAATGTATTTCATGTATGTCTATCACTTATTTAGTGTTAGAATCTGACATAAAACCGCACTGAAAAGACATGAGGTGAGGCAGGCAGTGGCTCTGCCGCACTGAAGAGGGCGCTCAAGTTATTCTTGTTTAGTGGTTGCTCTTCTTCCACGCAGTAAGGTTCAATAGGAGTCTGTTATTGTTTTGCTCTGACTGACTGCAAAAATCACAGATATCAGCTCAAAAAAAATCTCAAAATTGGACTTTTATTCAAAACTTGAATAAATAATGGACGACCAATGCCAGAGCTAAAGGAATGGCTTCAAAGAACGGGACAGAAGATAACGCGATCATTTCAAAGTAATTCAAGCCATGTCAAGACTTCATTTACAAGTACTGTAAAGGTAAGACCAGTGTGCAAATCCTGTGTGTGTGAATGAGAGAGAGAGAGAAAGCATGCAAGAAAGCAATTGAGCACATGGATTTGACGTAGCGATGTTTGTTTGTGTGTGTGTGTGTGTGTGTGTGTGTGTGTGTGTGTGTGTGTGTGTGTGTGTGTGTGTGTGTGTGTGTGTGTGTGTGTGTGTGTGTGTGAGAGAGAGCGCATCCGCCGTGGTGCTGTGTGAGTGTGTGTAAGTCGCTTGTCCTAGTTGTCTGTAACATCCAGCTGGGTGTTTTTTGGGAGGCATATTTAATCGCTATACATTTTACATTCTTCCTTGGCCCAATATGTACCTGGCATGTGTATAGAAAGAATGCTGATATGATATATGAAACACAGTTGGTATAGTTGGCAAATACATCGGGTGGATATGTTTGTAAATCTGACTTTTGACTTTGAAAGAGTCAGTACCTCACCGCACTTCACTGATGTGTACATGTTTAATAAAGTGTATTTGTGTCTTAAGTGCATGTATTGTCCTCGAACTGAGTGTGTCTGAGCCTCTGACATTATCAGGAAGGCTATTCCAGAGTTTAGGAGCCATAAATGAGAAGGCTCAACCTCCTTTAGCAGACTTTGCTATTCTGGGTACTACCAGAAGCCCTGAGTTTTGAGATCTTAAAGAGCGGGCTGGATTGTTGCGAGACAGCTAGATTATTTAAGGATTTATATGTAAGAAGCAATAATTTATAATCATACGAAACTTAACAGGCAGCCAGTGTACGGATGTTAAAATTGGGGTGACTCTCGCAGTATTAGTTTTTCTCAGTGGCTTTGGTGCATTTCTCACAACACTATTTACATTTGCACAACAGTTAATGCATTTCTCAAAACAATTAGTCATTTGTGCACATCATAGTAGCAGTTTCTCATTTCTTCCAACAAACTGCAAATGCTTTTGGACGTGCGTCAATTGCTGTCATACAACTGCTTTTTTATAACATTATTATTTGCTTATGTCATGTCAGTCAAAATTAACTAAACTTGTGAATGCTGAATAGTCATTCCATATAAAACTAACAATCCTCATTTCATTACTTGAGTCATTACATACAAAAATGTTGAGCAAATTTCATAAAATGTTTTAAGTCTTTTTATTTTTCTCTGAAAATGTCTTCTAAATTGAACAATTTCTTGAATGATTTACAGACCTGTGTATGTTGTAGGTTCAGTTCCAATATGTACTGCAATATTGTTTACAGTTGTGCACAGCTCTACCCAAATGAAGTTTATGTTTGTTGTAAATAAGGGTGTGTTTATTCTTTTGCACAATGCTGTGAATAAATTAGAATTGCAAAGAGCATATGCAGTAAAACAGGGGTGTCCAAACTCGGTCCTGGAGGGCCGGTGTCCTGCAAATTTTAGCTTCCTTGCAAGTGTGTTGAGGCAAGTTGATGTTTCTAGAAAGCCTAGAAAGAGCTTGATTAGCTAGCCCAGGTGTGTCTGATTGAGGTTGGAACAAAACTTTGCAGGACACCGACCCTCCAGGACTGAGTTTGGACACCCCTGCAGTAAAACATACATATTCAGTGTTCTGTACTCAGATACCTCACTAAATGCAGCGATGTCTAACTTTACTGTAGTTTTCAAATGGCTGTGCCAATAGTATATAGTGCCGTCTTGAGCATTTTCAGGAAGTGTCACCAAAATCTGAATTTTCTTGCATTGGAAAAAATGTAGAGAGTAAACTGTCCTAATGAAAACATGACAAAGCCATTTGACTATCTTGTTCATAAACAATGGTGTCAGGACTTTTCATCTTGATGACACTGACACTTTCATTGACATGAATACTTGCTTTTGAGGAATGAGCTCTCCATTTTGAGCAAGTGACACGCTTTTGCAGGTTATCAACTAGGTTTTGCAGTTTGTACTAATTGTTTTGAGAAATGCATTAACTGTTGTGCAAATGTAAATAGTGTTGTGAGAAATGCACCAAAGCGACTGAAAAAAACTGTAATAGACCTTTATCAAAGCAAATATATTTCAATATGTTATCTCCTTTTTAGCAAAGACTAAAAAATAGCTTTACCATGACTATATTAGGGCACTGACTCAAGAGTGCAAGCATGAGGAAACAGTTCATGCTTCATTAATGCTGTTGGTAACATTGGTTAGCCACAGCACAACAGTGGTTTTTGAATTTTAACTCATAGCTAAATAAATGGTCGCAAAGTGAGGTTAAAACCAAATGCACAGAAGACCTACTTTATATACAGTATTTATTTTCAAACCATTGTGTAATTAGTGTGTCTTTTAGCATGTGGCATTTCTTGGTGGTAATTGACTTTATACCCAGCCGGCACACGACCGACCTTCAACGTTGAAATATGGTTGAAATAAGGTCAGGTGTGTTTTTAACGTTGAAATAATGTTGATACAACGTTTAATGTTCAACGGTTGAAAAACTTCCTGCATATGACCAGGCTTCAACGTTGAAATGCGGTTGAAATACGTCAGTTGTTGTTTCAAAGTTGAAACAATGTTGAATGATAAATGGTTGAAAAAAGTTACAGAAATCATTAAACAAGTCAACGTTGACATTTTTTAATCGTGATCTGTATGTTGAATTAACGTCGTGGCTTCACCCTATTTCAACAACGTTTTTGGTGGTTACCATGGTATCATCGGAGGTCTCGGCGCACGCGGCCACGCGCAGCGCTTCATGGGAAGTTTGAATCGTAATTACGGACACCTGCAGTGCAACAGAATTCAGAGGTAAGCATGTTTTTCGATGCTTTACATGTTTTATTTATCCCCAGTCTTGTTTTACACACAGTTAATCTTGAAGGTGACTTTTGAGTTGTAGTGTTTCGAATTTTGAAGCATTTAAAACTTTCCAGTTTGTTTTTTAGTCTTGTTTGCGCTCCGGTGACGCAGCAGCTAATCTCGAGCTAATGCTACATGTTTAACTTTAGTCTATATTAGTGTTTTTACCTGTTTTAATTGGCAAATTCAAATCGATAAACTCCAAACGCGGTTTAAAGTTACTGAGCAACGTTATAAGACAATATCTTTTTATACGCTGTATTGTTACTACAAAGTGAACTGCTGTCGTTTCACTGTTCTGTTGTTGTTTACATTGAGGTAAAGTTGGTTTTATATTCGCACATTCGTTCATTTAGAAGTCTCTACATTGTTTACCATGTTACTTTTAATATTCGATCGGAATTAGCATGCAAGTATGACTTCAAAACAACATTAACACTATCTAATTGACTGTGAACAATGTTGTACTTTGATAGTCATTTGCTGCTAATATGATTTCCCTATTTAGAATTTGCAAAGAATACTTTTCTGAAATTATATTATTAAGGAGAATGTCTGAATATCCGAATATAAAACCAACTTTACCTCTATGTTGTTTACTTGTAGAGATGTAACTTACTCCAGAGACGCTCTAACTTGCACTGCATTGAATGGAAAAGGCTTTGTCCATATGTAAGTTTACTAAGTTATCTGTTAAAAATCTTGGTGCTTTGGTTGGTGATATTCTCTTTCTAATCTGTTTGTTTATTGATTGTTAGGCTATGTTGTGTGATATTATATTGTTAGATTGATATTATTATTGTGATATTATGTTGCGAGGTTATGCTATGTGACAATATTATGGGACAAATATGTATTTAGTCAGAAATGAATGCTTGAATTACACTTTGTACAGTAGCAGATAAGAGGTGTAATGTGTTTTAACTTTCTAGGTTTTCTAGAAGGTCCAGTTGAGGGCATGAAGAGCATGCAGATGGCCTAAACCTGTCAGCCAGGACAGACTGCAGTTCTACATCATGCCAATGATTTGTATGGATGTCTGACTACTACGGTGTTCTCTCAAGGTATTACTGGAGCAAAACAACAGCACCCGTTACAGTGAAATTTGTATTCTTAAAAAAATACTGATATATGTGTAGCAGCAGTACATGTGATGTCATTCAGAAGTCTTAAAAACAAATAAACATTGAGAAGTCATAAAAACAAATAAACATGCTATTTAAAAAAAATCTAAATATTAAAAACTTGAGGATTAAGATGACAAATGAAATGCATCAACTGTCTTGTGAAAAGGGTCTACCTAAAAATTCTGGTGTTTTCAAACTGAAAGGGATAGTTCACCCAAAATTGAAAATTTACTATTTACTGTATATTTTGAACTATCCCTTTTCTCTGTCCTACATGCAAGCTTTTGCAAAAGTGCTGCTCCTAGAGTTTCTCTCAACCTGTTTGTCTAAAAAACTTTAAACAGCTTTTACAGTACGTGTAATGGTTTACAACAACTTGTAATTATTAGATGTGGTGAATGTTTCATGATTCTTTACTGCAGCCAAGTAATTTTTTAGAGAATCTGAATTCTGGAAAATGCTGGCACCGGCAATACCTAAAGGCTTCCTGATGATATCACGCCTAATTCTTCACTTCTCTTAGTTCTTCGAGAATCTTATAGTTAATATTTTTTCTTCTCAACCTTTTTGTCTGCTTGTTGCAAATTCCTCTTGATAAATCTTATGTATGACTATAGGAATTATCCTAAAAAAAGCTGGCTACACATTGTGACTTTGAGAAACAGTTATCAAATAACCTTAAGTTTTTACTGAGCAATGTTATCAATAATATATTAAACATGCAATATAATAAATATTATAAAGTGAACTACTGTTGTTGTTTCCTTTTACTTTAGATATGTTCTCCTAACTAGAGGCGCACTACACAGCATTGAATGGAAAAGGCTTTGCCCGTATGTAAGTTTGCTAAGTTCATTTTATGTCAAGTTTCTTTTTTCTTTGGTCGGTAAATAATGTTATGTTTATAATTGCCTGTGTTCACAAACCAGCTTTGTCCTCGTTTCTTTATTGATTGTTATACTATGTTCTTGTGTGTGTTTTGTTTTCCTTTGTGTCTGTTTGTCTCTCTTGTATACTGCGGTTTACTCGTAGCAGTACCTAATTGTGTGTGGTTTGTATGTGCGTTCAATTTAAAAATAGAAATTTTGCATCATTAATCTTATCAAATTAAATGTAAATGAAACCCAAACAAGATCAGTGAAGTAGGAATATTCAGATGGATGAGTCAAAATTATTGAATGTGACGATTTTATAGGACAAATTTGGATTCAATTAAAAATAAATTTGAGTTTGAATTTCACTTTGTATAATAGCAGATGCCAACTTGGTTGTAACCTAGTATTTCAATTATTGCAGGTTTTCTGGAAGCTCCAGTTGAGGGTATCAAGGACATACCGATGGCCTAAACCAGTGTCAGCCTGGACAGACGTCTATTGCAGTTCTGCTATACCACACCAAACTCTCTGCTTTTCTATGGATGTCTGACTACGGTGTTCTCTGAAGGTGTCACTGGAGCAAAATAACAGCACCTGTTACAGTGAAATTTGTGTTAAAATTACAGAGAAAAGTTATTTTTAGAATTTGCAAATGTTTTTTCTTCCTCCCTTCTCTCTCTCTCCAAACTAAACATTGGTTTGTGCTTGTTTTGGTGATTTCGATGTGATATTTGACTCATTTGCCATGAAGCTATAGTTTTCTCTTTCTCCATGTACAGCAAGGGTCCCAAGATGTTCAAAGTCCAGAAAAGGAACTAAAAACTTTGTCAAAACATTGCTTCTATCTTCAGTGGTTCAACTGTAATCATACAAAACTCAAACACATTTGTGCATAAAAAGTACTGTAAAAATAACTTGTTTGCCTCTGCCACAACAGGTCAGGGTGTGCGCTTACTGCTCGTAGTAAACACACAACAGGTTAGGGTGTGCGCTTACTGCTCGTAGTAAACACACACGCTGATCTAATGTGGGAGAGATATACGCAAACAATTTTGTATTTACTGTTTTGTTTTGCCTCACTAAAGTGTTGTTGTAGCTTGGCATGTTCTCAGTTGAACTACTGAAGTCACATGGAATGTTTTGACAATGTTTTTTGTGCCTTATCTGGACTATGACCATCTCGGGACCCTTGCTGTCTGTAGAGGATGAGGAGCATTTAATCTAAAATATTCTAGTTTGTGTTCTGAAGATGAACAGGTCTCTGGGATGACACAAGTAATTAATAACATAACTTATGTGAATACTTAATGTGACATTTTTTTTAAAGACCAATGTAATAGTGAAATTTATTTACTAGGTGAATAGTCCTACATTCACAAATGTGAGCCATCATTGTAGGACCCATGTGAACATGCAATTTTAATGATACTAAAAGTAATGGAATAACAAATTACTGTTGTATTATTTAAGTTATAGGGTATAATAAGTCAAATAGGTCTGAACATGTCAAGGTGTAACTGTTGTGTTTGTGAGAGAGAATCCAATCATATATTCTACACATTTTCTTGATGTTCCACTGTCACAGGTGCTCAGTTTTGCTGCAGTAATGCTAAACACAATAGATGTACTTTATGCAAAAAGACAAAAACAACTAAATATTTAGCATGCAGACCTGCAAAGTGAAGGTGCAATGTCAGATGTATAGCAGAAGTTTTCACTATTGTGAAAGTCAAGTCATTCATTCACAATGAATTGGAGTGGCAGACCTCATTATTGATTTTGTAGGATACTCACCTGGTGTTTGAAAATAAAACATGTATTTAACTGCTAGACTGATATAGATATTTTTAGTGTTTTACATTAAATTTTTTGTCCCTGGTGCCAGCTTTTACCTCAAGCGTTTCTCTCAACATATAAAACCTTAAACAGATGTAATGTATTTTACTTGTGATTCTTAGCTGTGGGTGATGTTTTATGATTTTTTTACTGCAGCCACTTTAAAAATTGTATTTTGTAAACTTTGTAAACAGAATTGTATTTTGGAGACTGTGTTGGTTGAAGCATAGTTTAGTTATTTAGTTAGTTATTATCTGTCTTTCTGAATATGGTAACGCTTTACAATAAGGTTGTGTTAGTTAATGTATTTACTAACATGAACAAAGAACAATACATTTAAAACGTCTTTCATATAAAGAAAATACCGTTCATGTCAGCTCAGTGTATTAATGTTAACAAGCATACATTTTTATTTTTATAGCATTGGGACATACTTTAATTAAATGATTAATAAATGCTGTAAGTATTCATTCTTTGTTCATGTTAGTAAATATGAACTAACTTCAACTCATGCAACCTAATTAAAAAGTGACCATTTAAATGTTTGTGTATTTGAGTGTACTGCATGTACAGTAACCTGCATGGTTTTAATGAACGATTGTATGCTGTAAATGTTGCTGTAAATTTAGAATAAATGATAATGTGGTGTATTGAATAAATTGATACACAGGCTAAGTTGTGTATTTGTATTGTTTTTTTTATTAGTAAAAATTTGTTTGCTATATTTATGGACTTGTGTTATATGTAATTTCTATTAAACTTACGTTGAAATGTACGACGGTGAAACAACGTCAAGGTATCAACGTTGATCCAATTTGCAAAATCGAAAGGTAATTCAACCTTAATTCAACGTCTACAAAACGACCAAAATTCACCCATGAAGAAGGTAAGAGTGAAACAACGTCGTGATTTCAACGGTGAATCACCGGTGGTGATCCGACGGTGAAACAACGTCACTATATAAACGTTGATCCAATTTGCAAAATCGAAAGGTAATTCAACGTTGATCCAACCATAGACCTGACGTTGATTCAACGTTGAATCACCGTTGAAATGCCGGCTGGGTACTGACATTCTCTGGTGTGGATGAATGAAGTTTGTTCAAGCACGGCACATGAACACATGCTCTGACACTAAGAAGAAACTGTTGAATAAAGTTTTGTGTGAGCACAAAATTATTCCCCAGCTTGAAAATATTCTGAACCACTAAAGGCGTATGGTCTGTTTTGTGGATGTCTTTTGGTACCTTGCTGTCTATGAAGGGTGAGAGAGCTCTCAGATTTCATCTAAAATATCTTAATTTGTGCTCTGAAGATGAACAAAGATCTCTGGGGTTCAGAACAACATGAGGGTGAATAATTAATAACAATTTTCATTCAAGTACTTTTGTTTTGATTCTTTTGTCTGTGTCACACATTTTCACTGCTTGTTGATGTTTCCTGCTGTGGTTCCTCGTTCTTGAGCTTCCTTTGGGCTCTGCTTGTTTTGTGTTTTTATCTGCTTGTATCTTGGATGGAAGTTTTTGTGTGATGGATGATTTTTCTGTCATGTGTTCACTGTTGCTGTTTGAACTCCTGCTGTGGCTTTTTTGTTTTATTGCTTCAGCAGGCACTGCTGGTTATATTATTTTTTTATTTTGCTTGGGCCGGTGGATTGCACACATGCTGATTCATACCATCTCTTTTATCTCTGTTCACTAAGCTGAATCACTGAATGCACATTTTTTATATTACTGAAAATTTGTATTTTTAATTATATTCATTAATTAATCATCTGTGGTTTGGCTCATTTAGTCTGGACCAAGGGCAAAAAATGATACATTGCACCAAAATGCAGTCATGTGACAAAATCCACATCACTCATTGGCCTGATGTTATTGAATGTATTTCCTAAACTGCTTTTCAATTAACGTGTGGCAAAATGCCAATAGAGCTCCAGCAAGTAAACATACCGGCAGACACAAAATGTCGCTTTTTACTATGGAGGGATGACTGTGCTGGCTGATATTGTATCCCTGATCATAGTATACTATATAGTTTGTATACATCACTTTAAATAAACTATACATTTCGAGAATAAAGCACGGCTGCAAAACAATGCTTTAATGCATTGCAAATGACAAAGGCGCATCGCACGTCACTTCAGGAGGATGTGTGAATTAATTTAGCTGAAATGCGACATTGTCATCTTCCGGAAATATTACCAATAATCCCCACCCCCCCCCCCCCCCCCCCCCTGTTTATATTTGTTGGTAAAGTACTGTCAACAAATATATTTCCTCCACATCCCATACTGCACAGCGCATCAGACTCTAGCAGCTGGATTAGTCCAAAAAGGCGCAGTACTTTTTGCGGTTGGGTCTGTTCCATTACGGATCATGTTCTCACCACGAATGAACCGCTCCAGGGTTCGTTTGAAAGCGTACTGAGACAACCTCTTCAAGGAGGTCTCGGCACGCTTTTTGGTCTGCTTTTGGTGCGCAGTTGCGTGCAATTACTACATTCACACCTGCCCAAACGAACTGCACCTAGAGGGAAAACGAACTCTAGTGCGATTCAATCGAACTAAATAAGGCAGATGTGAAAACACCCTTAGTCCCTTTATTCATCAGGGGAATGAACCGCCAGCTTATCCAGCATATGTTTTACACAGCGGATGCCCTTCCAGCTGCAACCCAGTACTGGGAAACATTCACACACATACACTATGACCAATTTAGTTTATTAAATTCACCTATAGTGCATGTCTTTGGACTGTGAAGGAAACTGGAGCACTCGGAGCAAACCCATGTGAACTCGGGGAGAACATGCACACTCTACACAGAAATGCCAACTGACCCAGCCAGGGCTCGAACCACTGACCTTCTTGCTGTGAGGCGACAGTGCTAACCACTGAGCCACCATGTTGCCCCTTATATTTTAATATTATATCTATTTAATTAATTTGTTTTCAATCATTATAATCATTTATTTTTGTCTAGCTCTTCCTTTTAGATTTCTAGAAGTTTACAGAGGCATTAAATCTCTCCTGCATTTCTACAGTACAGTCAAACTCTGGTGTGATGATGTGGTATTTTCCAATGTCCTTGAAAAAATGTTGGAAGGTTTAGCCAGTAGAAATATTGTTGATCCTGAAATAAAGTTTCAATCAGCCAATCAGATTTGAAGTACAAGTTTACAATTTATGTTAAGTGTAGACTTAAAGGTGCTTCTACATTATTGATTTTAACCTATTATTTCCTCTTAATTTTAGGGATAACTTCTGGGTAGGGTTCAGTTTAAAACGGGTTTGGATTTGATTTTTGGACAGAAATGGTGTTTTGAAAATATTTTGATCCAGGAACAAAATCTCTGCAAAATCAGGATGTGCGTTTTACTATAGGAGCGTGCTTTGGAATAGATTGATTGCTCAGATTGTCATTGTGCTAAAGTGTAAATTTATGTTTCTGCGGTAGTTAAAATAGTCTCCACAGTTTGTCCTTGAACAATGCGTATCTCTTTTACAGTAAATCCAAATGATTCTCTTACCAGATACTCCTGTTTGTCTGATGACTATCTTCAGCATGTCTTTTTTCCCACTGCAGATGACGCGCACACACACACTTCACATCTCCTTTAGAGTGCTCTTCATTAGCCAAAAAATTATGCCAAATGAATTGCGAAACATTCTCATTCATCACCCCAGTGTCTCTGACGTCCAGCTTTTCCTCTGACAGTCGGATGATTGGTGTTGGATGTTGTGACAGTGTGCCAAAGTCTGCTGAATAATTGCTCATTTCATACCGCTCACTCGTGTCACTGATGTGCAATTTCTAAATTTACCATGTGTGTCTGAATGGAGGAGGGGAACCTGGATCATGGGATCACATCTCTGTGCAGATATAAAGCGTCATTGTACTGTCATGTGGGAAGTGATGCATGTCTCTTTCAATCATTTTCTGCTTTCTTGTGTCTGACATGTCTGGCTGTCTCAGAGTGATCTACTGTAATTTGAAAAACAATGCAGGGGGTGGGAAGTTAATCACAGCACCATGTCTGAAATAGACTGTTTCCTATAGATAGATCAAGCTCCCTCATATAATGCAGCTCCTGCTGTTAACTACACCATATAAGCTCTAAAAGTTTTCTTCCTCTTTGAAAGTCATCAAGTTGGTCTGAAGTCTTTTTTAAATTCTCTATATTAATACATTTTTGCTTATTTTACTTATATTTGTTTTACTTATTAACAATGCTAATTACATAACAATATACATAATACAAAAATGTACATTAAATTGTATTATTATTTATATTTTTATTTAATTAGTAATGTCAAAATGTACTTTTTCAGCTCCTCCAGAAAAAGCCAGAATGATTTTACAACTAAAATAATGAATATGCATTTTCCACAATACTAATTAAATAAAAAATATATAAATAATAATAAAATGTACATTGGATTTTATTTATTTTTTATTATATTTTTTATTTAATTAGCAATTTCAAAAAATATTTTCATCTTTTCCAGAATAAGCCAGAATGATATGACAAATAAAAAATATCATTAGATAGTATTTAAATGTGAAATTTGATGATTTTTTTTCTTCATAATTATGCAAGAATTTGTAACATTAATTTGATCATACAATCTTTGCCTTCATATTGGTATAGAGGGATTTTTGTGTTGTTATAAAACTTTTTTTTTTTTACCTTTTTTACAACCACTGTTCGCAAGTTCAACAATAGTCCTTGATGTTTCATGTTGAAAGTTTTTTCTGGAAGCCTTTTTTGGTATACAGTATAGTGAATTCGAATTTTCCTAAATGAAAAAAAATACTCCAAGGAAAGGGCATCCGCTGCGTAAAACGTGCTGGATAAGTTGGCGGTTTATTCTGCTGTGGTGAGCCCAGATTAGTAAAGGGACTAATGAATATAATAATAAATGAATATAATACAAATTAAAATAAAATATTTTAGTAAAATAGTTGTATTTTATTTTTTTGCCATTATGGGAACTTAAGCTCTGCTAGTTTGATATCGAAAAGTTTAACTAAGTGACTTTTATTTACATTTCAGTAATTGAAGTGATGTATTATGTGGGTTTGTCATGTACGGTAAATTTAAAAATAGCTAATGAGCTGCAAGTACTATTTCTGTCATTTTACAGATTTGCATAGATATTTCTTCTATGATCTAAAACACTAAGAGCCCAGTTATAGGTGTGTATGGCGCAATTTGTTTCTTTTTCAAAGCAGCGCAACTGTGATTTTCACGTTTTGCACCACATTGTTTAAATGGGCTTATTATTAGTAGTAGTAGTAGTATTTATTATATGCATATATTTGTTTTAATAAAAATAAGTTTAGATTTGTCCACCTGTCAGGTTTTGGACCATATGGGGCAAAAGAATAGGACGTGTGTTTGGATATAACTCAGTTTTTTGAGCACACTTCGTTATTATTGTTTATTTATTAGTTTGCTGGAAATTAGAACTGAATTTAGAACTAAATCCTTGCGCTTAACAAACGAAATTAAGTATGTAGGCTAATGGATGTCTTTAATGGAGTGAGTTTCCACCGTTTCCTTACTCCAAGAAAGTAAAGGAGTAAAATAACGAGTTAAGGTTCATTCTTTATCCTCACGCAGATGGTCTAGTTTAACTGTATTCAGTTTTTCCAGTTACAAAGTTCGCCATGTAAATAGCATGTGCCATGGCGTGACAAAACTGACTGTTAAAGGAAATGGGAGATGAGACTGATTCGTTTAGTGCACATTATGCTCAAAACACACCCATAATTCATTCAGAGAATAAGCACAACCCTGTTAGACCATGCGCATATTTTTTCATCCTTAAAATAGCAAAAGTGGATTCAGACAGACCCTAATGCTTTTGTGTCATGTGCTTTAGACTTTGTTAAAATAGATTGTTAAAATAGAGCCCTTAGTATTTATTTTAGTATTTTTTTAAGTTCTAGAAATGTCAATAAAAGTCAATTTGTTAAGTTACATTTTTAATGGATAATTTTGGGAATTTCTTTTTATGATGCAGTATATCAAATTACTTGATTGTTACTGATCATAACGTATGTTTACATAGCCAATGCATCAGATGTATTCCTAATCTGTAACTCCTATTTGAACATTTTGTGTTTTGTGCAAGAAAAATCTAAATCTTTATAAACAACATCAGGATCAGCAGAATTTTCATTTTGAGTGAACTGTCTCTTTAAATCTGATTCACTATGAAAATCTTCAAACACAATGAACGAACATTTCTAATCTGGAGAAATGGTCTCTCTTGAATTAGTAAGGGTCTTTCCTCTAGTCAATAAAATGCTTTAGTGCTCATCCAAAAGGAAAAGGGTTCTGTGGAAGGAAGCACAATGGAGTGGGCAAACATGTCCACCCCTTTATAGATTTCTGTCGTAATCCTGCAGGTGTGGAGATAGAAGGGAATTATCAGCTCATTGCACAGATCCCAGATGTGTCAAACACAGACATGCAGGAAAAAGCTGATAATTCACAGCTGCACTGAAAACTCAAACTAGAGACTGCCACCATGAAACCCCTTGGTGAAGCTGAATAGCAGTAATAGGTGTACTCAAAAAATAACGCTTGCTGCTTGTTCAAACTACTTATTTAAAATAAGCTGAAACAACACAATTCTTGATTTTTTTTGAGACAGTCAACTTAAATTTCTAATAACAAATACGGTAACTTAATTTCTTCTTTTTTGTCCCAACACAAATCGATTGTGAGGAACCTGTACATGGACATCCCCTATGTATGTCAAGGTTTGTGGTTGGGAAGAATGAGGCGAAGACCCAAATGCAAATAACCAAGGATTTTATTATATAAAGGAAACAAAAACAAGCCAGTGGGGGAAAAACACAGCAACATAACAAAACTGACTTGACTCGGCTTGGCTTGACAGACACAGGATCAGTGACAACGGACCAGCACAGGAAATAGGGAATGCAAACCAATAAACTGACAAGAGGGCAGGTGAACATTCATTCATTCATTCATTCATTCATTCATTCATTTTATTTTCGGCTTATTTCCTTTATTAATCTGGTGTCGCCACAGCGGAATGAACCGCCAACTTATCCAGCATATGTTTTATGCAGCGGATGCCCTTCCAGCTGCAACCCATCACTGGGAAACACCCATACACTCTCACTCATACACTACAAACAATTTTAGCTTACCCAATTCACCTGTACCGCATGTCTTTGGACTTGTGGGGGAAACCGGAGACCTCGGAGAAAACCCACGCGAACGCAGGGAGAACATGCAAACTCCACACAGAAATGCCAACTGACCCAGCTGAGGATCGAACTAGCGACCTTCTTGCTGTGAAGCAACAGCACTACCTACTGCGCCACAGTGTCACCGTGTGAACATAATGACAAATAATAGGATAACAAGGTGGGATACGGGAGAGCAGTACAAAGACACAACACAATCCATGTGTTCACGTAAAACAGAACTAGAACACGTAGCCAACGAGAGAACTCATTAACCACACATTCACATGAAATACAACACTAAAGCACCGGCCACAATGCAAACACCGAGCCACGTGCTTTAACAACACCAACACACACAGGACGCAAGACATGATTACACTATAAATGAAAACACTTACCGTGCACTCACACATGCAACATGCATGTTCCATCCCAGCACCAACCGAAACCAGCTTGACTGAGGCGCTGAGAAAAGAACTGCACGTCACAGATAATACAAACACAAACACGAGCAAAAGAGCATGTGCGAACCAGGGGTCCTTCTTCCTAAGTGGATTACTCAATTAGCTGGATTTGGTTATTGACGATTTGACATGATCTAGGATCATTTCGTTCTTCAAAACTCATTCAAGAGTGGTTGTCATTGCAACAGGTCTCGTAGCTCAAACCTGCTCGGGTAGCAGGCTTATTTAATGTAAACAGGATTAGATTGAGTACTTTGAAGTAAAGGTAATATTGAAAGTATGTACCAAATGCTGATATTTTCTTAAAGTAGAAATTATATACACTTGGAAAAATAGTAAAATAGTTAATAGTTTCAGTTTGTTAAAAAAAAGCAAATAAATAAATAAAACTGCACTCTGCAATCTGCACTCCGAAATGAAAGTACTTAAAGATCCAAATGTTTACTATTTTAAGGTACTAACCAGCTTTAGTACAATTTGTGTATAAGCTGTACAATATTCGACTGTTTTTGTTTTTTAACGAATAACCATTTATGCAGTCGTTCACATGTTTTGACAGCTAATATGCCAGTGATTTTATGCTTCGCTAAAGTTGCAGACACTTTTACCGATATCAAAACATTTTTTTTTTGATGCAAAATTAATTTAAGCAGCCAGTTTTTCCTTACGCCGATTAGGAAACTTAAATAGGCTACTATAATAAAGAAAATCCGCTCTAAATGTAATAATTAAATAAACTGCTAAATACTCTTGACACATGAAATTGTAAAGCCTGCAGCCCACAACAAAGGTGGAAAGTTATTGCATATCATATTTAACAAACCGTTTACTACAAATTTTCTGTAATTTTGCTCACATGCTTTGACTATTAATCAGATGATGTCATTACGCTGCTGTACCGTCAGCTAATCTTCACAACACATGCAGCAATCTCAAATCAATTCATCCAGACATTTTAATCTGATTAGCGAACTTGTTTGAAGAGCCAAATTAGCCAGAGATCAGTTATTAAGTTTAAAAGTATGAAGAACGAACCCCAAGACAGGATGAGTGCTCGGCCCAAGAAAACTCGAGCCGAGCACAACATACAAGACAGGACTAGTGTCTGTACTCTGCCAGCAAAAAAAGAATTAACAAGACCCAAGTGGCAGAATTCTGACAGTATACATGTAGCTGCAAGTTAACTATGTTTATATATAATAACTTTAACTGTTAAAAGCTATTACTGTAGGTACTATTTAATTAGTTAAAGTTATAGTAACCAACAACAATTACTCTTCGGAATTTGATTGTAATTCAGCAATGTTCACCATTTGAAAAGCTACTTTCAAACTTTATTGTGGAAAAACTTGAATTGAATTGAATTGAACCTATCGTTTTATACAGTGTGTTCATTACACAATACAAACAGTGGAGACACACCATAGCTCATTGCATTGCTCTTACAAACAATTATTTCTTTCATCTATAATGAAGCATTTTAGCTTAAAATGTGCATGCAGAATTCAATTTCAGTATCATTTAGTTGAGTAGAGTCTCTATATTGGTTGATACGTAGATGCCCTCCGGTGTTCACTAACCTTACATGCTCTCAAGAAACATGGGAATAATATTAACAAAGTGCTATCCTTTTCAGGAAGGTTCTATTCTAATTAAAATGCATTAGAGTTATTCCCATCACGTCGCAAACTTTCATCTGTGCAAATAATATTTGCATGAATTAGCCTACAGAAAAAGTGTCTTCCTTTAAAATCTATGACTGGCCCAGTAGTAGAAACACCAGGATGCTTGTTTGTTTATCTCCAATCTATTGTCCACAACAGATAATTCATTCAATTATTCCTGCCCCACGCATAATTATTTATTCCGGTTCGAATGAATAAAATATTTCCATTACTCAGTGTCTGACATTAGCAGTGATTAGACAGGCCAAGCAAAAATGTGACAAATAAGATGTGCTGAATGGAAACGCATGTGCCCTTGAAACGCATGATTGCTCATTACTTTAACTTTCAGGTATGACAAGTGCTGTTGATTAATGGACGCATTATTGGAATATTTGTTCAAATTATGAATTTATCTCTAGATTGGAATCATTTGAACGGCAGTCTGATAGATGGCCCGTGGCTTTTTGTCTGCCTTTTATTTCGCCTGTCCTCATATATGAAGTACAGAAAGAGAATGAGTGATAGAGCGACTCAGCTTGATGTCAGACCTCATCAGCTACGTGCTGACTTGCAACAATACATGCCATTAAGCCCATTCAGTGAGTATGTAGACGCAAATCCATTACTCCAGCAATTGAGGTGATTTGCTTTTAGACTGGGTACTTTGTGGTCTCCATTTTGATTTTCTCGTTTGTCCAACAGTTGGTATTCTCAGTTCAATTGCATACGGCTGTAACAGCACAGGTTAAACTAATTATCCAGTGCACCCAAGATATTTCATCAAATGCGTCTGCTAATTGGAAGACATAAAAAAGATTACTGCATTGCTAAAATGACTTCCAGAGGTGCCTGAGGTTGTCTTTGAATGCCTAACCGGTAGTATAAATGCTAATTAATGTTTTCTTTAAATGTAAATGATCACCTGTGCTTCTTTATGGGTACAATGTATAATTAAACTGATATGGCTAAAATAATATACAGCATTCTGCATTTGGGACATCAAATGTATGTTGGTCTTTTATATACAGCATTCAGGATTTTCCAAGAATGCCATTTTTTGTGCTTCTCAGTAAATCAATAGTTATTTTCTTCAGTGCAAAAAGACAAGGTCAACATTTCCCTGAATTGCATTCAAGTGCAGAGAACAAAGATGAATCGCGGTATCATAAATAACCCCCTTTTTCATTTTTAGAAAGTATTCTTTTTGTTTCAGGAACTTTAAAGCAAACTATTTTAAAAATGTAAGGCTTTACATAAGGTTAACAATGGTCATTAAATTGTGTACAGATATTAGGTAGCTATAGATAGGCCTACAGCTAAAATTAATTCACAAAACTTCTAATGTTAAAGTGATAGTCTACCTAAAATTAAAAAATTACCGAATGAAAATTAAACCGTTTACTCTCCCTTCATGTTTTTATACTGTATACCTTTATGATTTTCTTTCTTCTGTTGAGCACAAAAGAAGATATTTTGAAGGATGCTGCTTGCTGGACTTCCATAGTTGGAAAAAATGCTATGGAAGTCGGTTGGCTACCAGCATTTTTCTAAATATCTTCTTTTGTGTTCAACAGAAGAAAGAAACTCAAGGTTTTAACAAGTGGATGGTGAGTAAATGATGACAGAATTCAAATTTTTGGGTAAATTATCTTTTTAAAAGACTCATATTATGTCTTTTTCATAAGAAATAATGTCCGCATAACAAACATTTTTTTTAGCATGTTTAGAGATGACAATGTTGCTACAATGATTCATTCAGACACATCTGTGAAAATGACTTGAAAACTCAATATCAAAACACAAAATCTTTTCCGTTTTTAGTTGAAATTGGTGTTTTGTGTAATCTCCCCCTAAATGTCACATTTCAGCCCAAAATGGCTCATGGATCATTTGTTATGCCATGCTCTACAGTATATGCTCATATTTTAAATGAAAGCAGAAACATGCTGCTTTTGTCTTTGTGTCACTTCCTAGCAGACACAGAACCTCAAAATGACGTCAGATTGACGTTGTACCCCAACATCGTGGGACGTTGCATTTTGATTGAAAATGAAAATAAGGTTGACGTCAGAACCCAACATTAGGCCGACGTCAATGTCCAACGTCGGACAGACATTGCATTTTGGTTACTTTCCAACGCAACCTAAAAACAACAAAATATCAAAGTCTAATGATGTTACAGCTTGACGTTGTGTGGACGTTAGCAAAATGTCTAACAGACGTTAGATTTTGGTTGGTATACCTGACGAATATATGTCAGTATTTGATGTCAATATTTGATGTCAATATGACACCAGTTTAAGATGTTGGCTCAACATTGGATTTTGGTGACTTTCCAGCACAGCCTAAAATCAACAAAATATCAACGTCACTTGACGCCGTTTTTGGACATCAAAATAACATTGTTCTTAGACACTGGCAACCTAAATCTAACCTAATATTAACATCTTATGACGTTTT
This sequence comes from Danio kyathit, assembly GCA_903798195.1. Lineage (NCBI taxonomy): Eukaryota > Metazoa > Chordata > Actinopteri > Cypriniformes > Danionidae > Danio > Danio kyathit. The sequence continues at coordinate 31,743,808 of LR812530.1, read as the reverse complement.
GTGTCTGCTGGGTTAACATGCACTGAGGGGGAATTATTGACATATTATTTAAATTACTGTCATGTGACGTTCTGAAAGAAATGTTAATAAAGTATTCTGAGGTAGTTCGTAAGCATTGACATGGAAAATATCTGAATAGATTTTGTGTACTTCGTAACTGAAAAAAAAAACCAGACAGACAGACGATCATGGTACTCAATTGAAACCAGTGGTGGCTAAATTAAAGTCAGATGCATGGAATTATTCCATGTTCAAAGGCAATGATGGCAAAGAAGAGGTCAACAAAACCACTGTCATATATCAAGTTTTGCCTTCAAGAGCTAATATCATGTCTATGAAACCACCTGTCTAGGCTTTGTTAGTTTTATGGAACATTAATATGTTTTGTATAGACAATATCCAGACTCAGACAAAGGCTTTAGGGGCCTGTTTTGAACATGTTTTGAATTGTGAACACATCTTTTAAGGAATTTCATGTTTACAACATTTACAATGGTCTTATTTATGTATTTATTTTATTCTTTTGCAATAATTTGCATTATGTTTTATCACAGTGGCACAGTGGGTAGCACAATCACCTCACAGCAAGAAGGTTGCTGGTTCGAGCCTCAGCTGGGTCAGTTGGCATTTCTGTGTGGAGTTTGCATGTTCTCCCCATGTTGGCGTGGGTTTTCTCCGGGTGCTCTGGTTTCCCCCACAGTCCAAAGACATGCGCTATATTTAATAAGCTAAATTGGCCGTAGTGTATGTGTGTGAATGCAAGAGTTGTATGGGTGTTTCCCAGTGTTGGGTTGCAGCTGGAAGGGCATCCGCTGCGTAAAACATATGCTGGATAAGTTGGTGGTTCATTCCACTGTGGTGACCCCAGATCAATAAAGGGACTAAGCCAAAAAGAAAATGAATGAATGTATGTGCATCTATGATTGTTACAGTGCTAAGTATTACTCAAAGTAAAAGTAAAACAAAAAAAAAAAATTAACATGTACAATTGACGTTTTGAAAAAACTGAACTGAAACTAATTTATTAAAAATAAACTTAAGTTAATTTCCTAAATTATTTTTATTATAGTTTTAGTGATCTGCTTGAGGAAGGTCAATTTATTTTTATGCTTTGGATGAAGTAGCATTCAACTTAAGAGACCATTAGGCCATGCGGCGGACCGTTTCTCTGTGTTTTGCTGGTATATCTTTAAATAAATAATTATTTTGGCCTATTTAATTATTCATTTGTTATTTATGTACAATAATTAAAATGAAAACTGTAAATGAAAAAGCTTATTTATTGACTGTCTTACACTTATCACTTTAAAATAACAAACACTGTTTCAATCTCTCTATATTTAGGCTAAAACACTGCTTTATTTATTTAATCATTTATTTATCTGTGTATATATCGTCACCTTGGAATTATAAGGTTCTATCTGCGTTCTGAATGATTTTGAGATATTGAGCTTCAAAGTTATGCATTCCATAGCAAACAGTATGTGTGTAACATTTGTTTTTTAAACAAAATATCTTAAAATGTAAACAAAAACATCCCATAATATAAATAAGTTGTCATTTAATAAAAATATGTCAATAACTCAATTTTGACAAAATGTCAGATAAAACCTTATAATTCTAAGGTGACGGTATGTTTGTACTTTTATTTGAGTTGTCTTTTTTTTCTTTAGTTTTAATTCCAAAATGAATCCTCAATGCACTTAACAAGTTTACAATGATAATAAAGCTTGTTAACAAGTTTTTAATGATTTATGAAGGAGTTATAATGCTTCATTTCGTTATTTCATCTTCATTTACAAGTAGCAGAGTATTTAAAGCTACTGTATATTTCTGTCTATGTGCAGTCTGTCCCTTTGTGCCCCTGGAGGCATTGTCACAAACTGCTGTTACACCTAAAAACATTTTAATAATCTCTTTGTCTTGTGGCAGCGCCAAAGGCAGTGGTAGTGGTCATTTTGAAGTGTCACTCACTGTAAATGCATGAGTAGGAAGGTTTCATTTACCATCATTTATACTTAAATATGGATTCAATGTCTGCAAAACTATTATTTTAAATAAAATTTTGATAACTAGTTGAAGTCAGAATTATTAGCCCCCCTGAATTATTGGACCCCCTGTTTATTTTCCCCCCCAATTTCTGTTTAACATGGGGGAGAAGATTTTTTTCAACACATTTCTAAACATAATAGTTTTAATAGCTCATCTCTAATAACTGATTTATTTTATCTTTGCCATGATGACAGTAAATAATATTTGACTAGATATTTTTCAAGACTCTTCTTTACAGCTTAAAGTGACATTTAAAGGCTTAACTAGGTTAATTAGGTTAACTAGGCAGGTTAGGGGAATTAGGTAAGTTATTGTATAATGATGGTTTGTTCTGTAGACAATCGAAAACAATTTATAGCTTAAAGGGGCTAATAATTTTGACCTTAAAATGGGTTTTAAAAAATTAAAAACTGCTTTTATTGTAGCCGAAATAAAACAAATAAGACTTTCTCCAGAAGAAAAAATATTATCAGACATACTGTGAAAATTTCCTTGCTCTGTCTCAAACATCATTTGGGAAATATTAAAAAAAAAAAATTATAAAGTGGGTTTAATAATTTAGATTTTAACTGTAAATATTGAATTAAATCAAATAGATTGAACAAAAACCATATAAAGGAGAATCTAATGGACTTCATTAGCATATATTCCTCCTGCAAATTTGAAAGCAATACTATAAACTTTGCTATTGTATTTATCTATTTATTCTCATAGTTGCAGTTGATCTACCAACCTTTTAAGCTTCATACTGTAAGTAGCTGATCCACTTTACTGCCTATCTTGCTTCCTGCATTCGATGTAACCTTTATGCATAGGCTCAAATGCTCGAAGTTTTATCAAGCAATGGACAATCCTTTCCGTCTTTCATAAGGAATGGATTACCGCTGAGTACTTTCCCAGCTCAGACTGAATGAACTTTCAGCTCCCTCTGAAAATCCCTATTGGTTTTATTTCTACCTCACCACCCGACGATAAAAAGATGTTGAGCACACAACCCTATAAAACAAGATCGTTTATGAATTTTCTGTCAGTCTCAAATGGTTCTACAGTACAATGTGTGCAAGTGTGTGTGCAGCGTGCGGAGAAAATACATCGGAAGATTATGAAGAATCATCCTAGGGGGCTCAGAGAACAGAGACACAATGCCAGAATGCAAGAGCGAGGAAAATGGAAGGAGAGGTAAAATGTGAGAGTCCTTCCAAATGTATAATGAGATGAAAGTTTCACACTTCCAATAGGGCAAGCGAATCAATTCTCAGAACGGGCTCTTCTGCTCATCTAACTCATTATCAGGATTTTTTTACTTCTGCTTGAAGAAGTTTATAGTAGGCTGCCAATGGAAGATTGGACAAATGTACATCCAATTTCATATGCAATCCAAAAATTAATTAAAGTTGATCTGTGCTGCTGGAGCAAAGGGCAGGAGAGTAAAGAGAAAAGAGAAAAGAAAATGGCTTGTTAGCCCCTGTGTGATTCGTGCTCTGTACAGAAGCTGCTTAAGACGTTAAAGCATTAACTTCCTCCTTAACGTTGTAGCTTGCTGGATCATTTCTGCAATAACTGTGGATTAGTAATGAAAGCTTCTACCTGTCAAGAGAGTCAAGAATAAAAGCTTTCTATAGAGCCTTTTTTTTATCAGAATGAAAAATTATGCTAAAATGATTATGTTATGTCGTCAGTGACAGCTCTTCATTTAGAAGACTAAGGAACGTCTATCCAAGTGCATTTGAAGTGCACCAAGACGCAAGAGATTTTGTAAAAAAGCAAATGAAATCCTTTATAATGATAATAAGTGTAAATTTAGTTCTAGTGAATTAAAGCCCCAATCTATATGTACATGCAAAAATCAGTGATCCAATTTAATTTGAATAGCTAAAGCTTCTATAATAAAAAATTCAGTGGCAATGAATTTAATTTGAATGTGACCTTTTGGTGGTATAGAAAGGTGTTATAGGAAAGCTGCATTTAATATCTTTTCCTGTGCATCAGCAACATTGCAAATCACCGGATTATATCTTCTCGTGCCATACAGTGTCGTGGATTTCTTTGTTAAGAAATCTCATCTGAAATTCAAGTCTATGCAAAGATGTGCAGTTGTAGTTTTTAGGGGCTTTGATGGGGTCAGTTCAGTTCATGTCCTTGTGTGTGACAGTCTGACAAAAAATAAAGAAATAATTCTGGTGTTGCGTCAGTGGCAGTTTCATAACACATCTCTTCTATTCATTGCACTTGTTTCAAAATGTTTCTCATAAAAGTGTCTATTTGATAGCAGTCTAAGCATTATCTTTATAAGCACATCCAGAAGGGCATTATAATGACATTTGATATTGTATTTTTCACATTTTTCTAAATGTTTTCACATAAACAATGTTATTCATAAGAACGCCCGACAAAACTGCATAATGAAAAGAAGATGCATAACGCTGATAGCTCTGAATAGTCTGTTTCGCATAAAACATATTTAATGGGTGAATAAGGGGATCCGAATGTCTTGTTTTCTCTACTGCCTATGTTTTTATCTTCCTGCTGAACTCTCTGAAATATTGTGTATGTTTATACCAGATTAAGCTGTATGATAAAGTGTTCATACAGTTAATTTTTTGAAAAACATCTCACTGCCTTTTATATTTTAATATTCCTTTTGTTATCTGGAATCTTAAATATTCTTTTTGTTATCTGCAAACTTTAAGGATTAATTTAGCAAAAAAGAAGAAAACATGTAAACAATGTGCTGTAAAAGAGCTTTGACACATTCTTTTTTTTTAAACTTTAGATATTAGTGAAAGATCTTTGGTTTCTTTTTGTGATTGGTGCTATCTGGAACAAGATATTAGTTTTAAAATCTTATGAGTGAAAATTCTTCACTCATAAGATTTTTGAAAGTTCATTCAGAACTACGTTGCTATCCTGTGGCATTTTTTTTAAACATTTTGTACATTTTAGTGAATATAGTTTTTTATAAGAATTTGAGACAAACCAGACAAAAGATGGATTCTGTACTAGAGGACAATACTGATGTCATTTCAGTTATTTGCTTTTTTTCTCTTAAATGTACCTCTACATTATGTATATGATACCTTTCAACATTTTGGTCGTTTCTTTGTTTCAGAGTTTTTAGTTTTTTTTGTTACAGTGTTCATGTTGAACTCATGTTGAATGTTGCAGTTTTTTTTTTTTTTTTACAAATTTACCTAAATTATAATGTGTTCCTACAGTTAACATCAATCAATCAATCAATCAATCAATCAATCAATCAATCAATCAATCAATCAATCAATCAATCAATCAATCAATCAATCAATCAATCAATCAATCAATCAATCAATCAATCAATCAATCAATAAAAAACAATTATTTTCTGCAAAATTTAAAGACAAAGGGACTAAGCCGAAAAGAAAATGAATGAATGAAAATTAAAAAAAAAAGGAAGAATAGAAGAGGTTAAACCTTTCTTATCCATTTTTTTTTTCCCCCAGACATCATTCAATGGTTGCTGTTGTGATTGGTGCTTTCCTGACCAAGTTATTTTTCAAGAGGGCACTTTTCCTTGAGGAAGAAAAAGAGCAGCCTTTTTTTTCCTTGAGGGAAAGTGCCCTTTTGTCTGGGGAGTTTATTGTATTTTTTAATAGTAAAAAAAATCCATGTATATCTGAGCAGTGTGCTTACTGAAAAATAGTAACTAGTTATAGTTACTAGTTACTTTATTCAAAAAGTAACTCAGTTACTTTATCGATTACCTACACCAAAACTAATACATTACTGTTAAAAGTCATTTTTGAGTTTTGCAAAGAACATTTTTAATGCTCCCATTAATCCCCCTATAACGCCACTTCAGTGCTGCATGGAAAATACACTGTTGATCAACTTTACAATTTTAATTAATTTGCATTCTTACAACTAAAACACAAGACAGACTTAAACAAAAAGTAATGTATGTGAATGTCACAAAAAACAAAGAATTATATATATATATATATATATATATATATATATATCACAAGATGATAAACCAGCTGAATAATATATTCAGAAACAAAAAAGCAGAAACGCTCTGGTTAATAAAGTAACCCTCGTTCCCCGAGGGGGGAACGGAAATGCTATGTGGAAAAACTTCCACTATGGGGATTTCGTCAGAATCCAATCATCTGAAAGAGTATAAAAACGGGCCAATGAATGCCAATGAGTTGGCGGCGTCAGCGTGCACAGCTGTCTTGAATGACAATCAGCCTGGCATAAAAAGGCTAGCATGTGCTCAGCAACGACATCCTTTTCTAGCTGAAGAGGCTTTCACACTCAACAGCTAAGGGACAATCGTTGTGGCGAAGGACATAGCATTCGTTCCCCCCCTCGGGGAACGAGGCTTACTTAGTAACCAGAGCGTTCCCCTTCGGGAGGGGAACTTCAATGCTATGTGGAAAAACTTCCACTATGGGGAATTTATGGAAAGCGCCACAACGAAAAGAACCTTACCATGTCTCCAGTGAGGGCGCGCCACGCAGCAGTACGAGCGCACCTGCATCGCTGGAGACACAGTCCTCCAACGTGTCCCCTGGCCCTTACTTACCTTACTTACCTTTTTCTGGTTTAGATATATTTTTCGGGAGTCGTAAAATACACCTAGTAGTTCTAGGAATTTTTAAATACGACAGTACGTTGGGAAAGCGTTCAGTCCCGATAGGGAGGACGCTGCGGAGGTCACCTGCTGCCCGGAGGGGGAGACCTGGTGGCAAAATAGCATATGGACTAGCCCTGAGAAGGGGGAGTGCACATATGAAGAGGTGGTTAGCGGGGAGGGAAGACACGAGCCCGCCTAGGAGGGGGGACTACATCGTGGCTGAGTGAGCGTATGGGATCGCCAGCGGGGATCGCACATAGCAGGCACCTATACCCAGAACGCGGGATGACCAGCGGGCATACCTACAACGTAATTGGCCAACATTTGACTGCTCCACTGAGTCAGATGCTGGGGGCCTCGGAGGAACTCTGCAGGGTTCGCCGAGTGGGGAACTCAACTGACAAAGCGAGGAAAAGCGCACGTATCTCTGTGTTAGAGAGAAAGGCGCAGCAAGCGTTTTACAACACCTAACCGAATTTCCTCATTCACCGCTCGTGAGGAAATCAGTTCACTCGAAGATAAATCACAAATGCTCAGGTGTCGCCCAGCCCGCAGCTCTACAATGTCTGTTAGAGAGGCGCCGCGTGCTAACGCCCAAAAGGATGCGCGCTCCGAGTGGAGCGCGCTCCGAGTGGGGACACGGCTCGCCCTAGCTCGATGAGCGAGGGAGATGGCATTCACTGCCAGCCTCTGTTTTAGATATGGCACTTCCCATCTGCCAATCACCGTAACATATAAGAGCTGCTCAGAGGATCTAAGCTCTGAGTACGGTCCGTTATAATACGCAAGCGCGAACAGGACACCGCAATAAAGGGGCTGGGTCTGCCTCCTCCGTGGGCAGCGCTTGCAGGTTCACTACATGGTCTAAACGAGCGCTGTAGGAACCTAGGGCACCTAGGTGGGCCGGGGTCTCAGGTAAACGTGAGAGTGGGCCGGCCCACAACGCGTGGCACATTTCGCTGACCGAAAATGCCTCCAGATACCCGCCCATTTGACCGATGCCAACGCGACCAGCAGAGCTGTCTACCTGGACAGAAATCATAATAGATACTGAGTCGAGTGATCGAGCAGACCTCTCCTAAGAGAGATCTTCAAATGGGTAAGAGAGGGGACAGGATATATATCCACGTCTCGCGCCTCTGGGGACTGGATGATGAGGCGATGCTTTCCCAGCGCGCCGCCATCGCCGCATCCTCAGAGCGGGGATGATCGCCACGCCAACCCCTCAGTGCGGAGGGGACAGCCTTGGCTCCAGCCAACTGAAGGAGGATAGCATCACTGATCTGGCAGTTTGGGGTTTCCTTCTCGGAGAGAAGTACACCACACAGCGAATAGACTCCACATCAGGGCATAGGCATGCCTCATAGAGGGTGCTCTAGGCCTGAGTGATGGTGTTAACCACCTAACGGTAGGTCACCTAAGTCCTCCGAGCTCCATCTATGGGCCACACGTGATGTCCATAGAACCGCGGGGTGCCAAACGGTGCCTGTCCCCAAAGAAGAAGTTTCTTCCATGGGACATGCCAGGGAGGGGCCATCACGAGGAGAGAGCTAGAATACAGGTTTGATTGGGCCTGAGAGGCGCAATGCATAGACCGTCCTCGTCCTCCCTGACTTTACACAGCATCTGTGCGAGTAGGCTCACTGGAGAAATGCGTATTACGCACGCCCCGGGGCCAGCTGTGTAGCCAGTGCGCAGAACGCACCCATAACAGCTGGACAGTCGGGGGTGGAGCCTCCATTCTCCCAGGCGAACTGCCGTGAGAGCAGCGGCTGCACGGTTGAGCTCGGCGGGGAAAAAATGGAATGCAGCGATTGCGCCGCGTATGACTCCGGGGAGCAGACGGCGAGCGAGCTGAGACATGCGGCGACAGCGAATATCTCCCTTGCGGTTGATATACACCATCGCCACCATGCTGTTCGTCCTGACCAGCACGTGTTTCCCTTCTAACACCGGTAAAAAACGGTGCAGCGTGAGATACACTGCCAACAGCTCCAGGCAGTAAGATGCCAATGCAACCAGTTTCCTACCACGGAACCACAGCTGCATGCCCGCAACACACGGCCCCCCAGCGTGAACTGGAAGCATCCGTCAAACGACGACATGCCTGGACGCTTGTTCTAGAGGCCCGCGGGCCTGTAGAACACAGGGTCCATCCAGAGGCTGAGGGCGCGGCGACACAGCGGAGTGACAGTCACCCGGTGCGCGCTCGCGTGCCATGCGCGTCTAGGGACCCGATCGTGAAGCAAATGCTGAAGTGGTCTCATATGGAGCATCCGAGCGGCGAGACCGCGGCTGCGGATGTCATATGCTCCAGGAGCCTCTGAAATAATATCAGTGGGACCACATTTTCCTGTCGAACTCTCTCAGACAGGCCAGCATCAGCCCGGCGCGCTCTCGGGGAGGCGCGCCGTCATGGTGATCGAGTCCAGCTCCAACCCGAGAAAAGAGTTGCTCTGCACGGGGGCGAGGCTGCTCTTTTCTCGGTTGACCTGAAACCCCAATTGGTCGAAGTGCCGAAACACCCTGTCTCTGTGCGTAATCAATTAATCCCGCGAGCGCGCTGAATCAGCCAGTCGCTAGAATAATTGAGTATGCGGATGCCCGCAAGCCAAAGCTGGGGCACCCTCCGCGAGCTTGGTGAAAACCCGCGGAGACAGAGAGAGCCAAAAGGGGAGGACTTGTACCGCCAGGCTCGACTTCAGACGCAAACCGCAGGAAACTGACGGTGCGTGGAAGTATGGAGACATGAAAGTACCGTCCTTCAGCTACTGCTGCAGACCAATCCCGAGGACGAACGCTCCGGAGGGTGCGCTTCTGCGTAAGCTTTCTGAACGGCAGCTTGTGAAGCCAGCGGTTCAAAAAGCGAGATCAAGGATTGGCCGTAGCCCACCGCTCTTTTTGGGTACGATGAAGTGCGAGCTGTAAACCCGCTCTCCATCCCGGATGGAGGACCGGTTCGATTGCATCCTTCGCCAGGAGGACAGCAATCTCCTCTCGCAAGACAGGGCGGACGCAGGGCTGACCCTGGTGAAATACACACCCGTGAACTTGGGAGCCGTTTCGCGAACTGAATCGCGTAGCCGAGTCTGATCGCGCGGATGAGCCATTGCGATGGCTGGCCCGCGCTAACCAGGCAGGCAGAGCCCTCGCAAGTGGCTTCGTCCGCACGATCGCTGACGTACCAGCGGTGGGGCAGCGCGGAGTGGGTGGGCTCAACCGGGAAGCACTGGGTCCCACAGGAGAGCGGAGGCAAGAGCTTCACTCTTGTCTCGCACCCGTACTCCGGAGGTGGGGCTGGGAGGGGGAGAGAAAGGAGACCGTTCTCTCTCGCTCCGCGAGCCACTGGCGAAGTGCACCGATCCTGCGAGCTGGAAAGCATAGCGTCCCAGACTGGCAGTGTTCGGGCTGTCACATCCGGGGAAGGGAAAAAATGCTCTTTCTCTGAGGTTTTGATAGCGTTTTTTCGCTGTTTAGAAGAGAGACCCCGCCCTCCAGCGGGGAAGAGCAAATTTCCTCCTCTCCAGATGGCCCGTCTCAGGGACGCTTCGCGGTTCGTTTACCAAACTTAGCGCGCCCTGGGGCGGGGAGCGCTGGTTGCCTGCGAGATGCTCGGCGCAGCCGCTTGGCCAGAGGCGCAGGCGGGGGCGATCGAGCAAAGCCGCAGGCGGGCGCTCTCGGCGTGAAGCAGTGGATGTGGATGGCTCGGCGGGGAGGAGCGGTTTTACGATCCCGCCGAGAGATGGTATTACCCATCGCCTCCGACTGCTCGCTCACCGGCGTGAATTCCTGGGCGAATTCACTGACGGTGTCGCCGAACAGGCCAGCCTGGGATATGGGTGAGCTAAGAAAGCGAAACTTTGTCAGCATCACGCAGATCACCAGGTTTAGCCCGTGGTGCGTTCCTGGGCCACTAATGTGACCATCGTCCTTCCCTGGGGCACACACAGCCGACTTCAGTCGATAGCTGTGCGGAGCTCATGCTCAGTCCTGGGTCGGAACCATCCCCGCGCAGCTGGGCCAGCGCCTGCACTAGGGAGCGCTGGTAGTGGCCGTAGCATGCATGGTGAGGGCGGAGGCGCACGCAGCGCACTGCGTGGGCTTCCTGTGCACATCCAGAAGAAGGGGACGTGGAGGCTTAGAAGGTCTTGCCTTCTTTATCTCCTCCACATCACACCCCTAGTCGGTCCGTCCGGGGGCTGGGGGATAAACCATCTCCAGACCCACGGCCGAAACAGCCTGGGAAGCACGGCTGCAAAGTCTGCTTCTAGATTCGACGCCACGCCATCATCCCGGAGGAAAGAGCAGGTTCGAATCCTCATCAGACAATGACAACCAACCCCCAAGGATGGTGAGGATGAAAGCGCACGCAGATCGGGCAGAAAAAAGTGCCCTCCAAGACTGCGTGAGCTTACTGCGCACTTTCCGGGAAGAAGGGGACGGAAGGCTTAGAAGGTCTTGCCTTCTTATATCCTCCACATAACACCCATCTAGTCGGTCCGCCGCGGGCTGGGGGATAAACCATCACCAGACCCACGCCGAAACAGCCCGGGAAAGCACGGCCATCATGTCTGCTTTTTAGATGCCACCCGTGCTCTCCACCCCGGAGGGAGGGAGCGAGCGGGTTCGCATCCTCATCAGACAATGACAGCCATCCTCCGATGCAGCGATGGACATCTGATCCTCGGTGTCATCAATGAGAGGGCGACCACCCTGGATGGAGCGCTTCTCTCACCTGAAGCTTGGATGAGCGCGTGGAGGAGCGAGAGGTCCGCGAGCCCGAGGGCGGCGGATTTACTCCCACTGAAACCCTCAGATCTGCCCGAGTGCCAACCGCAGTGCGGGGGACAACTGGGGTGGGTCGCTCTTTTGCAAGAGCGAGCCGCGATCTTAACTGCGCAGCAGACATGACATCACAATGATGGCATGCACTGCCCGCGAGCACCGCATCACATGCTGGACCCCCAGACATGAAACGCAGTGCTCGTGCCCATCATCCGGGGACAGGAAACCACCGCAACCAGAAACGCACGGTCGGAGCGACGTCTTGAAAAAGACGCGCTGCACAACCGTGTTGCTCTTTAGGAAACTTGCTTCCTATATACATACCGCTCTTGGAGGACCGGACCCAAAGGACGCCAGGCAAGGGAGAACAACCCAGCTCGACCATCTGCCACTGCGTATACACGCTCTGGACCGGGAGAAGCTGCTTCTCGATCTCTCTCTGTAGACACAGGTTGGAGATACCCTCATAGACTCTCTCAGAAGCTCGTGAAAGGCTCTGAAAGCGAAAAGGATGTCGTTGCTGAGCACATGCTAGCCTTTTATGCCAGGCTGATTGTCATTCAAGACAGCTGTGCACGCTGACGCCGCCAACTCATTGGCATTTCATTGGCCCGTTTTTATACTCTTTCAGATGATTGGATTCTGAGGAAATCCCCATAGTGGAAGTTTTTCCACATAGCATTGAAGTTCCCCTCCCGAAGGGGAACTAAAGTTGCTTCAGCATCATAAAAGTTGTTGTATTTATCTCTTAAACATGTTCTTTCACAGCTTGAGTATGAAAACATCAACGATATACAACAAACACAAAACCGTTATGAAATAAATAAATGAAAGTAATCTGAATTGTCATTCAGAATAAATTTGGTGAAACTCAGCACCAAAAAACTGCTATTATAGACAAACTATAATTTTAAACATTTTAAACAAAACAAAAAAACATTACAACTTAAAAGATGAAATCTATGAGCAACTGTCAAACTAACCACAAATTAAACATGGTACTGGATGTCAACAACTTGTGGAAAGTAAGCTGTGTATATTCAAAGTGCAAATCTGCTGTTGTATAACAGCTATTAAAATATGTAAAACAATAATAAAAAAAAATTGCAGCATTTTTCTGAGCAATACCACATACCATACATTTTAAATAATGCGTTCTGAAATATAACAGAAATGTGTCACTGTGTCTACTAAACTAATCAATTTTGTTATATAGATAACAAATGTGTGCTTATTTATCTAAAACAACAACATAGTATTAGTAATAGTATTTTTATAAGTATATTTTAAAAAGTAATGCTGTTTCAGTAACGCATTACTAGTAACGCATAACTGCCCAACACTGTATCTGAGAGCATTTTCTATCTGCGGACAGCTTTCCCTATCAAACAAATAAAATATATATCAGACGGGAGTTTGTTAATACATTCCTGTCCATATAGTGGTCTTCGAACCAAAGGACTAAACTACATTTGGCTCAAATTTACAATTAGTGAATTATCCAAAGACCAAAAGCCAATATTGTCGATTATTCTTACTAACATCCATAACGTGATGAGCAGCCATGTAATATGTTATCTAAAGTTCAGCCAAGGCAATACATCATGGACATACAGGCTAATATTTGGTGGCTACAGTAAAGTCTCCACATGTGTTGTTAAACGAAAGGGCAAATTAGCTGATTATTGACTCTCACTCTCTTTTCCATTTCATCAAATACATGAATAATAATCAAGAGTGAGGCAAAGCACATCAATATTCATATGGTAAGTTGACTCTTGGGCTTCATATAATGTAGTCAAATACATTGTCACATTCTAGTGTTTACAAAATAATACATTTCAAAGGGAAAAAAAAAATCAGCTTTAGAGTTTGAATCCTGCCTTGGCACTCAACCAACCCATCAGTGTATTAGCCTCCGAGATGATGAGAAGGGATTGAACAAAAAACTCATAGCAGATGTTTTATGAGAAATGAATTATATCCCCATTTCCCAGTACCAGGCTAGACTGAGATGCTTTTCCTGGTTTGACCCAACAACTCCAAACTTCCCGTTTACATCACAACAGAGAACTTCACAAATAAACTAGATTTAGCAGTCAAACAATTGCAGCATTTCTTCTGAATCATCATAAGACTGCACTGATTCTGCGAAGGCCTGAATTGTTTTTCCATAAAAGGGAGATTTAAGTCTCCCTGATGAGTACATCACTGGTACCAGAAATGGTACATTGTAGTCTCATTACATATAATTGCAGGCTGAGCACCACCGGACTAAAGGAAATAACCCGCTGAGTCACTGTATTGAAAAGGCCTTGTATAATTTTCTTTCTACATTGTATCTCTAATTGTCATCCTTAATTGTCTTCTTCTTTTTCTTCTGCAAAAGTCATTTTTTTTATTCTTAAATGTTATTGCAGATTTTTTTTCTCAGTAGCACCTTCAAAATGAACTAGAATAGAAAGTTATAAAACAACATATTGTTTTTTATTGCTTAAAGTATCCACTGCAGTGGTGATTGGGGATGATCATAAAATTGTTCATTTACATGTTTAATGTATAATAATAATAATAATAATATAATATTATTATTTATTATTTATTTATTTATTTATTTATTTATTTATTTACATACATACATACATACATGCATGCATACATACATACATACATACATACATACATACAGTTGAAACCAGAAGTTTACATACACTGTATAAAAAGGCACATAACCATTTAAAAAAAAGTCAGATGTTAATGTGACTAAACTTTTTCTCTTTTAGGTAAGTTAGCATTATCAAATTTGTTTCTGTTATGCTTAATAGCAGAATAATGAGAGAGATATTTTTTGAGAATTTGTTATAACTTTTCTTAAAAGTCAAGTTTACATACAATAAGATTATTATGCCTCTGAAAAGGCTCAGATCATGGTGTCAAGGTTTTGGAAGTTTCTGACTGGCTAATTGACAACATTGAGTTAATTGGAGGCACAACTGTAGATAGTATTAGGAAAACTCAAACACACTGCTTCCTTGTGTGACAACATGGAAAATCAACAAGCCAGAATCACCAAAAAAAGCCACATTACAATTTGCAAAATTACACTAGGAAAAAGACAAATTTTTGGAGACATGTCCCGTGGTCTGATAGAACTAAGATTGAACTGTTTGGCCATAATGACCAGTGTTACGTTTGGAGGAAAAAGGGGAGAGCTTACAAGCCTAGGACACCATCCCAACTTTGAAGTATGGGTCGCGTCAGCATCATAATGTGGGGCAGTTTTGCTGCAGGAGGGACTGGTCCACTTCACAGCATAGATGGCATCATGAAGAAAGAACATTATGTAGAAATACTGAAGCAACATCTCAAACATCAGCCAGGAAATTAAACTTGGCCGCAAATATGTCTTCCAAACAGACGACCCTAAGCATACTGCCAAATTAGTTAAAATGTGCTTTGAGGACAACAGAGTGAATGTTTTGGAGTGTCCATCACAAAGCCCTGACTTCAATTCTATAGAAAATTTGTGGGCAGAGTTGAAAAGCTTGGCAAGCAAGACAGCCTACAAATCTGACTCAGTTACACCATTCTGTCAGAAGGAATGGGCCAAAATTCCTGCAAACTATTGAGAAGCTTGTGGAAGGATACCCAAAACATTTGACCAAAGTTATACAGTTTTAAAAGCAAAGCTAAACAAATACCAAGGAATGTATGTAAACTTTTGACTGTCTAAAAAATTAATAAAAACTATTCTCAAAACAATGCTCTCATTATTCTGGCATTTAGCAAATGTAAATCATTTAAAAAATCAATTGAAAAAAGTGGATGTTTCTTTTTATTCAGCATGCTGTATCAAAATCCATTAAAACAACTCTGTCCTATCTGTCCTTACTTCATGCTCGCATCCAGAGTTAGTCACAGGGGCATAAAATGTTGCTGAATGAAAGTGATACTGCTGAAAATTTTAAAATTAAATACCAAAAATTACATGATTACATAATTTTTAAAAAAGTTTAATTTGTGGAAAGGAGTTGGATTTCTCATGTAAAATTGTACAGGGGAGAAGCCAGTCAGTAGAGTTTATATATAAACTATATAAAAATATAAGTAAAATAACATTCATCACCAGTTGATTTAAAAAGCACCTAAATAGTTTAGCATTTTATGATATTTTTAGTTGAGTAAAAGACTATTTCCATTCATATATTTCATCATTGAAGATTTCTTAGAAATAGTGTAGGGGAGCATGGAGCACAAAGTACAGCAGGGTAAATTGAAACATGGAGTTTTAAGGCGTTTGTTCAGGGTTAACCATGGCATGCTTCCGAGGTTTTAACCACAGTGTCGGCAGATGCCTTTCTGCCATTGAAAAAGTTTGGTGAAATTTGGATAAGTAACACGGAAAATCATTTTTGCAGCATAACAAGTATTTTTTTTTATTTTAAAAACAGTCTGTGAAAGTATGTAAATAAAATCTTATATTTTGTGTTTTCTAGGCTAAAGATAGAACCATTTTACAAGATGTAAAAAACACACTGCTAGCCAGGAAAACACCACACAGCGGGGTTAGTTGTAACAGGGTGTTACAAATAGCCACACTGTGAACACCAATTAAACTAACAAAATAATTTTGAATTTTGAGTGTGATGTTAAGAACTTTTTAAATAAAAATGTGTTTTAATAGAAAATATTTTTTGATAGAAAAAATATATTATTGCTAATAATGCAAATAATATCACTGTATAATAATGGATAATAATACAAATAAATCCTAATGTATTTATTCATTCATTCATTCATTCATTTCTTTTCGGCTTAGTCTCTTTCTTAATCTGGGGTCGCCCGCGAAATGAACTTATCCAGCATATGTTTTACGCATGGATGCCCTTCCAGCTGCAACCCATCCTGGAAAACATCCAACACACTCATTCACACATATGCACTACGAACAATTTAGCTTACCCAATTCACCTATACCGCATGTCTTTGGACTATGGGGGAAGAAATCCATGCGAACACGGGGAGAACATGTAAACTCCACACAGAAATGTCAACTGACCCAGCCGAGGCTCGAACCAGCGACCTTCTTGCTGTGAGGCGATCATGCTACCAACTGCACCACGATGACGCCCCAAATCTGTTTATCCGATAGATGAATAAATAAACATGTGCTATGTAGAATCAAAAAATTAGTTAAATACTGAGAAAATATACTATTTAAAGGGCGTCACACACCGGATGCACCGCTCAGCGCTGCGACACGGTGCGCACATGACAGTTGAAAGTATCGCACACCAGAGGCGCACATTCGCATGTTATTTAAAATGAAACTATCCAGATGGCGCGGCAGAAAATGAACTGTCGTGTCTAGGCGCCGCGGACAGCAGCCGACTTGCGGCACTGGTGTGTGTACTCTGATAGAAACCTATGTTTAGAATTATAAAATGCATGGCGCTGCGTGGCGCGACGCTGAGTGTCGCCGAGCTGCGCTTTTGGTGTGCGACTTGCTTAAGGTAAACTAATTTAAATTAATTGTGTGAAATCTGACATTATAATCTGTTACAATTTGCCCTGCAGGTGGGGTAAATAGTAAAATTTTTAATCCTGGCACTTTTGCCAATACTACACAGAAACCATAGGTCTGCCAATCATACAACCAGTGCTCATTTGTAGGAGAGGCTTGTGTGTTGTTGGTAAAAAAAATATAGCTTGTCTAACCCCATTACTTTGTTCATTATTTGGCCAAAATCAAAAAGTGTTACTTTGTGCCCCGCTCTCCCCTTTTTCGTGAACCCAATCTCGTGTCTCGCCCATGGACTAAGCGTCTCGTCACATCCCTTATACATAAATACATAAATACACACAAAAATACATACATACAATATTTTTTTGATGCATAAGAGTTTCTTCCTTAGGATGAACACACAAAAATGTAGTTCATATAATAAAGTGCACAGTGTATTTTATGATATTAGTATTTGCACATGCCTGTTTTTCTTCGGCTTAATTCATCAACCGTGTTGTGTGTGTCATGCAAGGCAGTATGTGTGGTGTTAATGTAAATAATGTAATGTAATATGTAGATAAATTAATTAACATTATATGGACTCAAATGGAATAAGTTCAAAATATTCAAATGTTTTAATTTTTAAATTTATTCGGTCTAAAGCAATTGTCAAGACCGGAGATTTTTTCTGTTTCCTTAACTCGTTGATTGTTAAAGTATGCGTCTTTTAAATATAATTTTTGAATACTTTGATAATTGCTGATAATATGTATAAGCAGACAATTGGAACAATACAGTGCTGTGAATGACTGCTTCTCTGTTTTTAATGCAGTTTTACAGCACATATTTTAAAATGTAAGTAATTGTCTTTGGGTGTTTTCTGCTCTCTCAGAGGCAGATGCTGATTAATTGAGCTTATGGCTCAAACTGGCAATAAGTCTTGAAGTCCTCTGGGCCAATTTTGTCATTTGATTTTACTGACAGCCAAGGTTGTTGTAAAGCTTGGGGCAATTCAGTGGTCATCATTAACATGCATATTCTGTAGCACATCCCCACTGAAACTCTCTTCCTTCTTGTGAATGCAAAAAGTAGGCTATATGCAGACAACAACCTGCACATTATGCTTTTTTTTTTTGTTTGTTTTTTAACAAACCATCAATCAGTACCAAACTATCTGGCTGCATCACAACTCCATGATTTCAGGGAGGGAAAGGTGTAACGTTTTGGCCTCCTGTTTTTGTGACATTAAATTTCATTGTGCATCCAGAGGGAGAAATAAACATGCTGGTGTTAAAGCCAGGAAATGAAGAAGTCACAGAAAAATAAAGTAACACAGTGGCAGATCCCAATGCAATTTCCCCGCAAGGTTTTATGGAAAATTTGACTCAAACACATCTTTTATTCTGATACCGCAGGAGGTAAACACTTCAGACAGTCTCTAATTGCTAGACTGTTAAAGCATGGTCATTTTTTCCAAAGTGTCACAAGACATGACCAAAGTGTCTGGACACTTACTTATAATTAACAGCACTGGCTATGTGCTTTTGCAGCTGCACAAATTACAGGAGCAAAGAAATGAAGCGAACATACAGTATGAGCAAAATCACACAGCCATGTATTATAGCTTTATCCATAGGTTCCATGTGACATCACAGTGTTGCGGCCACCATTTTTGTGACCAATCTGTACCAAAGACCATAGAATACACAAGACATGTCACTCATATAGTTTTGAATGGGGAAAAGTGTAACGGTCAATATGGCGAATGAAGCCCTGCCTACTATTACAGGAGCCAATCATCGATCGCTATTCACCTTATTCTTCGCGTACGAGAGGGCGCAGCCATTTGAATCATTTTGGCTCGAGACTTCCTGTCTCATTCTCTTCGTTTCATTTTTAGATGTTAAAAACAGCTCTTTCTGCTGCTATTGCTGATATTGCAAACTGACATTTTCTTATTATATTTTTCTGCTTTGTTTGTATAGTCATGCAAACAGTTGTTTGTAGAGCGAGTAGTTTGAACGTTTTCTGCGGTTTATTATTCCTAGTCATTTCTCCTCTTTCTCATAGGCAGCTGAATCGTAAGTTCTAAAACAATCGCAAAAACGAGCGCACTTCCACATTGAAAAATAAGGTCAATAGACTGACAGAGAAGCTCGGACTAGACGTGTGCTTTTACGACAGTTTGGTGGTGAACAAACACACTGGATTCTCAGCGAATTCTTGCTTCATAGACATAAGAAACATATCCACAATATAAATGAACCAAGTGCACTTAAAAACAAAAGGTTTTTGGTTTTGTAATTTGTATGAAACGAACATGAGGTACAGTCCTTTCTGTCAAACGCACGTCACATGACAGCAATTACTCAAATGCCCACAGACTTGTAAATAAAGAGTTTCATTTCTGAAGGAGATTCACCATCAAGACCAAGTTGTGGATTACTTCAGAAGAGCAGCACGATCAGATGATCATTATTCAGAGGATGATAATGTGTAGAATGGCCATAAATGAGGTTGGTGTCGTGATCGCCTTCCTTTTGAGTATGCATTAGCTCGGGCAACCTAAAAAAATGGAGATTTTGTTTGATTAAGACGTTGAGAAATGAAACTTATGAGACGGATGTTGTTTAATTTGATTGTTGATTTAAATATGTAATGTAGGCGTACGCTTGGCAAACAGTTTTGGAGAGTTTGATGTTTCCACATTCAGACAGAATGCCCGAGCATACCGCCCGAGAGGTGTTTCAAAGATGACCTCCGAGTGAAATTACTTGCCTTAAGGATTTTTACTGTACTATGCTGTCAACCTGCTGTGGTGCTGAAATAGCTGAATTATGTTATGTTGCTTTAGTAGCGCCAGTAAACTTTATAAACATTATATCTCGTGCTTAACCACTATGGACCCTTTTCACAAGCCT